>JAGFBZ010002072.1:0-107500 GCA_018398805.1 Hirundichthys speculiger
GTTTTAGCTCAGTGCTGTTACTTTAAAACACACCTGTACGTCAGGTATCTGAATTAAATTCATGACGAACAAAGCTGTCTGAACGCTCAGAGCTCCACTTACTGACGAACTCGGACAAGAAGACAACGAAGAAGGGCGTGACCAGGTCGTTGATGCCCTGGACGTAGCCGCTGGCTGGATGGCGGATGGCCCAGATGAAGAGGATCCGCTCGAACACCTGAGGAGGGAACAGAGGAGTCACAACAGACTCACCTGTTCACAGGCTTTAATCCACGTCTGACCGCTACACAAAGGGCCTTGCCCTCCTAGGGGGTCTGGGGTGGGGGGTCTAGGGGGGTCTAGGGGGTCTGGGGGGTCTGGGGGGTCTGGGGGGTCCTGGGGGCCTAGGGGGTCTAGGGGGGGTCTAGGGGGTCTGGGGGGGGGGAGAGGGGGGTCTGGGGGGTCCTAGGGGGGTTGGGGGGTCCTAGGGGGGTCTGGGGGGTCCCTAGGGGGGTCTGGGGGGTCTAGGGGGGTCTGGGGGGGGTCCCTCCTAGGGGGTCTTCCTGGGGGGGTCTGGGGGCCTGCTCCCCAGGAAATTTGAAATCTGACTCAGAGAGACGTATTTTCCAGCATTTCGAGACACAAAATGGGACGTTCAGATACCTTTTTTTTTAATTAAAATAACCCTAGCCATAACGTTGCATGTCTTTTGTTAAACAAGAGTAAAGAAAGTAATTGCAAGTTTGAAAGAGCAAAGTGTGATACATGTATTTAATAACAAATCAAATGAAAATAAACTGGTTATTTTATAACTCCATGTTTGCTTGGTTCATGATAACATTAACGTCCTTGATATTAATCTGATTCTACATTAGAACGGGCCTTGAAGTTACAAGAGGCTAAACAACGTGTATGTAGTTCAAGTTTGGCTAGTCTCTAATTTACTAACATTCTTACACATTCATCTTTAATTTGGAATGAAAAAGTACAGTTAAAAATGACACATTTATCTGAAATCTGTGCCTAATTTGTGTTAATTATTTAAACACATACAGGCTAGTTTTCAGTCATTTTCCGCCATTTTGCTCGTCTTGGAAAACAGAATATTGTAGCGACCCTGACATTATGTTCATGTTATGATGCTCTGTTATTGTTCAGATGTTCTGTTGTTCGGATTACATGAGTTCATTGAATGCATCTGGAGCTGAGGCAGGCAGGTTATTGGGTAGAATAGGTTAGGGGGCGGGACTAGCAACAAAGAGAGACGGAAGCCTGTGTGTTATTGTGTGTTAGCCCGAGAGCGCTAGCTGATGAGCCGCTGTGTTATTCTCCTGTACTGCTGTCTTTTATTTCTGCCGTGGTTACGGCCGACAGTAACCGGTTCTGGTTGAAATAAAGCGACGGTTGTTGAAAACCTTTTCGTCCGTTCTTTCTATCGCGTCCAGCTGGACGCTACAATATGTTGTCTTAAATATGCTGCCTCTAAATCTGAGCCTGTTTCCTTTGCTGAACGCTCGATCGACGTATGCGAGCAGATTCAAGCGATGGTGTGGTGAAATTCTCGACGAAACTTTCAAGTTTATTAACTCAAAAACCTTTGTGGACACTTGGCTCTTTTACGAAAACTTTATTTATTTCATAATTTATTTACCCAAGGGAAAGTAGGCGTCGCAAATGGAAAAGTTGCTGTCGGATGCGACGGCCGACGGCTGTTTTTTGAAAACACTGTTCACACACAAATAACTGGGTTCAACCCACAGATTTCTAGTAAAACTGAACATGAATCTTTTTTAAGAAGTCAGAACCCACATTTGAGGAACAATCACGACTGTTTCAACAGAAGTTCCTCTTTACTGAAATCTGAAGCAGCGACACGTGAAGCAGCGCTGCTTTCACTTCTGCTTTCTGTCATTGACTCTTTTCCTTCTGCCTGTTTAAACCTCTGAGGACGGAGAGTTCATGAACGTACATGATTTAAAGGCCTGGTTTTAAACTGCCACAGAGAAGGACCAAAAACAAACAAAGACAGCATCTTTTTAAGTTGTTTTTCTTTTCTTTAAACATATCACTCAAATGATAATAATAATAATAGTATAAATAATAATTTATTGTTATTATTAGTGTTTTTAATTCATCTGATGCTAGACATTTTACTTTTATAGCTTTTAATCTCGAAAAAAGAACCAAAACTCAGAACATGTTGGAGGAAATTTTCTAATAGTGTCTGAGGATCATTGATTCACAAGTCTAAAGTTAGAAAAGTAATATTCTTTCATAAAAAAACATGTGAAAACTACAGTCTGAACTGCTCATGTTCTGCTTTACTGCTTTCTGCTCCACCGTCACTGCTGCTGCTTATATGAGAAATGCATTCTGGGAAACTTTATCTCAAGTCTCCACCAGGCAGTAACCATCCCCCTTCCAAGATTGAAGCTAAACCAAGAACTAAGTTCTGCTGCAGTTCCTCTACCGACCGCTAGAGGCTGCAGTTCCTCTACCGACCGCTAGAGGCTGCAGTTCCTCTACCGACCGAGAGGCTGCGTTCCCTCTACCGACCGCTAGAGGCAGCGTTCCTCTACTGACCAACTAGAGGCTGCAGTTCCTCTACCGACCGCTAGAGGCTGCAGTTCCTCTACCGACCACTAGAGGCTGCAGTTCCTCTACCGACCGCTAGAGGCTGCAGTTTCCTCTACCGACCACTAGAGGCTGCAGTTCCTCCTATCCGACCACTAGAGGCTGCGTTTCCTCTACCGACCACTAGAGGCTGCAGTTCCTCTCTACCGACCACTAGAGGCTGCAGTTCCTCTACTGACCACTAGAGGCTGCAGTTCCTCTACCGACCACTAGAGGCTGCGGTTCCTCTACCGACCACTAGAGGCTGCAGTTCCTCTACTGACCCTAGAGGCTGCAGTTCCTCTACCGACCACTAGAGGCTGCAGTTCCTCTACCGACCACTAGAGGCTGCAGTTCCTCTATTGACCACTAGAGGCTGCGGTTCCTCTACTGACCACTAGAGGCTGCAGTTCCTCTACCGACCACTAGAGGCTGCAGTTCCTCTACCGACCACTAGAGGCTTGCAGTTCCTCTATGAACCACTAGAGGCTGCAGTTCCTCTATAAACCGACCACTAGAGGTGCAGTTCCTCTATTGACCACTAGAGGCTGCAGTTCCTCTACCGACCACTAGGCTGCGGTTCCTCTACCGACCACTAGAGACTGCGGTTCCTCTACCGACCACTAGAGACTGCAGTTCCTCTATTAGAGACTGCAGTTCTAGACCACTAGGCTGCGGTTCCTTAATGATCAGAGGCTGTAGTTCCTCTATTGACCGCTAGAGGCTGCGGTTCCTCTACCGACCACTAGAGCTGCAGTTCCTCTAACCGACCACTAGAGGCTGCAGTTCCCTCTACCGACCACTAGAGGACTGCCGTTCCCTGACGAGCTGCAGTTCATAGAGCTGCGGTTCCTCTACTGACCGCTAGAGACTCAAGTTCCTCTACCGACCGCTAGAGGCTGCAGTTCCTCTACCGACCACTAGAGGCTTGCCAGTCCTCTACCGACCCAGAGGCTGCGAGTCCTTCCTCTACCGACCGCTAGAGGCTGCATTCCTCTACGACACTTTCCGATCTTCCTCTATTGACCACTAGAGGCTGCAGTCCTCTACCTCTCTACCACCACGAGCGAGGCTGCAGTTCCTCTACCGACCACTAGAGACTGCGGTTCCTCTACTGACCGCTAGAGACCAAGTTCCTCTACTGACCACTAGAGACTCAAGTTCCTCTACCGACCGCTAGAGGCTGCAGTTCCTCTACCGACCATTGAGGCAGCGGTTCCTCTACGACCACTAGAGGCAGCGGTTCCTCTACCGACCGCTAGAGGCTGCGGTTCCTCTACCGACCGCTAGAGGCTGCAGTTCCTCTACCGACCGCTAGAGGCTGCAGTTCCTCTAACCGAGGCCACTAGGCTGCCTAACGGCAGGCTACCGACCACTAGAGGCTGCAGTTCCTCTACCGACCGCTAGAGGCAGCCGTTCCTCTACTGCTTCCTCTACTGACCAGAGCTGCAGTTCCTCTACCGACCGCTAGAGCTGCGTTCCTCTACCGACCGCTAGAGGCTCCTCTACCGACCGCTGAGGGCTGTTCCTCTACGACCGGGGCTTGCAGTTCCTCTACCGACCACTAGAGGCTGCAGTTCTCTACCGACCACTAGAGGCTCCAGTTCCTCCGCCGACTGAGACTAAGGTGCAGTTCCTCTACCTGACCACTAGAGGCTGCGCCTTCCTCTACCGACCACTAGAGACTGCGGTTCCTCTACCGACCACTAGAGACTGCAGTTCCTCTACCGACCACTAGAGACTGCAGTTCCTCTATTGACCACTAGAGGCTGCGGTTCCTTTAATGATCAGAGGCTGTAGTTCCTCTATTGACCACTAGAGGCTGCGGTTCCTCTACCGACCACTAGAGGCTGCAGTTCCTCTACCGACCACTAGAGGCTGCAGTTCCTCTACCGACCACTAGAGGCTGCAGTTCCTCTACTGACCCGTTAGAGACTCAAGTTCCTCTACTGACCACTAGAGACTCAAGTTCCTCTACTGACCACTAGAGACTCAAGTTCCTCTACCGACCGCTAGAGGCTGCGGTTCCTCTACCGACCGCTAGAGGCTGCGGTTCCTCTACCGACCACTAGAGGCAGCGGTTCCTCTACCGACCACTAGAGGCGCGTTCCTCTACCGACCGCTAGAGGCTGCGGTTCCTCTACCACCGACCATAGAGGCTGCAGTTCCTCTACCGACCACTAGAGGCTCCAGTTCCTCTACCGACCGCTAGGCTGCAGTTCCTCTACCGACCACTATAGGCTGCAGTTCCTCTATTGACCGACCGCTAGAGGCTGCATTCCTCTATTGACCACTAGAGGCTGCAGTTCCTCTACCGACCACTAGAGGCTGCAGAGTTCCTCTACCGACCACTAGAGACTGCAGTTCCTCTACCGACCACTAGAGACTGCAGTTCCTCTACCACCGACCACTAGAGGCTGCAGTTCCTCTACTGACCACTAGAGGCTGCAGTTCCTCTATTGACCACTAGAGGCTGCAGTTCCTTTAATGATCAGAGGCTGCAGTTTCCTCTATTGACCACTAGAGGCTGCGGTTCCTCTACCGACCACTAGAGGCTGCAGTTCCTCTACCGACCACTAGAGGCTGCAGTTCCTCTACCGTTCCCTCACTGACCCGTTAGAGACTCAAGTTCCTCTACTGACCACTAGACCACTAGAGACTCAAGTCCTCTACCGACCGCTAGAGGCTGGGTTCCTCACCGACCGCTAGAGGCTGCGGTTCCTCTACCGACCATTAGAGGCAGCGGTTCCTCTACGACCGCTAGAGGCAGCGGTTCCTCCGACCGCTAGAGGCTGCGGTTCCTCTACCGACCACTAGAGGCGCAGTTCCTCTATTGACCGCTAGAGGCTCCAGTTCCCTTAACCGACCGCTAGAGGCTGCAGTTCCTCTATTGACCATAGAGGCTGCGTTCCTCTACCGACCACTAGAGGCTGCAGTTTACTGACGCTAGAGACTCAAGTTCCCTCTACTGACCACTAGAGACTCAGTTCCTCTACCGACCATTGAGGCAGCGGTTCCTCTACCCCGACCGCTAGAGGCAGCGGCCTGACCCTAGAGGCTGCGGTTCCTCTACCGACCGCTAGAGGCTGCAGTTCTTCTACCGACCACAAGGCTCCGTTCCTCTACCGACCGCTAGGGGTGCAGTTTCCTCTATTGACCACTAGAGGCTCGGTTCTCTACTGACCACTAGGCTGCGTTCCTCTATTGACCTAGGGCTGCAGTTCCTCTACCGACCACTAGAGGCTGCAGTTCCTCTATTGACCACTAGAGGCTCCATTCCTTCTACCCTACTGCGACCGACTAGAGGCTGGCAGTTCCTCTACACCACTAGAGGCTGCAGTTCCTCTACCCGACCACTAGAGGCTGCAGTTCCTCTACCGACCACTAGAGGCTGCAGTTCCCTATAACTACCTCTACCACTAGAGACTGCGGTTCCTCTACCGACCACTAGAGACTGCAGTTCCTCTATTGCCCTCTATTGACCACTAGAGGCTGCGGTTCCTTAATGACCACTAGAGGCTGCAGTTCCTCTACCGACCCTAGAGGCTGCGTTTCCTCTACCGACCACTAGAGGCTGCAGTTTCCTCTACCGACCACTAGAGACTGGTTCCTCTACCGACCACTGAGACTGCAGTTTCCTCTACCGACATAGAGACTGCAGTTCCTCTACCGACCGACTGCCCTCTACCGACCATTAGAGGCAGCGGTTCCTCTACCGACACTAGAGGCTAGACTAGAGGCTGCGGTTCCTCTACCGACCAGCTAGAGGCTGCAGTTCCTCTACCGACACTAGAGGCTGCCAGTTCCTATTGACCACTAGAGGCTTTTCCTCTATTGACCACTAGAGGCTGCAGTTCCTCTACCGACCACTAGAGGCTGCAGTTCCTCTATTGACCACTAGAGGCTGCAGTTTCCCCACTAGAGGCTGCAGTTCTTCCTTACCACCAGAGGCTGCAGTTCCTAGACCACTAGAGGCTGCAGTTCCTCTACCGACCACTAGAGACCCCTCTACCGACCACACTAGAGCTGCAGTTCCTCTACCGACCACTAGAGACTGCGGTTCCTCTACCGACCACTAGAGGCGGTTCCTCTACCGACCACCTAGACTGCAGTTCCTCTGTTACCACTAGAGGCTGTAGTTCCTCTATTGACCACTAGAGGCTGCGGTTCCTCTACCGACCACTAGAGGCTGCAGTTCCTCTACAGACCACTAGAGGCTGCGTTCCTCTATACCACTAGAGCTGCAGTTCCTCTACCGACACTAGAGGCTGCAGTTCCTCTACCGACCACTAGAGGCTGCCTCTAGTTTCCTCTACCGACCCACTAGAGGCTGCAGTTCCTCTATAGACCAGTTCTAGAGGCTCCAGTTCCTCTACCGACCGCTAGAGGCTGCAGTTCCTCTATGACCACTAGAGGCTGCAGTTCCTCTACCGACCACTAGAGGCCTATACCGACCACTAGAGACTTTCCTCTACGACGCACTAGACCTCAAGTTCCTCTAACCGACCAACTAGCTGCAGTTCCTCTACCGACCATTAGAGGGCAGCGGTTCCTCTACCGACCACTAGAGGCAGCGGTTCCTCTACCGACCGCTAGAGGCTTGTTCCGCTAGACATTCTGTTCTTCTACCGACCACTAGAGGCTCCAGTTCCTCTACCGACCGCTAGAGGCTGCAGTTCCTCTATTGACCACTAGAGGCTGCGGTTCCGACCACTACTGGACCACTAGAGGCTGCAGTTCCTCTATTGACACTATAGAGGCTGCAGTCCTCTATTGACCTCTACCGACCACTAGAGGCTGCAGTTCCTCTACCGACCACTAGAGAGCTGCCAGGTTCCTCTAAGACCGCTAGAGGCTGCGGTTCCTCTATGACCACTAGAGGCTGCAGTTCCTCTACCGACCACTAGAGGCTGCAGTTCCTCTACCGACCCGACCACTAGAGACTGCGGTCCTCTACGAACACTAAGACTGCAGTTCCTCTACCGACCACTAGAGACTGCAGTTCCTCTACCGACCGTAGAGGCTGCAGTTCCTCTACCGACCACTGAGGCTGCATTCCTCTACCGACAGAGCTGCGGTTCCTCTACCGACCGCTAGAGGCTGCAGTTCCTCTTACCGACCACTAGAGGCTCCAGTTCCTCTGACCGCTAGAGCTGCCACTTAGAGACCACTAGAGGCGCCGGTTCCTCTACTGACCACAGAGGCTGCAGTTCCTCTATTGACCCACTAGAGGCTGCAGTCTATTGACCACTAGAGGCTGCAGTTCCTCTATTGACCACTAGAGGCTTCAGTTCCTCTACCGACCAGAGGCTGCAGTTCCTCTATTGACCACTAGAGGCTGCAGTTCTTACCGACCACTAGAGGCTGCAGAGGCTGCAGTTCCTCTACCGACCTGAGACTGCGGTTCCTCTAACCACTAGAGACTGCGTTTCCTCTACGACCACTAGAGGCTGCGTTCCTCTACCGACCACTAGAGGCTGCGGTTCCTCTCGACCACTAGAGACTGCAGTTCCTCTACCGACCACTAGAGGCTGCAGTTCCTCTACCGACCACTAGGGTCTGGCTCCAACAGTGAGTCAATCACTGGCCTCCATGTTAAAATGTCAAACTTTATAGCAGAAATAAACATATTTACAGCCTCGTACAAAAGCCTATTTTAGTGTCTGTAGTTTGATTCTTCATTGATGATAACTGTACGGGGGAATCTGGTAAATTTATATGAAGAAAATAAGTGCAGGAGGAAGATGAACGGTCGTCGTCTTACCTCTTGTACCGCCGGCTGCTGGAACAGAGGAATCAGAGGGTTGGTTCTGGGAATGTCGATGTGGATCTGACAGGAACACCCAGACTCAGTTTATCACAGCTGATAACCGGGTCACCCGCGGGTCATCTACAGACGTAATCTGGTGCTGTTGTCAGGGTTACCTGTCTGTAGGTGTCTTTGTAGTGCTCGTCAGTCCTGGAGTGGTAATACTGCTCTATGAACCCAAAATATTCTTCCCGTTTCCTCTGCAGCACCAGCTCTCTGCGCTCTTTGTTGGCTGGGAGGTAACCCTGAACAGAAAGATTTGTTTCAGAGGAACAGAACCGGCCGGTCCGTTCAGACCAGAACCGGATCCAGAGAGTAAAAATGTACTGATGGATGCTGAAACGTTATAAAACGAGTCTTACAGAGAGAAGTCTCCAGGTGACCGGCCGGACTTCTCTGGGGATTCCTGACCAGCTGTGCTTCCGGAGCTCTTCTGTAACCACACAGACAAGAAACAAGTAGAAAAGTTCTCAGTTTACAGACTTTATTAGTGAAAACAGATCAAACATCAGCTGACCGTGGGGGGGGCTCAACTTCAGATCAATCTAATTCAATTAAAAGGACTTTATTCATCCACAAAGGGAAACTCATCAACACTAGGGCTGAGTATCGGCAAGAACCTCGCAATACGATATGTATCATGATACTTGGGTCACTATACGATATTATCACGATATCACGATAACGTGATATATTGCGATATTCTACCCAGTTAATATCAAAATTAAAAGTAGAGATTAAAAATCAAGTTGCTGTATATGTTAATCAGATGATATTGATCATTCAGAGGAGAAATTGTCAAAACTATTTGCTTCAAAACAACCTATTTATTGTTTATTATTTGTGTTTTTGCACATTTAAGTGAATGAATGAATTTTCCTAAAAAAATCAATATTAGGAGCTGAAAAATCGATATTATATCAGGCGACTGAAAATCGCGATATATCGCCAAATCGATTTTTTTTTTACAGCCCTAATCAACACCAGCGTGGACAAAGGTGTATTACTTTTTTTATTTAGGAAACATGAAGCCATTCGAAGTACCGCCATAACTAAACAACCTTTAGAGCTTCCTTCAGCAGGAACAACTTCCTGTTTAACATTAAATGGGCTGCTGCTGTCTTTCCCTCCTGGCGTTGTGTTAACACACCTAGATGCTCCAGACCAAGAACCTGCTGCAGCTCTTGAAGCCTGTGAAGCAGTCATGTTTGTCCAGGTGTTGTACTACTGACAGGTCACCTGCCTCTGAACAACGAGGATAAATATGTTCTCTGGTCGTTACTGAGTTAATTTACTTTATTAATACTTTAGTAGAATATAATAATAGTCTTGTCTAGCAGGATAATAATGTGTGTGAGGTCTGGAAGGTGTTTCTGAACTGTACCCAGGTCAGTGTTGGGCGTCGCCAGCAGCTGCTTGAATCTGTCCAGCCGGCTCTTGTCACGCACCGTCATGGGCGGGGCCCCGGAGGCGTTCTGGTCTGAGATACGGGCCACCAGCGGGATTATGGGTCGGGCCGGGAGGGACTGCTGCTTCTGCAGGGAGGACCGGACCGCTGAGGGTCGGAGAGGGAAACCATTACAGCACCGATTCAAACCAAGGAATAACGTTGAGGCTGTGAGAATAAAAGCTTCTGAAACGATTCAGAGCTGATCTGATGATCCAGAAACCAGAAACCTGATCCTTCAGAACAAAACCGCTCCAACAGCCAGAATGAACTCACCTCAATACTGACAAAAATATACCAACTTAGAACAAAACCTATTAAAGACGACTTATTTAAATATAATAAAAGCAACTCTATGTTGTGAAACTGTGAGTCTTGCCACACAATCAGAACATTTGCTCATAAAATCACAAATTTCACAAAACTGTGACTTTTCAGCTTAAAAATAGATCTTTTTATAGAAATTATGGTTGTAAAATCATTAATTCAATAAAGAATTGTGCCTTTTTGATATAATATCAGTATTTATTACCACCATTTTTCTGACTTCATTAATTAATCACACTGATAACCCCCCCCCCCACAATCGTTCGATAAAACCAGTTTATAAATATCTTAATTTTTGCTGGAAATTTGAACATTTCAACATGGAGGTTAATTGAGACTGACTCACTGTTGGAGCCAGTAGTTAGTAGAGGAACCGCAGCCTCTAGTGGTCAGTAGAGGAACCGCAGCCTCTAGTGGTCGGTAGAGGAACTGCAGCCTCTAGTGGTCGGCAGAGGAACTGCAGCCTCCAGTGGTCGGTAGAGGAACTGCAGCCTCTAGTGGTCGGCAGGGAAACCGCAGCCTCTAGTGGTCGGTAGAGGAACTGCAGCCTCTAGTGGTCGGCAGAGGAACTGCAGCCTCTAGTGGTCGGTAGAGGAACGGCAGCCTCTAGTGGTCGGTAGAGGAACCGCAGCCTCTAGTGGTCGGTAGAGGAACTGAAGCCTCTAGTGGTCTGTAGAGGAACTGCAGCCTCTAGTGGTCAATAGAGGAACCGCAGCCTCTAGTGGTCAGTGGAGGAACCGCAGCCTCTAGTGGTCGGCGGAGGAACAGCAGGCTCTAGTGGTCGGTAGAGGAACCGCAGCCTCTAGTGGTCGGTGGAGGAACCGCAGCCTCTAGTGGTCGGCGGAGGAACAGCAGCCTCTAGTGGTCGGTAGAGGAACTGCAGCCTCTAGTGGTCGGTAGAGGAACCGCAGCCTCTAGTGGTCGGCGGAGGAACAGCAGCCTCTAGTGGTCGGTAGAGGAACTGCAGCCTCTAGTGGTCGGTAGAGGAACTGCAGCCTCTAGTGGTCAGTAGAGGAACTGCAGCCTCTAGTGGTCATGCAGCCTCTAGTGGTCGGTAGAGGAACTGCAGCCTCTAGTGGTCAATAGAGGAACAGCAGCCTCTAGTGGTCAGTAGAGGAACTGCAGCCTCTAGTGGTCGGTAGAGGAACTGCAGCCTCTCGTGGTCGGTAGAGGAACTGCAGCCTCTAGTGGTCGGTAGAGGAACCGCAGCCTCTAGTGGTCAATAGAGGAACTGCAGCTTCTAGTGGTCGGTAGAGGAACTGCAGCCTCTAGTGGTCAATAGAGGAACAGCAGCCTCTAGTGGTCGGTAGAGGAACCGCAGCCTCTAGTGGTCGGTGGAGGAACCGCAGCCTCTAGTGGTCGGTAGAGGAAATGCAGCCTCTAGTGGTCGGTAGAGGAACCGCAGCCTCTAGCGGTCAGTAGAGGAAGTGCAGCCTCTAGTGGTCGGTAGAGGAACTGCAGCTTCTAGTGGTCGGTAGAGGAAGTGCAGCCTCTAGTGGTCGGTAGAGGAACCGCGGGTTTCTTTATTTCCTGGTTTAACTGGACCCCACTCCTTGTTCAATCCCAGCAGCCCCCTCTGCCTCTTCCTCTAATTAATTAAGTCTAATTAACTTCCTGCAGCGTATCTGGGACCAACCTGAGGACGTGTTCAGGTGCGTGTCATCACTGTTGGACTTGGTAATCGTCCCGTTGACCTGTCCGCCGTCTGCGTCGTCCTCCTGGATGTCCTGGAGGTTCTGACCCGTCGGTCTCTGTTCTGTCTGCTGCAGTCGCTGCTACAAACAGAACCCAGAGATCAGAACCGGACCAGCCGTCGCTGATCGATTAAAGGACACGCTGCAGTTACCTGGCTGTGTTTGGACGAAGTCCCACAGAAGTCCTCGTCCTCCTCGTCTTCGATGTCCCACGCGTCGTTGGTGCTGCGGGCGAACTCGTGGAAACTCGAGGCTTTTTTCGACCTGATATTGTTGAACTTGGGCTTCGTGTCTTTGGGATACCTGCAGAGAGACAGAGAATCATCTCACCTGTGGCTGCACAGACAACACCTGAGTGAGAGATGACGTCACAACTAAGAGAGATAAAAACGAAATACAGCAAATCCAACAGACAACAAGCACACGAAGCACTGAACATCTGCAGCACAGCTGGAACACAGGTGACACTGATGGAGCATCCATGCAGCACAGCTGGAACACAGGTGACACTGATGGAGCATCCATGCAGCACAGCTGGAACACAGGTGACACTGACGGAGCATCCATGCAGCACAGCTGGAACACAGGTGACACTGATGGAGCATCCATGCAGCACAGCTGGAGCACAGCTGACACAGGTGACACTGATGGAGCATCCATGCAGCACAGCTGGAACACAGGTGACACTGATGGAGCATCCATGCAGCACAGCTGGAACACAGGTGACACTGATGGAGCATCCATGCAGCACAGCTGGAACACAGCTGGAACACAGGTGACACTGACGGAGCATCCATGCAGCACAGCTGGAACACAGGTGACACTGATGGAGCATCCATGCAGCACAGCTGGAACACAGGTGACACTGATGGAGCATCCATGCAGCACAGCTGGAACACAGGTGACACTGATGGAGCATCCATGCAGCACAGCTGGAACACAGCTGGAACACAGGTGACACTGATGGAGCATCCATGCAGCACAGCTGGAACACAGGTGACACTGATGGAGCATCCATGCAGCACAGCTGGAACACAGGTGACACTGATGGAGCATCCATGCAGCACAGCTGGAACACAGGTGACACTGATGGAGCACACATGCATGACACAGCTGGAACAGGTGCACTGATGGAGCATCCATGCAGCACAGCTGGAACACAGGTGACACTGATGGAGCATCCATGCAGCACAGCTGGAACACAGGTGACACTGATGGAGCATCCATGCAGCACAGCTGGAACACAGGTGACACTGATGGAGCATCTGCAGCACAGCTGGAACTGAGAACTCACGTTCGCCGTAACCGTGGATCCAGAGGAGGATGCTGAGCTCCGTAAACGGGCCTCACACTGGAAAACAGCGTTAAACCGAGTCAGAGCAGAGCAGGAGACGATCAATGACCGTCCGGGCCTGATCAATGACCGTCCGGGCCCGATCAATGACCGTCCAGACCTGATCAATGACCGTCCAGACCCGATCAATGACCGTCCAGACCCGATCAATGACCGTCCGGGCCCGATCAATGACCGTCCGGGCCTGATCAATGACCGTCCAGACCTGATCAATGACCGTCCGGGCCCGATCAATGACCGTCCGGGCCCGATCAATGACCGTCCAGACCTGATCAATGACCGTCCGGGCCCGATCAATGACCGTCCGGGCCCGATCAATGACCGTCCGGGCCCGATCCATAACCGTCCGGGCCCTTCCATAACCTTCCCGTCTCAATCAATTCCCCTTCCCACCCCCGATCAATGACCGTCCAGACCCGATCAATGACCGTCCAGACCCGATCAATGACCGTCCAGACCCGATCAATGACCGTCCGGGCCCGATCAATGACCGTCCAGGCCCGATCAATGACCGTCCAGACCCGATCAATGACCGTCCAGACCCGATCAATGACCGTCCCACCCGATCAATGACCGTCCGGGCCCGATCAATGACCGTCCAGACCCGATCAATGACCGTCCACACCCGATCAATGACCGTCCGGGCCCGATCAATGACCGTCCAGACCCGATCAATGACCGTCCAGACCCGATCAATGACCGTCCACTGTTTTCTGAGTGTTTTCTTTTATTTTTGAGACTCGTCTTAATTAAAATATTCGTTTAGTCGACAGGGAAATGTGTCGCCAGGAACACCCTGGTTCAGACCAGTTCAGGCCAGTTCAGACCAGTTCAGACCAGTTCAGGCCAGTTCAGACCAGGTCAGACCAGTTCAGGCCAGTTCAGGCCAGTTCAGACCAGTTCAGGCCAGTTCAGGCCAGTTCAGGCCAGTTCAGGCCAGGTCAGACCAGGTCAGACCAGTTCAGACCAGTTCAGACCAGTTCAGACCAGATCAGACCAGTTCAGAACAGTTTCAGACCAGTTCAGACCAGGTCAGACCAGGTCAGACCAGGTCAGACCAGTCAGACCAGTTCAGACAGGTCAGACCAGTTCAGGACCAGTTCAGAGACCAGTTCAGAGACCAGTTCAGACCAGTTCAGACCAGTTCAGACCAGGTTCAGACCAGTTCAGTTCAGACCAGTTCAGACAGGTCAGACAGTTCAGTTCAGACCAGACCAGTCAGACCAGTCAGACCAGTTCAGACCAGACCAGTTCAGACCAGTCAGATCAGACCAGACCAGGTCAGACCAGTTCAGACAGTTCAGTTCAGACAGACCAGTTCAGACCAGTTCAGACCAGTCAGACCAGTTCACCAGTTCAGACCAGTTTCAGACCAGTTCAGACCAGTTCAGACCAGTTCAGACCAGTTCAGACCAGTTCAGACCAGTTCAGACCAGTTCAGACCAGTTCAGACCAGGTCCAGGTCAGACCAGGTCAGACCAGGTCAGACCAGTTCAGACCAGTTCAGACCAGTCAGACCAGTTCAGACCAGGTCAGACCAGTTTCACCAGTTCAGACCAGTTCAGACCAGTTCAGACCAGTCAGACCAGTTTCAGACCAGGTTTCAGACCAGTTCAGACCAGGTTCAGACCAGTTCAGTTTCAGACCAGGTCAGACCAGTTCAGACCAGGTCAGACCAGGACCATCAGACCAGTTCAGACCAGTTCAGACCAGGTTCAGACCAGGTCAGACCAGTTCAGACCAGGTTCAGACCAGGTTCAGACCAGGTCAGACCAGTTCAGACCAGGTCAGACCAGGTCACCAGACCAGTTCAGACCAGTTCAGACCAGGTCAGATCAGACCAGTTCAGACCAGTCAGACCAGTTCAGACCAGTTCAGACAGGTCAGACCAGTTCAGACCAGGTCAGACCAGGTCAGACCAGGTCAGACCAGTTCAGACCAGTTCAGACCAGGTCAGACCAGTTCAGACCAGGTCAGACCAGTCAGACCAGTTCAGTCAGACCAGTTCGTCAGACCAGTTCAGGTCAGACCAGTTCAGACCAGTTTCAGACCAGTTTCAGACCAGTCAGTCAGACCAGTTCAGACCAGTTCAGACCAGGTCAGACCAGTTCAGACCAGTTCAGACCAGGTCAGACCAGTTCAGACCAGTTCAGGTTCAGACAGACAGAGTTTCAGAGACCAGTTCAGACCAGTTCAGACCAGGTTCAGACCAGGTCAGACCAGTCAGACAGACCAGTTCAGACCAGTTCAGACCAGGTCAGACCAGTTCAGACCAGTTCAGACCAGTTCAGACCAGTTCAGTTCAGACCAGTCAGACCAGGTCCAGACCAGTCAGACCAGGTCAGACCAGGTTCAGACCAGTTCAGACCAGTTCAGACCAGTTCAGAACCTTCAGACCAGTTCAGACAGACCAGTTCAGACCAGTCAGACCAGACCAGTCAGACCAGTTCAGACCAGGTCAGACCAGTTCAGACCAGGTTCAGACCAGGTCAGACCAGTTCAGACCATCAGACCAGTCAGACCAGGTCAGACCAGGTCAGACCAGTTCAGACCAGTTCAGACCAGGTCAGACCAGTTCAGACCAGGTCAGACCAGTTCAGACCAGTTCAGACCAGGTCAGACCAGTTCAGACCAGGTCAGACCAGGTCAGACCAGTTCAGACCAGTTCAGACCAGTTCAGACCAGGTCAGACCAGTTCAGACCAGTTCAGACCAGTTCAGACCAGTTCAGACCAGTTCAGACCAGTTCAGACCAGTTCAGACCAGTTCAGACCAGTCAGACCAGTTCAGACCAGTTCAGACCAGGTCAGACCAGGTCAGACCAGTTCAGACCAGTTCAGACCAGGTCAGACCAGTTCAGACCAGTTCAGACCAGTTCAGACCAGTTCAGACAGTTCAGACCAGTTCAGGCCAGTTCAGACCAGTTCAGACCAGGTCAGGCCAGGTCAGGCCAGGTCAGACCAGTTCAGACCAGTTCAGACCAGTTCAGACCAGTTCAGGCCAGTTCAGACCAGGTCAGACCAGGTCAGACCAGGTCAGACCAGGTCAGACCAGTTCAGACCAGTTCAGACCAGGTCAGACCAGGTCAGACCAGTTCAGACCAGTTCAGACCAGTTCAGACCAGTTCAGACCAGGTCAGACCAGGTCAGACCAGGTCAGACCAGGTCAGACCAGGTCAGACCAGACCAGTCAGACCAGTCAGTCAGACCAGTCAGACCAGAGACCAGGTCAGACCAGTTCAGACCAGTTTCAGACCAGGTCAGACCAGTTTCAGACCAGGTCAGACCAGTTCAGACCAGTTCAGACCAGTTCAGAGACCAGTCAGACCAGTTCAGACCAGGTCAGACCAGTTCAGACCAGTCAGACCAGGTCAGACCAGTTCAGACCAGGTCAGACCAGGTCAGACCAGTTCAGACCAGGTCAGACCAGTTCAGACCAGGTCAGACCAGGTTCAGACCAGGTCAGACCAGTTCAGACCAGGTCAGACCAGGTCAGACCAGTTCAGACCAGTTCAGACCAGTTCAGACCAGGTCAGACCAGTTCAGACCAGTTCAGACCAGTTCAGACCAGTCAGACCAGTTCAGACCAGTTCAGACCAGTTCAGACCAGTTCAGACCAGTTCAGACCAGTTCAGACCAGTTCAGACCAGTTCAGACCAGTTCAGACCAGGTCAGACCAGTCAGACCAGTTCAGACCAGGTCAGACCAGGTCAGACCAGTTCAGACCAGTTCAGACCAGTTCAGACCAGTTCAGACCAGTTTCAGACCAGGTCAGACCAGTCAGACCAGTCAGACCAGTTCAGACCCAGTTCAGACCAGTTCAGACCAGTTCAGACCAGTTCAGACCAGGTCAGACCAGTTTCAGACCAGTTCAGACCATTCAGTTCAGACCAGGTCAGACCAGTTCAGACCAGGTCAGACCAGGTCAGACCAGTTCAGACCAGTTCAGACCAGTTCAGACCAGTTCAGACCAGACCAGTCAGACCAGTCAGACCAGTCAGACCAGGCAGACCAGTTCAGACCAGGTCATACCAGGTCAGACCAGTTCAGACCAGTTCAGACCAGTTCAGACCAGGTCAACCAGGTTCAGACCAGTCAGACCAGTCAGACCAGTTCAGACCAGGTCAGAGACCAGTTCAGACCAGTCAGACCAGGTTCAGACCAGTCAGACAGTCAGTCAGACCAGTTCAGACCAGTCAGACCAGTCAGACCAGTCAGACCAGCAGTTCACAGTCAGACCAGTCAGACCAGTCAGACCAGGTCAGCCAGTTCAGACCAGTCAGACCAGTTCAGACAGTCAGACCAGTCAGACCAGTTCAGACCAGTCAGACCAGTTCAGACCAGTTCAGACCAGGTCAGACCAGTTCAGACCAGTCAGACCAGTCAGACCAGTTCAGACCAGTTCAGACCAGTCAGACCAGTCAGACCAGTTCAGACCAGACCAGTTCAGACCAGTCAGACCAGGTCAGACCAGGTCAGACAGGTCAGTTCAGACCAGTTCAGACCAGTTCAGACCAGTTCCAGTTCAGACCAGTTCAGACCAGGTCAGACCAGGTCAGACCAGGTCAGACCAGTTCAGACCAGGTCAGACCAGTTCAGACCAGTTCTAGCACTACTCCACCAGTGAGCTGCTAAATGAACATAGGTGTTAAGGTCAGTCCTGGTCCAGTAGATGCTGAGACGTTCTAGAAGGTTCTAGATGATCCAGAGTTCTGCTGCGTTCATCTTCATTTACCGTCCCAACATGTCTGACCTTCGTTTAGAGCCCAGATTAATTAAACCCTCGTTAGCTGCTGAGATAAACTGTCTCTAGATCAGACGTGTCAGCGAGGAGCAGACACACCTGAACCAACCTGCCCGGTCAGCTGAAGGTAGAACATGGCTGAAGGCGGCTGATGTCGTAGCTGATGTCGTAGCTGATGTCGTGGCCTTCCTGCCTGAAGCATGTTGTTTTTATCATCAGTGACTGGTTCATTCAGAGATTAGCTCCTTCCTCGTTACAACCGTCGTTCGTTAGTCTCAGAGCTCCACGTTCATCTCCAGGGACAGACGTCAGTCTGGTCTGAACTCCCATGATGCACTGCTCCCTGTGGAGGCCGTGGAGCCTCCACGTTCATCTCCAGGGACAGACGTCAGTCTGGTCTGAACTCCCATGATGCACTGCTCCCTGTGGAGGCCGGTCTGTTCAGAGGACGGGAGGATCTTCAAACTCTGCTTCTTTCTCTCTCTGACCACGAAAACAAAACACTGGACCAACGCCACCAATACAGAGACGAGGAGACGAGGAGACGAGGAGACAAGGAGACGAGGAGACGACTCCTCCTCCTCAGCAGAAACCTGTCTCCTCAGCGACCAACGCAGCGAACCGAACGGACCTCCGGTACGGTTCAGCGCTGTACCGAACGGATCCAGTCAGTTTATGTGCGTTTTTATATGCAGCCATCACAGACCTGGAAGAATAGACTCACAGTAGAGGTCTTCAGAACAACCCAAAAACCAGAGGTTCTGATCCGACCCGAATCAGGTCTCGGGTAGGGCTGGGCAAAAAATCGATTTAATCGATTTATCGAATTTGTAGCTAAAAACGATTTTTATTTTGCAAATTTGAGTTTTTCGACATTTTTCGCGTTCCGTTTCTTGTGGGTTTCCGTAGCGTAATGTGAGCCAGCCCCCTCCCACGCGCAACACAATTACAAACAACATGGCAGCGGCAGCATGTAAACGAGAGCTACTTCCAAAGAAAGGCACAACTAATTCAGTCATTTGGAACTGGTTCGGTTTTGATGCATCAGACGAACAACAGACGAAGCCTCGCTGCAAAATATGTTTAAAGGCTGTTGCTACCGGAAGCAGCAGTACAACTAATCTGTTCCAGCACCTGAAGAATAAACATTCCGGAGAATGGGAGAAGTGTAACCAGCTACGAAACGAAGACGGCAGCTCTAGCACACCGGCTAAAAAGCAAATGACTCTTCCTGAGAGCTTTACAAACTGTGTGCCTTATGATAAAAACGGAGCGCGCTGGAAAGCGATTACAGAGGCCATCACGTCTTATATTGCCACAGACATGTTGCCAGTTTATTCCGTTGAAAAGCGAGGCTTTAATCACTTGTTGAAAGTTTTAGATGCAAGGTACGTCGTACCCAGTCGCAAGTATTTCGCCAACGTAGCGCTGCCTCACCTGTACGCTGCCACTCGGCTAAAGATTAGAGCCCTATGGAATCCGTGATCACGGAATCACGGACGGAATCGCGGAATTGGAGATTAAAAACGGAATTCACTTTAAATGCGGCAATATAACAGAACTGAACAGCAATTTGCGCAAAAGTTTGTTTTTTTTTCTTCTTCCGGACTAAAAGTGACTTTTCTTTTTTTAAGATTTTTTTTTGGCACTAGTGACTTGTATTGATGGTGGAGAGAGACAGGAAGGGGGGGGCAGAGAGAACGGGGAAGACCCGCGGCAAGGAGCCGACAAGCCGGGAGTCGAGCTCGCGATTAGCCGCACGAGACTGTAGCCTCTGTACCTGGGCCGCCTGCCCAAACCACTGCTCCTACCGGGGCGGCCCGAAAGGAACTTTTCTTTCAAGAAAATGTTCCAACGGGGGTCACGAAAAGCTGGGACACTGCGCGCTTCTCCGCCTCCTGCCCCCGCTTTCCTCATTAATAATAATAATAAAAAAAAAAAAAAAACACGTCGAAGCGGCCACCTGAGAAACCGGCGAAGAAGCGAAGGAACTACCGGCTGTCTCCCAGGTACAGGACAGAGCAGTTTCTCCGAGATTATTATGTGTCTGGTGATTCAGTGTTCTGCTAGTTTAGCCAGGACACGATTGAATGGACATGAAAAGATACGTGCGAGGATCACTGGACGAGTGAAAAGCACAAACATAAAAAAGCCAGAATCCCTCACTGATCAAAACACAAAGAGGCTGTAACAGCTGGAACAGCTAAAGATAAAAACACACTGACACACAACCAGTGTTCAGTGCTTTGGATTTCATAGCATCTACATCAGCTGTAGTAAATATAGTTTATTCTGTTATCAGACACATAGTTTGTCATGACGTACCTGAAAAATGTCAGGTACGTCATGACAAACTATGTCTGATAACAGAATAAATTAAACAGGCTAAAATGATTAGTTTACAGCTGTTGAAATTCCTTCTTTTTTTCACTTTAAATGGATTTTACCTATTTTAGTTTTTTTTTCTTGAATTTTTTTTTGTCATAAAATTATGTTTTATTGGACACAATATGTTTAAAAGTATGATAACAGTAACGTTTACAGTTAATTGCATAAACTGTCTATATTTCATTATTTTATATACTGTATTGGGGTTAAATTTGCATAAAAGCTTAAACGAAATTCTCAAAAATTAAAAACCGAAAACACCGAAAATGAAAAAAATCAAAACCGAATTTGAGAAAAAATAAAACGGATTTCATAGGGCCCTAAAAGATCCGCGCTGAGCTGGAGGAGGTGGCGTTTTACTCTGCCACCACGGTCATGTGGTCCAGCCGGACGATGCAGCCGTATATGAGTCTGACAGTCCATTATATCAACGACAGCTGGACTTTGCGCAGCACCTGCCTTCAGACAGCATATTTCCCAGATAACCACACTGGCGAAATAATTGCCCATGGCTTAAAAGACGCTCTCAGTTCCTGGGGCCTTTCTGAAGACCGACTCACATGTATGACGACTGATAGTGGCACCAATATAGTAAAAGCTCTGAGGGACAACAACTGGCCCAGCCTTCAGTGCTTTGGACACAAACTGCACAATGCTATAGGTAAGAGTTGGTGTAAGAATAAACAGGTGCACATATTTACACAATTTAAACTATTGCTTGCTAATTCATTTAATTGCCAGAACATGGTATACATTTCAACTTATTTACACATACAAGTGGCGTTTTTTTAATTAAAGACTGGGTTAGATAAATAAAAGAAGTAATAAAATAAATAAATCTGACTTCTCCTTTAGCTGTATTTTATACATTATGTATTAGATTGTGTGCCACTGCTATTAAAATAGTGATAAAAATACAGAACATTTTGTCAAACGCACATTTACATGAACACTACTTATACTTTAAGCTTGGAGAGAAAATAAATGTACTTTTTCACATTTATTACAGAGAACGGCGGAATTTGAAAGACCCAAGGATTGATCGGGCCATCGGGATTTGCAAAAAAGCTGTATCAGCCTTCTCTTACAGCTGGAAAAAAAGGCGACATGACTGAGGTGCAGACGGAACTTGGTCTACCACAGCATCTTTTGATATCAGAATCCCCAACCGTTGGGGGTCTCGTCAAAAGATGATCGAGGCTTTCTCGAGCAAGAGAAGGCAATAGCTCGTGTCCTGGTGCGGACAAGAAAAACGCTTCATCTTGTTCCCACATGGCAAGATTTGGAAGTATTAGAGTCCAAAAATAAAGCAGTGAAGCTCTCCAGGACTTCACTGATGCACTGTCAGGGAAATCATATGTCAGTGTGTCATGCATCAAACCAACCCTGCATTTGTTTAAAACAAGGCTCCTCCTGCCAGAAGAGGAAGATTTGGAGCTAACAAAAACAATCAAAACCAACATTATGCGTTACCTCGAACATAAATACTGTGACTCAGAGAAAGAGGAACTTTTGGACATGGCCACACTTGTAGACCCGAGGTTCCGTACAGGCTCATGATGCAAGCAAATGGAAGCTGTCAAAAAAAGAGCTGTCTCTGAGATTTCTGCTCTCTACATTCAACCACAGAGGAACTGGTCCCACTGATGTTCAAGAGAACACCCCACGAAAAAGAAAATGACTCTGGGTGCCTTTCTTTCAAAAACATGCACCATCCACCCCACAACACAATCAGAGAAAACAAAATTGACACTGAGCTCGCAACCTATTTGCTTATTCCAGATATAGAGCCAGACACAATCCTCTTGAATGGTGGAAGCATCCGCCCAACTTTCCAAGGCTAAGCTTACTGGCTAAAAAATTTTTTTTCCAGCTACAAGTGCCCCCTCAGAGGGGTATTTAGTGGGTGGGGGATAGTTACCTGCAACCGGGCCTGCCTCAAGCCAGAGGTTGTGGACAGACTCATCTTTCTTGCAAAAAAATGCTTAGAATGAGGAGGATACATGAGAAAGTAAAAATGTGTCAGAGATATCATAAGCACGTATTTCGTTGTTAAAGATAAGTTTGTTTACATTTGTTCACCTTTTGAGTTGGCTATGTCTTCCACAGGCATTTAAGCAAAACGTTTAATGTTTATTTGCACTAGCTGAATTTCTTAAACAGTAATGTTTGTTTGTTATCTTCCTGATCAGATCATTTAAGGTACTTTGAAGTTGTGTTGCACTTTTGAAAACAAAACCGGTAAAGCTTGAAATTGCTGAATGACGAGCTCATTTACTTCTTATTTTGGATTGTTTATATGCATTTTTGCTTGAGGACAACACCAGAAATAAGTTGCACTTTGACAATATCGATGTCTGCTGTTGTTTTTAAGTGCATTGAAAAAAAAATCGAAAATGAAGAAAAGAATTTTCTTTAAAAATCTGAGATTTTTTTTAAGCCAAATCGCCAGCCCTGTCTCAGGTCCATTCAAAAGACGTGACTCCGGTTCTGGTCTGAATCGGTACAGTTAGTCTCGGGTCCGGTCGGTGCTCTCTGACAGGCTGGGTCCACGTTTACTCCAGAGAGGTAAAGATATTAGGCGGTGGCAGCTAATGTCAGGACTCGGGGCAGTTTAATTAATTAATTATTCATTAACGTGGCGTGTTTGTCATGAAACAATCGTGTTGCCGTAGCGTGTTATTAGCGTGTTATTAGCGGTTTTAGCTGTAAAGCACAACGGATCACCAACATGACAACGCTGGATGAGAGAACATATTCACGACACGTCCTGACCGGTGTAGGCTATTAGCGTTAGCAGTAGCTGCTATTAGTTAGCAGTTGCTACCAATAGCATCTGTATCCACAAAGAAAATAACGACGTGGATTTATTGTTGTTTACATCACGTAGCCTATGTAGCAACTGAACCGGTAGAAGAAGACAACTTTAGGTAAGAAAATCAAGTTTTATTCAACGTTAGACAACTTTAACGTTAGCAACTATGGGCTGGATTGTCTCGGTTCTATTCTGGTAACTCGGTTTGGTCCGTGGTCGGGAACTAAAGACTCGGGTCGGGTCGGTTCCCAGTGTTTTCAAAAACAGCCGTCGGCGTGGATCCACGGCAACTTTTCATTTGCGACGCCTACTTCCCTTGGGTATTATTATGAATAAAAAGTTTTTGTAAAAGAGCCAAGTGTCCCAAGTTTTTGAGTTAAAAACTTGAAAAGTTTCGTTGAGAATTTCTCCACACCATCGCTTGAATCTGCTCGCATACGTCGATCGAGCGTTCAGCAAAGGAAACAGGCTCAGATTCAGAGGCAGATATTTAAAGACCAATTGTAGCGTCCGGGGACGCGATAGAAAGAACGGACGAAAAGGTTTTCAACAACCGTCGCTTTATTTCAACCAGAACCGGTTACTGTCGGCCGTAACCACGGCAACAATAAAAGACAGCAGTACAGGAGAATAACACAGCGGCTCATCAGCTAGCGCTCTCGGGCTAACACACAATAACACACAGGCTTCCGTCTCTCTTTGTTGCTAGTCCCGCCCCCTAACCTATTCTAGCCAATAACCTGCCTGCCTCAGCTCCAGATGCATTCAATGAACTCATGTAATCCGAACAACAGAACATCTAAACAATAACAGAGATCATAACATGAACATAATGTCAGGGTCGCTACAATATTCTGTTTCCAAGACCAGCAAAATGGCGGAAAAAGCACAGCGTGGCTGCTGAGATGTGGCAGCTAGCAGCGCCAAAAAAACCAAAAGGAAAAAAGGATGTACCAGGTAATTTTAATGTAATCCAGATTTAATAAATTATTTTGTAATCTTGTAACTTCAAGGCCCATTCTAATGTAGAATCAGATTAATATCAAGGACGTTAATGTTATCATAAACCACGCAAACATGGAGTTAAAAAATAACCAGTTTATTTTCATTTGATTTGTTATTAAATACATGTATCACACTTTGCTCTTTCAAACTTGCAATTACTTTCTTTACTCTTGTTTAACAAAAGACATGCAACGTTACAGCTAAGGTTATTTTAATTAAAAAAAGGTATCTGAACGTCCCATTTTGTGTCTCAAAATGCTGGAAAATACGTCTCAGAGTCTAGAATTTCAAAATGGTTACACAACTGATCAGAGCAGCTAGAACCGGACCTGCTGGTTACCTGGCAGAACCAGGCCACTTTTATCAGAGCGGGTCAAGGACGGGCCGCTCGCCTACCTGTTCAAACACACGGCGGTTTCCATCCGTCCACCTCAGAGACGACGCTCAGACATCAGCTAGACATCCTGTTTTTATAGAAAATTTAAAAAAAAGTCTACTAACAATCTAGAGGCCACAATCAGAACATTAAAACAGGTAATTTCTGAGGTAACAGCAGAAACTTTTAACGGGGAGTTCAACTTGTCAGTTGTTACAAATAACCTTGTTTCTGTTGAATCCTCCGTCTGGGAGAACTTTAAAATGAAAATGTCCACGTTAAAGTTCTGTAACTTTACCAATCTCTGTATCATTCATTCTTTACATTTTCAATTGTCAATCAAAAATTAAAAAGTGACATTTTGTTACATTTTTCATTTTTTAATCTAACACACACAAAAAAAAAAAAAATTAATTTTTCAATTTTAGAATCAAAAATACAAAATGAAAAGAAAAAACTAGCGGTGCACGATAACTATCGGGCCGATAACAGGAAATGATGACGTCATTCCGATAAGTCCGATATCACGACGAATAGTCCCGATAACATTTATATTTCTGTCAACACAGCAGTGTCTCGCTCCCTCTGAACCTTGAATAACGAGCGATAATAACGCGTTAACTTGTCCAGCCCTCATAAAAACACAATGCCAAAATGGAAAGATATCAACAATGATCTCAGAAAACCATTTAGAGGTCAACGTTTAAAGATTATTCCCAAATGGAAATAGTGCTGGGCAAAATGACGATAGATATCGTGGGGACGATATAAAAGTGTGTATCGTGCCATTTCTCTTCTATCGTTTCGAACCTAATTTTATCAATTATTACAGTAAATATGTAATTAAATAACCTGCAACGATAAATTTGATAGAATCATATCTACTTCTACAAAGTAGCCTTTTATGTTTGCACTTTTATTCATGGTTAATGCCTTAAACAGAGTTCTCTTCAACCCTGATGTTTACTTTAGACACTTTATATTGGTTTGCAAACTTTGCACTACAAGGTTACAGATTTCAGAAAGTTGAAAAATAATTTGTGTTTATTTTTTATAGCTGAACTTCAGTGCAAAAATGTGTTTTTCCTCTCAGAAACTGTTGTGCACTTTAAAAAAATGTGAAAGCTACTGTACCTCTGTACCTACCTGTTTTTGCTGCACTAAAATGTATGTTTGTGACAGTTCAGCTAAATGTCCTTTCAAAATAAAGTTGAAAAGTAGGCAATGAAATTTTTGTCAAACTTTTCAGAGAATAACTGAAAACATACTTTATTATGGTATATCGTGATATATATCGTTATCGTGATATAAAATAGTCCATATCGTGATATATGATTTTTACCATATCGCCCAGCACTAAGTGGAAAATATTGAGCAGAGCTCCCAGTCTTCTCAGGAGAGGACGTCCAGCAGATCCACCACAGGAAATAGATGGTATCGACCCGGTAGACCCTGAGCATGTTCTGACCGGACCGGTCCAGTCTCCATGGAATAACACTGAACTGGTCTGAACACAGCAGACCAGAACCACATCTGGTTCTGGAGGAAACCCTCAGACCCACTGAAGCACGGTGGTGGACGGGTGATGCTGCAGGGTTGAAACTGGGTCATAAAACTGGACAATGATCTCAGACCCAGCAGAATATCTACACCAGAATATCTACACCAGAATATCTACACCAGAATATCTACACCAGAATATCTACACCAGAATATCTGAGGGTAAGTTAAGGTTAAAAAAAAAAAAAAAACTCAAAGCAGCTCCGAGTGATCACAGTGGTGTAATTAATGGACTTTTAATTGTTATTTAAAGATTACAGTGAGCCAGGGTACTGTCTACCTGTGGGGTTTGGATCAAAATATTTCACAGATGTTTCACTCAGACGTCAGAAAGCTAAAGAAATTTTGAAAACAACTAGAAAAAGCTTAACGAGACTTATTTTTAATCAGGAAATAAGAGATGACTTTTACAGCTTTGTTCACATGTTCTTCTATCACGTATTTTATCATAGCTTTACATAAATAAACAAAGACAAATGAACATAACTTTACTCACCCCTATGCCTTTAATAACTAAACACTAGTATAAAAGTCAACTTTGAGCTCTATATCGTGTGTCAGCAGCCGTCAGCGGAGGCGGCGGAGGGATACACCGCCCGTTGACAGATGACAGTCCGACCGTTAAAACAGGACAATAACAACATGCAGGCTTGTCTGTTGCGGCGGGAAGCTTTTGTCACACCGAGCACACAAACGGGAAGCTCGTGAAGCCTCAAACTTGTAAAGACAGACAGTCTTTGTCGACTTAATGCAGCTCTTTAGCTGCTTGCGTTAACCGTTGATACGTTTAAGCCGACGGCGTTGAAGTTAGTCTCAGGTTGGATGCTCGAGGGCTATTCGTAATGGTCCTTGTAAACTTTTTATTGTTTCCGAACCACGTGACCTAATGACCCAAAACCAAACCCGAATTGTAGTAATGTTAAGATTAAATAGGTCATCCATAGTTTTTATTGAAGTTGAGGGCTCTGTATTTTCTTTATTAATATTTTAATGAAAACCTCCAGATTTTTAAATTAAGTTTCATGAAGTACTTAACAGACAAAAATCTACAGAAATCAAAATCAGTCAAAATCAATATTAGTATTTAGGAATCACTAAAACAGAAAAAAAAAATCCATAAAAGCATGACAATAAAATAGACGAAGTGAAAGTGTGTTTGATTTGCCTCTTGTCCCATAATTCAGCTTCAGTTTGGAGTCACTGAATTAAACAATAAAACCTGATGAAAAACTATATCAGACTTTATTAATTAAAATTACAATCTTTCATAAAATAGATAAAGCACTGCAATAGAAAGATTTTGGTCTCATTTTTCTCCTGTTCAGTAATTCAGCTGAAGTTTGGAGTTTCTGAGTTACTTAATATTAAAACATTCTGATAAAATACATCAGATGTAAATTAGGAAAACAAAAATAGTTCAATGAAATATTAATATAGAATAAATGAAACAAAGTTGCAACACAAAGATGTGGGTGTTATTCTTCTATGAATCAGGCTCTGGTTTGGCTTCACTGAATTACATGATGTTCAACTATTTAAAAAAAAAACTACAAGACTTCATTCAGCAAATTTAAAATTTTTACTAAAAATATAAACACAAAACAAACCAAGCCCTCAGTAACAATAAAGACAAGTGCATCTATTTTCTCTACTGCACCTGAACAGTTCGGCCTTGGTTTGGAGTCACTGGGTCACGTGACCTGGAAACCGATTGAGGAATAAAATACTTCGACGTCACTGGTGACAAACCAACCTGAGACTAACTTCAGCTGTATACGATTGTTATCTCATTCGGAACCGAATCTACTATTTTGACTCATTTTATCTACAACAGAACTTAAACAGAACCTCGGACCAGAAACTGCTTAAATTCATATTCTCTGAGAACGGGAGCAGAATGAGAACCAACCTTCCCGGAACCTTCGGGTTCCTCCTCCAGAAATTGATCCGGTTGTCAGTGGCCATGCTCGGATCAACACCGCGCCCCCCCCCGCTTCTCCTCCGGGTTCAGACCGAACCGGCGTCCCGGCCGGACGGAACCATGATCGAAACCGCGCTTCCGCGTCCTCACAGGCGACGGTTCGGCCCGGCGCGGCTCCTCTCCGCCGGTCTAGACGCCCAGCGAGCTGATGAACTGTGGACACCGAGCACCGGGAGGCGCCATCTTGGAGAGCAACGGTCGGAGCGCGCGATTGGCGGGAAGGGCGAGCAGGTGCAGCTGGAACTGGCCAATAGGAAGAGCCGGTGGGGGGAGTGACGGTTAGGGATGCTCGAGCTGCCGGAGACGGTGGGAAAGTTCCAGGTGGTCGGTAGGAAGACGGTCCAGAGACTCTGTTGAAGAACCGGAACGGCGGTAAAACCGCTGCACCGTTGACAGGAACGCGACTGAAACACGTTGCTTAAAGGTTTGTCACCCAATTAAAAAATTAAAAAAATACGACCCCCGTGTCACTGTTTAACAAAAATGAAACGGCAAATAAATAACATAGAAAAACCCTGTGTACCCCTGTGTAGTTTTATTCTTGTATGACGTCATCAGTCCCTCAAACGATGGTTGAGCATCAAACGTCAAACTTCAGGTCAGGTGACTGTGACCCACTGTTATATTTTATTTGGCCCTCGAGAGCGTTGAATCATAAAATTAAAACCAAAAATATTCTGGACAAACATTGAAGGGCTGATGGGTAAAAACTCAAACACCTGAGGTGAGACGTTCAGCAGGTGGTTTTACCTGAAGGAAGTCAGTCTTGAAAACCAAAAGTGCACAATTTTACAACACGAAGTTGCACACTTTTGTCCAAAAGTCTTGATTTAGAAAAGTGTGTGATTTTTCAACAAAAATTTGTGACTATAGGACAAAAAGTTTAAAAAATTATACAAGATTTGCAGTTTTAATAATTAAAAATTTTGTCAAAAAAGTTGCAGTTTTGTGAAAGTTGTGATTTTTATGAAAAAAAGTTGTGATTTCTGCTAAAGTCTAAAAAAATGTTTCAACAAAAAATGGCTTTTTTGTGGAAAAAGTAACATTTTATAAAGTCATAATTTTATATCAAAAGCTGCAATTTTGCAAAAATCGATATTTTTTTCAACAAAACAAAATGTTATTTTGGGTTAAAAAGTTACAATTTTGTGATTTTAAGTTTTAGATTTTGGAGAAAAAAAATTGTAATTTCACAACAATTTTTTTTTTTTTTTTTTTACAAAAATATAAGTCATAATTTTTTTTTTTTTTTTTATTTTCTAACAAAACATCCTGAACACTCCTTATCTGTTGAATCAAAGATGAAGAAGAAAAAAATGGAGAATAATTCAACAGAAGAAACGTGTCCTTGTGTTGACTTAGTTGGAGATTGTCGTCCAGATTTAATAATAATAATAATAAATCTAAAAACTTCCTCTGCAGGATGACCATGTTGTTCCTCAGAGTCACTTCTCTTTTTTCCAGGTGCTGCATGTTGTGTTTCTGTCCACTAGATGGCAGAGTTTCCCCAGTCCTGAGACGTCCTGAGAGACGTCCTGAGAGACGTCCTGAGAGACGTCCTGAGACGTCCTGAGAGACGTCCTGAGAGACGTCCTGAGAGACGTCCTGAGACGTCCTGAGACGTCCTGAGAGACGTCCTGAGAGACGTCCTGAGAGACGTCCTGAGAGACGTCCTGAGACGTCCTGAGACGTCCTGAGAGACGTCCTGAGAGACGTCCTGAGACGTCCTGAGAGACGTCCTGAGACGTCCTGAGACGTCCTGAGACGTCCTGAGACGTCCTGAGACGTCCTGAGAGACGTCCTGAGAGATCCTGAGACGTCCTGAGAGACGTCCTGAGAGACGTCCTGAGACGTCCTGAGACGTCCTGAGACATCCTGAGAGACGTCCTGAGAGACGTCCTGAGAGACGTCCTGAGACGTCCTGAGAGACGTCCTGAGAGACGTCCTGAGACGTCCTGAGAGACGTCCTGAGAGTCCTGAGAGACGTCCTGAGACGTCCTGAGAGACGTCCTGAGACGTCCTGAGAGACGTCCTGAGAGACGTCCTGAGACGTCCTGAGAGACGTCCTGAGAGACGTCCCGAGTCAGAATGAAAGTGCTCCGTCCGTCCATCCATCCGTCCATCCATCCGTCCATCCATCCGTCCGTCCATCCATCCACCAATCCATCCATCCATCCGTCCATCCATCCATCCATCCGTCAGTACCTGTGTAGTCCCGTACCTGTGTAGTCCTGTCCCGGGTCTCGGGGGCCTCCACACCTGTATTTACTGGAAATCACTTTCATCACGTCCCTGCCGGTCCACCCCAGAACCAGGACTGGACGTCCCCGCTGGTCCACCCCAGAACCAGGACTGGACGTCCCAGGACTGGTTCACCCCAGAACCAGGACTAGCCGTCCCAGCTGGTCCACCCCAGAACCAGACCATGTTGGATGTTCAGGTCCATGCAGACTGAACCGGTCCGGTTGGTCTGGTTTCTAGAAGGGTTAGGGTTAATTCTTTATTTTTCATGAACGGCCAGGTGACGGTGCCCGTCAGTCTTTTCTGCGTGGTGCGGAGGAGCCGAGCGACCCGCGGAGATGACGTTAGCGTCCGCCGAGCGACCCGCGGAGATGACGTTAGCGTCCGCCGCTCTAATCAAATTCAGGCAAATGGAGGTTTTTACTTCGAGGCAGCACCTGCTCTTGTTTGTGGAGCGCACCTGAACCGCAGGTGCGCTCCCGCCTCTGTTTGTTTAGGGAAATCACTGCAGCCTCCGCCCACCCGCGTCCACCTCCGGGGCCCATCAACGGACTCCAACTGACGGCCTCCAGGTGAGGCGAGGTGTGGTGGGGGGGGGCGGGGCGCACCTGCCGGTAGGTGCCGGCGTTCGTGGCGGACGTGTTGCTGGTTCCTGGCGTCGCCGTCTGTGAACTGAAGCAGCATTCAGGGTTTCTGGGAGTCTTTCTCTTCCTGGTCACGAGGCCGACAATGAGGAACAGTGTGCGGGGCGCCGCGGTCGCCCGGGGCCTCGGCGCTCCACTGGAGGAGGCTGCAGCTCCGGTTTCCTGCTCTTCCCTCCCTCTGACGGCGTCGGACATGTACGCGCTCCAGCTGTGAACGCGCAGCTGTTCAACCGTTTTTAACGCCACCTCTGCTCCTGACGAGGTCGCTGCGTGACCCCTGACCCCCCCCTCCCCCCCCCCACCCCCCTCCCCCTGAAAGGACTGCATCGTGACTTCTTCTCTTCCTCAAAGCTGAAGTGGAACAAAACCACTCCGACAACATTCTCCAGAGAAAAGAGGAACTATTTTCTTTCTTTCTCTCCGCGGTCGCTCTGACGTTTCCGGACCACGTGGAAGCGTTTAGATCTGGAGGTCTGAACCTGGTCGAGGGTCTTCGTCAGCTCAGGTGAGGCTCTTCATTTTATAGTAAACACATTTAGCTGCATTAGCGACATGACAAGTGGTTTTATCCTTCAAAAAAAAACAACCAGCCAACCAATTCTGTCAGGTTTCCACCCCAGAGGCCAGAAACAAGTATGTACACCCTCAGAATTAGGGCTGTGAAAAAAAAATCGATTTGGCGATATATCGTGATATTCGGTCGCCCGATATAATATCGATTTTTCAGCTCCTGATAACGATTTTTTCAGGAAAATTCATTCACTTAAATGTGCAAAAACAGTAATAATAAACAATAAAAAGATTGTTTTATGATATCGCGATAATATCGTACCGTGACCCAAGTATCACGATACATATCGATTTGTTTTGTGCTTTATTTTACCATCAAATGCAATTCGATCTTCATCTAAGTTCTAATAACAGACAGAAACAATGTTCTCAGTCTGAAAGATGGATGTTGATTACTGCCATTAAACATCTACAGTGCTGCAGAAAAAAGTAAGTGAACCCACAGACTCATCACATTAGCTGAAGCTAGTTGCAGTCGGTCGGTTGTGTCTTTGTAGACCTTCAGAAAGCAGATGATAAAGAGCTGGAAGATGATGGAGAGGTGAGCTGTAGGTGTGATGGAGGAGATCAAGGTGGAGGTGGGACTGATCAAGGATCAGCTCTGTGGTGATGGACAGGAATCCTCCATGGACATGATGTTTAGAGGTGACACTGATCTGCAGTGAGAGCAGGTGGAGGTCTGACCTGGAGAAGAATGAAGGTGAGGGAAGACTGAGATGGTCTGGACATGAACAGAGGAGGGACAGTGGAGATACCTGGAGAAGGATGATGAGGCTGGAACTACCAGTCAGGAGGTCTAGAGGAAGACCAGAGAGGAGATTTAGAGATGTAGTTCCTCTACCGACCACTAGAGGCTGCAGTTCCTCTACCGACCACTAGAGGCTGCAGTTCCTCTACCGACCACTAGAGGCTGCAGTTCCTCTACCGACCACTAGAGGCTGCGGTTCCTCTACCAACCGCTAGGCTGCGGCTTCCTCCGACTAGACCAGAGGCTGCTTCCTCTACGACTGCAGTTCCTCCTCTACCACCACTAGAGGCTTCCTCTACCTAGAGGCTGCGGTTCCTCTACCGACCACTAGAGGCTGCGGTTCCTCTACCGAGGCTTAAGTTCCTCTACCTACCGACACTAGAGGCTGCAGACCACTAGAGGCTGTCCTCTACCGACCTAGAGGCTGCTCCGACCTCTAGAGGCTAGCCCTCTACCGACCACTAGAGGCTTAGTTTCCTCTACCGACCACTAGAGGCTTAGAGACCACTAGAGGCTGCAGTTCCTCTACTAGACCACTAGAGGGCTGTAGTTCCTCTACCGACCACTAGAGGCTGCGGTTCCTCTACCGACCACTAGAGGCTTACCAGTTCCTCTACCGACCACTAGAGGCTGCAGTTCCTCTACCGACCACTAGAGGCTGTAGTTCCTCTACCGACTAGAGGCTGCGGTTCTCTACCGACCACTAGAGGCTTAAGTTCCTCTACCGACCACTAGAGGCCCTCTACTACTAGACAGTTCCTCTACTAGAGGCTTTTCCTCTACCCACTAGAGGCTGCGTTCCTCTACCGACCACTAGAGGCTTGCAGTTCCTCTACCGACCACTAGAGGCTGCAGTTCCTCTACCACTTAGAACCACTAGAGGCTTAAGTTCCTCTAACCGACCACTAGAGGCTGCCCTGACAGAGGCTGCAGTTCCTCTACTGACCACTAGAGGCTGCGGTTCCTCTACCGACCACTAGAGGCTGCAGTTCCTCTACTGACCACTAGAGGCTGCGGTTTCCTCTACCGACCACTAGAGGCTGCAGTTCCTCTACTGACCACTAGAGGCTGCAGTTCCTCTACCGACCACTAGAGGCTGCACCTAACCGACCACTAGAGCTGCAGTTCCTCTACTGACCACTAGAGGGCTGCAGTTCCTCTACTGACCACTAGAGGCTGCGGTTCCCTCTACCGACCACTAGAGGCTGCAGTTCCTCTACCGACCACTAGAGGCTGCAGTTCCTCTACCGACCACTAGACCACTAGGCTGCAGTTCCTCTACCGACCACTAGAGGCTGCAGTTCCGACTAGATCCCTCTACCGACCACTAGAGGCTGCAGTTCCTCTGCCAACCGCTAGGAGGCTACAGTTCCTTTAATGACCACTAGCGGCTACAGTTCCTCTACCGACCACTAGAGGCTTCAGTTCCTCTACCGACCGCTGAGTTCCTCTACCGACCGCTAGAGGCTGCGGTTCCTCTAACCGACCACTAGAGGCTGCAGTTCCTCCAGTTCCTCTACCGACCACTAGAGGCTGCGGTTCCTCTACCGACCACTAGAGGCTGCGGTTCCTCTACCGACCACTAGAGGCTGCGGTTCCTCTACCGACCACTAGAGGCTGCGGTTCCTCTACCGACCACTAGAGGCTGCAGTTCCTCTACCGACCACTAGAGGCTGCGGTTCCTCTACCGACCGCTAGAGGCTTCAGTTCCTCTACCGACCGCTAGAGGCTGCGGTTCCTCTGCCAACCGCTAGAGGCTACAGTTCCTCTACCGACCGCTAGAGGCTTCAGTTCCTCTACCGACCGCTAGAGGCTGCGGTTCCTCTGCCGACCACTAGAGGCTGCAGTTCCTTTAATGACCACTAGCGGCTACAGTTTCTCTACCGACAACTAGAGGCTGCAGTTCCATTACCGACCGCTAGAGGCTTCAGTTCCTCTACCGACCGCTAGAGGCTACAGTTCCTCCACTGACCACTAGAGGCTGCAGTTCCTCTACCGACCACTTGAGGCTGCAGTTCCTCTACCAACCACTAGAGGCTGAAGTTCCTCTACCGACCACTAGAGGCTGCAGTTCCTCTACTGACCACTAGAGGCTGCAGTTCCTCTACCGACCACTAGAGGCTGCAGTTCCTCTACCGACCACTAGAGGCTGCAGTTCCTGAGTTTCCTCTACTGAGGCCAGTTCCTCTACAGAGGCTGCAGTTCCTCTACTGACCACTAGAGGCTGCGGTTCCACTACCGACCACTAGAGGCTGCAGTTCCTGACCACTACCTCTACCGACCAGAGGCTGCGGTTCCTCTACCGACCACTAGAGGCTGCAGTTCCTCTACCGACAACTAGAGGCTGCAGTTCCTCTACCGACCACTAGAGGCTGCAGTTCCTCTACCGACAACTAGAGGCTGCAGTTCCTCTACTGACCACTAGAGGCTGCGGTTCCTCTGCCAACCGCTAGAGGCTACAGTTCCTCTACCGACCGCTAGAGGCTTCAGTTCCTCTACCGACCGCTAGAGGCTGCGGTTCCTCTGCCAACCGCTAGAGGCTACAGTTCCTTTAATGACCACTAGCGGCTACAGTTTCTCTACCGACCACTAGAGGCTGCAGTTCCATTACCGACCGCTAGAGGCTTCAGTTCCTCTACCGACCGCTAGAGGCTTCAGTTCCTCCACTGACCACTAGAGGCTGCAGTTCCTCTACCGACCACTTGAGGCTGCAGTTCCTCTACCAACCACTAGAGGCTGAAGTTCCTCTACCGACCACTAGAGGCTGCGGTTCCTCTACCGACCACTAGAGGCTGCGGTTCCTCTACCGACCACTAGAGGCTGCGGTTCCTCTACCGACCACTAGAGGCTCCAGTTCCTCTACTGACCACTAGAGACTGTGGTTCCTCTACTGACCACTAGAGGCTGCGGTTACTCTACTGGCCACTAGAGGCTGCAGTTCCTCTACTGACCACTAGAGGCTGCAGTTCCTCTACCGGCCACTAGAGACTGTGGTTCCTCTACCGACCACTAGAGGCTGCGGTTCCTCTACCGACCACTAGAGGCTGCGGTTCCTCTACCGATAACTAGAGGCTGCGGTTCCTCTACCGACCACTAGAGGCTGCAGTTCCTTTAATGACCAGAGGCTGCAGTTCCTTTAATGACCAGAGGCTGCAGTTCCTCTACTGACCACTAGAGGCTGCGGTTCCTCTACCGACTACTAGAGGCTGCAGTTCCTTTAATGACCAGAGGCTGCAGTTCCTTAAGACCAGAGGCTGCTTCCTCTACTGACCACTAGAGGCTGCAGTTCCTCTACTGACCACTAGAGGCTGCTTCCTACTGACCAGAGGCTTCCTCTACTGACCACTTGAGGCTGCGGTTCCTTTAATGACCACTTGAGGCTGCGGTTCCTTTACCGACCACTAGAGGCTGCGGTTCCTCTACCGACCACTAGAGGCTCCAGTTCCTCTACTGACCACTAGAGACTGTGGTTCCTCTACTGACCACTAGAGGCTGCGGTTACTCTACTGGCCACTAGAGGCTGCAGTTCCTCTACTGACCACTAGAGGCTGCAGTTCCTCTACCGGCCACTAGAGACTGCGGTTCCTCTACCGACCACTAGAGGCTGCGGTTCCTCTACCGACCACTAGAGGCTGCAGTTCCTCTACCGACCACTAGAGGCTGCGGTTCCTCTACCGACCACTAGAGGCTGAGTTCTACTAGACTAGCTGGTTTCCTCTACCGACCACTAGAGGCTGCAAGTTCCTCTACTGACCACTAGAGGCTGTAGTTCCTCTACCGACCACTAGAGGCTGCAGTTCCTTTAATGACCAGAGGCTGCAGTTCCTTTAATGACCAGAGGCTGCAGTTCCTCTACTGACCACTAGAGGCTGCAGTTCCTCTACTGACCACTTGAGGCTGCGGTTCCTTTAATGACCACTTGAGGCTGCGGTTCCTTTAATGACCACTAGAGGCTGCAGTTCCTTTAATGACCACTAGAGGCTGCAGTTCCTCTACCGACCACTAGAGGCTGCAGTTCCTCTACCGACCACTAGAGGCTGCAGTTCCTCTACCGACCACTAGAGGCTGCGGTTCCTCTACCGACCACTAGAGGCTGCGGTTCTGACCACTAGAGGCTAGACCTCTACCGACCACTAGAGGCTGCAGTTCCTCTACCGACCACTAGAGGCTGCTGGTTCCTCTACCGACCGTAGAGGCTGCAGTTCCTCTACCGACCACTAGAGGCTGCGGTTCCTCTACCAACCACTAGAGGCTGCAGTTCCTCTACCGACCGCTAGAGGCTGCAGTTCCTCTACCGACCGCTAGAGGCTGCGGTTCCTCTACCGACCACTAGAGGCTGCAGTTCCTTAATGACCACTAGAGGCTGCAGTTCCTCTACCGACAACTAGAGGCTGCAGTTCCATTACCGACCGCTAGAGGCTGCAGTTCCTCTACCGACCGCTAGAGGCTACAGTTCCTCTACTGACCACTAGAGGCTGCAGTTCCTCTACCGACCACTAGAGGCTGCAGTTCCTCTACCAACCACTAGAGGCTGCAGTTCCTCTACCGACCACTAGAGGCTGCAGTTCCTCTACCGACCACTAGAGGCTGCAGTTCCTCTACCGACCACTAGAGGCTGCAGTTCCTCTACCGACCACTAGAGGCTGCAGTTCCTTTAATGAACAGAGGCTGAAGTTCCTTTAATGACCACTAGAGGCTGCGGTTCCTTTAATGACCAGAGGCTGCAGTTCCTCTACTGACCACTAGAGGCTGCGGTTCCACTACCGACCACTAGAGGCTGCAGTTCCTCTACTGACCACTAGAGGCTGCGGTTCCACTACCGACCACTAGAGGCTGCAGTTCCTCTACCGACCACTAGAGGCTGCAGTTCCTCTACCGACCACTAGAGGCTGCAGTTCCTCTACCGACCACTAGAGGCTGCAGTTCCTCTACCGACCACTAGAGGGCTTGCAGTTCCTCTACCGACCACTAGAGGCTGCAGTTCCTCTACCGACCACTAGAGGCTGCGGTTCCTCTACCGACCACTAGAGGCTGCAGTTCCTCTACCGACCACTAGAGGCTGCAGTTCCTCTACCGACTAGAGGCTGCGGTTCCTCTAACCTAGAGGCTGCAGTTCCTCTACCGACCACTAGAGGCTACAGTTCCTCTACCGACCACTAGAGGCTGCAGTTCCTACCGACCACTAGAGGCTTCAGTTCCTCTACCGACCGCTAGAGGCTTCAGTTCCTCCACTGACCACTAGAGGCTGCAGTTCCTCTACCGACCACTTGAGGCTGCAGTTCCTCTACCAACCACTAGAGGCTGAAGTTCCTCTACCGACCACTAGAGGCTTTCCTCTACCGACCACTAGAGGCTGCGGTTCCTCTACCGACCACTAGAGGCTGCGGTTCCTCTACCGACCACTAGAGGCTCCAGTTCCTCTACTGACCACTAGAGACTGTGGTTCCTCTACTGACCACTAGAGGCTGCGGTTACTCTACTGGCCACTAGAGGCTGCAGTTCCTCTACCACTAGAGGCTGCAGTTCCTCCGACCACTAGAGGCTGTGGTTCCTCTACCGACCACTAGAGGCTGCGGTTCCTCTACCGACCACTAGAGGCTGCGGTTCCTCTACCGACAACTAGAGGCTGCGGTTCCTCTTACCACCACTAGAGGCTGCAGTTCCTTTAATGACCAGAGGCTGCAGTTCCTTTAATGACCAGAGGCTGCAGTTCCTCTACTGACCACTAGAGGCTGCGGTTCCTCTACCGACTACTAGAGGCTGCAGTTCCTTTAATGACCAGAGGCTGCAGTTCCTTTAATGACCAGAGGCTGCAGTTCCTCTACTGACCACTAGAGGCTGCAGTTCCTCTACTGTCCACTAGAGGCTGCGGTTCTTCTACTGACCACTAGAGGCTGCAGTTCCTCTACTGACCACTTGAGGCTGCGGTTCCTTTACTGACCACTAGAGGCTGCGGTTCCTCTACCGACCACTAGAGGCTCCAGTTCCTCTACTGACCACTAGAGACTGTGGTTCCTCTACTGACCACTAGAGGCTGCGGTTACTCTACTGGCCACTAGAGGCTGCAGTTCCTCTACTGACCACTAGAGGCTGCAGTTCCTCTACCGGCCACTAGAGACTGCGGTTCCTCTACCGACCACTAGAGGCTGCAGTTCCTCTACCGACCACTAGAGGCTGCAGTTCCTCTACCGACCACTAGAGGCTGCGGTTCCTCTACCGACCACTAGAGGCTGCGGTTCCTCTACCGACTACTAGAGGCTGAAGTTACTTTAATGACCACTAGAGGCTGTAGTTCCTCTACCGACCACTAAAGGCTGCAGTTCCTTTAATGACCAGAGGCTGCAGTTCCTTTAATGACCAGAGGCTGCAGTTCCTCTACTGACCACTAGAGGCTGCAGTTCCTCTACTGACCACTTGAGGCTGCGGTTCCTTTAATGACCACTTGAGGCTGCGGTTCCTTTAATGACCACTAGAGGCTGCAGTTCCTTTAATGACCACTAGAGGCTGCAGTTCCTTTAATGACCACTAGAGGCTGCAGTTCCTCTACCGACCACTAGAGGCTGCAGTTCCTCTACCGACCACTAGTGGCTGCGGTTCCTTTAATGACCACTAGAGGCTGCGGTTCCTCTACCGACCACTAGTGGCTGGGGTTCCTCTACCAACCACTAGAGGCTGCGGTTCCTCTACCGACCACTAGTGGCTGCGGTTCCTTTACCGACCACTTGAGGCTGCGGTTCCTTTAATGACCACTAGAGGCTGCGGTTCCTCTACCGACCACTAGTGGCTGCGGTTCCTCTACCGACCACTAGAGGCTGCAGTTCCTCTACCGACCACTAGAGGCTGCGGTTCCTCTACCGACCACTAGAGGCTGCGGTTCCTCTACCGACCACTAGAGGCTGCGGTTCCTCTACCGACCACTAGAGGCTGCGGTTCCTCTACCGACCACTAGAGGCTGCAGTTCCTCTACCGACCACTAGTGGCTGCGGTTCCTTTAATGATCACTAGAGGCTGCGGTTCCTCTACCGACCACTAGTGGCTGCGGTTCCTCTACCAACCACTAGAGGCTGCGGTTCCTCTACTGACCACTAGAGGCTACAGTTCCTCTACCGACCACTAGAGGCTGGGTCAAATATTGACTGCAAAATTCCAACTTTTGGACTTAAAATTCCAACTTTATATAAAAAAATGCAACTTATGCAACAGTCATTTTTGCTATAAAATCCTTAATTTCACAAAATTCTGAATGTTTAACAAAATTCGGTCTATAATGTAAATGTCACATGCCTTGGAACTTTGTATCCTTTAATCACATTTGGTTGTAAAATTTCAACGTTTGCAAAAATTACAACTTTTCAATATAAAAATAAACTTCATGTTCTTAAATCACAAATGTTTGATGTAACATTGTGAATTTATCAATATTGCAACTTTGCCATCAAAATCAAATTTTTGTCATAAAATCTCCAGTTTCAGTCACAACTTTGTGTCTTAAAATTTTGACTTAAAATGGTGACTTTTTGACGTACGACTCCTGCTGTTGATGGTGAACCAACTGTTCAGAGGTCAAAGGGGGAGGAGCTTGAGCACCACCTGGAGTCTAGCTGTGCACCTGCCTGGTCTCATTAGGTCGCATCATGATTGCAGTTTTCACAGGTTTATTCATGATCCGGTTTTGTTCAATAAATCATGACGTGTTAAAGATGTTTTTGTTCATCGGAGCTTGTATCTGTCTAATATGATCAGATGAACTGTTGCCTCCTCGCTAGAAGGTTCCTGGTCTGAACCTCAGCAGGTCTTTCTGGGTGGAGTCTCCAGGTTCTCCTGGTTCTGGTGTGGGTTTCCGCATTGGACCGGCGGCCTGTCCGAGTTGGACAGAGATTTTTCATATTTAAAATTGGGCCTTGGTATTCTGAAGTTTGGGAATGACTGAATTAACTCAATACAATAATTATTAAATAATGTTAATATAAAGTCATTTTAAAAAATCATCACATACATTAATTAGGTTTATTAATTATTTTCAATTTTGTATATGGTGTGTAATGTAAAATGTTGGTTAAAAACTTTCAGAACCTGTAACCAAATCATTGTTTTTTTTTAGTTATGTAATCCAAAACGCTGATTAGTGTGAGACATCCAGATTTTTTTCTAAGAAATAAAATAAAAACTAAAATAAATCAGCCTCATGAATCATCTGAAGATGATGAGCTGCTCCAGTAAACCCGTCCGGTTGGTGTCTGGTTCTCTGCTGCAGTTCTGCAGGTGGCCAGCAGATGTCACTGTTGCAGAGCTTTTTAACCAGCATCTCTGGTTTTAACTCCTCTCCTCTCCTCCTCTCTCTCCTCTCCTCTCCTCTCCTCTCCTCTCCTCTCCTCTCCACCTCATCATCTTCAGGACGTTGGTGCGGCCGTGTTGATTTATCCGTCTGGTTGTTTACAGACTCCAGACGCTCCGGCGGTACCGCAGGTGCGGCAGGTGCAGCAGGTGCAGCAGGTGCAGCAGGTGTGCCCTTTAGATTTCCAGGGGAAATGTCAGACGTCCGTGAGTGTTGTTGGTGTGAGGGCTGAACGTTATCGGGTCTGAATGATTTCAGGTGTCCTTCCCGCTCGCTGCAGCTGCTCCTCCCCTCACGTCCGCCGCTCCTCGTTGACTTCAGCCTCATTAGAGGCCAAATGAACGTGACGAGTTGTGACATTAGGCTACAGCTGGAACAAATGTGCCGCCGCGACGTCCCCGGCCCGGCCAATTTTTCGCCCTCGGTCTCTCGTACACAAACATGCGGCGGCTCGTTTTTATTGGGGGGGGGGGGGGGGGGCTCGGAGGGGTTGATGGGTTCGCGGTGATATTGGAAATGTAGATGGGCCCGTGTTTGGAATTGGACTGCACGCTTTGATGCAGAGACAGATTGTAAACTGTGATTTTATTAAATCCTTCATTAGGATTCATCAGTGAGATTGGATCAGAGAAAGGTCACCCCCCCCCCCCATCCCCCGTCTTTAGTCTTTGCTCCAGCCCCACTAAACCCCCTCCATAATGAGGCCTGTTTCTGAGATTCCTGCTGTAAAATGACACGTCTGATCTAAAATGAGTTTATCTCAGCAGCTACAGGTGTTTGTAGTGTCGTAGTGAAGGAAATAAGTGACGACAGATCAGATAAATGTGTCTCATCTCTGTCTGGATTCAGCCTGGAACGTTCTAGAACATCTCAGCATGGACCGGACCAGACTGGTTGGTTCATTCAGGCCCAGCTGTGACATGTGGGGTCCCACAAGGCTCCGCGTTGGTCCCGTTACTGTTTTGTTTGCACGAGCTGCTTTCGAGCTTCATTTTTCACAATTACGATCTTTCTGCTAAGTAATTAAAGGCCAGTGTCCAAATATATTAGCCAATAAAATCTAAAGCCTCTGAATCCTCACAGTCTTTGTTAAACTGTGTTGAAGAGTCTTTCAGTCTTTCAGCCCCTGTGTCACTGACGTTTATCAGGAGACAAATATAAAACCAGTTTTATTATTATTATTATTATTATTCAACAGAGCTGTTCTGGTTTGTTCATATCTGTGGCCTCTACAGTCTGTGGAGCAGTTTGGTTTAAGGACATATCTCAGGAATGATAGATCTGGATGATTGACACCTCTGGGTCACTTCAGTTATCTAATCAGAGCGAAGAAGAATCGTCTGTTTCTCAGGATGGTCCAGCTTCTGCGACTAGAAACGATCTGAGAGATCAACAGAGATCAGCAGAGATCAACAGAGATCAACAGAGATCAACAGAGATCAACAGTGATTAACAGCAGAGATCAACAGAGATCAGCAGAGATCAACAGTCATCAACAGAGATCAGCAGTGATTAATAGTGATCAACAGTGATCAGCACAGATCAGCAGAGATCAACAGAGATCAACAGAGATCAACAGAGATCAACAGTGATCCACAGTGATTAATAGTGATCAGCAGAGATCAACAGTGATCAACAGTGATCAACAGAGATCAGCAGTGATCAGCAGTGATCACCAGTGATAAACAGAGATCAACAGAGATCACCAGTGATCACCAGTGATCAATAGTAATCAACAGTGATCCATATTTGTTCCAAAGACTCTGAATGACATCAGTTTAGTTCAGTTTAGTTCAGTGAGTCAGATTTCTGAAGCAGAAACCAGACATGAGTTTTAGGGTGAATTCCAGTTCCTCCCTTAACCCTCAAACCCTCAATCTCATAAATGTTCGCTCCCGCTAAGTGCTAGCGCTGTCCCGATTCTTAGCAAGTCAAGTTGAGGGACGAGTTTGAGAACTGTATCGCCCTCAAACTTGAGATTTTCCGACACCACCCTTGGTAGTAAGGGTTACCCAGAAGGCACTAAAAAGCTAGCTACAAACGTTAGTATCTTGTATATCTTAAAGATATAAATGTTACGAAACAATTTTATTGTGTTTGTTTGAGATTTTTTTCATGGATTAACATCGTTGTTGCGTAACATTTATTTTTTTACTTTACGATGTTTGTTGCCGGACCGGCGGTCCCGGGCAGCGGTCCCGGTCCCGTCGGCGGTCCGGGTCGGCTTCACGTTACTTGTATACCTTGTTGTGTAGCGACGGAGGACTGAATAATGTATCCTCTATTGTGTTATTTGCTAATATTATTTAGAGAATATACGGCGCTCTTTTCAACGTCATCCCTGAGTCACTTCAGGAAATACAGAGACAACACGGCTGTGATACATTTCAGTCTGAAGACGTAACTGCACTCGGGGGGCGTCCCATTTCTAAGTCACTAGATAACCCTGACACTTACTTTAGAGGGTTAAGATTGAGGGTTAAGGGAGGAATTGGAATTGGCCCATAGTCTCAGAGTGGTCATCCTGACACCGTTACGATCTGTGGAGTCTTGGCTTTAAATACACCCTCCTCTTCCTCTTTTTCTCTCTCTCTGTTTACCCCCCTCTTCCTCCCTCTCTCCCTCCATCTCCACCTCCTCCCTCCCTCTCCTCACCAGCCCTTTTGCTGAAAACAAATTTGTGATGAAAATGGTTCAGAAATGATCATCATGAACCTGCTAGACAAACACAAGGTGAAAACGACCCCCCCCCCCCCCCCCCCACCCCCCCCCCCATCCGGGCCCGGCGCCGGTGGGACGCCGGTGCCACAAATCATTTGTATTCTCTCATTTCAGCGAAACGGCCCGCAATGTTGCTTACTGCTTAGCGAGCAGATGACTTTCGGGGGGGGGGGGGGCAGATGAGAGAAGAGATGGGGAGATGAGGAAAGAGGAGAGGAGTGGACGGGGGAGGGGGGGAGGGGCGGGGCAATTTGCCGGCGTGCGAGGACGTCTGTGGAGTTGAAATTGAGAGGGAGGTGGTGGGCGCCATATGTCAAGTTGTTCACGGGTTTACAGTGTGTGTTGCGCGCACACGCGTGTTGAGGTGGCAACGAAGCATGTGGGTTGTTTATTGAATCACCTTCTCTGTTGTCTGCACCCCCCCCCCCCCCCCCCCCCCCCCCCGTAAACGGCGGGGAAATGGAAGACGGTGGCGGACATGTTGTCGGTCATTTCTGTGCAGCTGACATGTGACCGCAGAGACGCCGCTGACGTCACCGTCTCTGGAGCGTTCAGGTGTGTGTTAACACACCGCAGACAGGGAACGATATCAGCCGTAATCTGCACATCGGTCTGGAAATCATTTCCAGTCTTTTTTTTTTAAATGATTAAAGGTTCATATCCTGATTTTTGATCCCGGGGTCACGGCACACTAGTTAATACTGTAATATAAAGTCATTATAGTTATTGCAACATGACTATTTGTTTTAGTTACAGTCATTTATTTAGGCACACCTTAATTTAGAAGTTGTTTTTTTACTGTAAAATTGAAAAAATTGCATGATTATGACATTTAATTGTACATCTGAGGCTTTTCTTGAACTAGAAAATCACTCAGAGCGCAGACCGCCGTCCAGCGCAACAATTCCCCCGTATAGCGATTTATAGATCAGCCTTTGAAATTTGATTTCATGAGTTTAGGTCAATAATTAACGGAGATATTGAGAAACAAAATTTTAGGCCCCACTGACCGCAATGTTATCGAAAATTTGAAAGTGATCCAGAATCCAGGATTTCTTCCGGATCAGAACCAAAATGAAACCAGTTCTTCCTTTTCACATTTCTGAACAAATCCTGAACATTTCATCAAAATCCATCCAGAACTTTTAGAGTTATCTTGAAACACAGACAGACAGACAAACGCCGAGGTAATAACCGCCACATTTTGCTGTAAAATAAAAATTTTACGAAACTTTATTCTGTAAAATATCAACTTTGACAAAATCACAACAGTTTGATTTTAAATTATGGTTTTAATGTCAAGATTCTTTTTCTAAAATTGCACTTTTTTGTTGTAAAAAGCTCATTTTTGTCATAAAATCTGAAAATTCAAAAAAATTGTGACTTTTTGACATAAAATTAAAACTTCACAAAATGTAATTCAAATTTCAGGTTTTATATAATTGAAAATGTTTGTTTGTCCTAAAATCACAAATTTATATTGTAATTTTGATTTTATGATGTTTTGTCATAAAATCTCACAACAAATTTATTTGCTGTAAAATATCAGATTTTGTAGTGAAACCTGGACGTTTCTGACCCGAACTAACCCGAACTAAACCGAACTAACCCAAACTAACCCGAACTAAACCGAACTAACCCGAACTAACCCGAACTAACCCGAACTAACCCGAACTAAACTGAACTAACCCGAACTAAAACTAAACTAACCCGAACTAACCCGAACTAACCCGAACTAAACCGAACTAACCCGAACTAAACTGAACTAAACTGAACTAACCCGAACTAAACCGAACTAACCCGAACTAAACTGAACTAACCCGAACTAAACTGAACTAACCCGAACTAACCCGAACTAAACCGAACTAACCCGAACTAAACTGAACTAACCCGAACTAACCCGAACTAAACTGAACTAACCCGAACTAACCCGAACTAACCCGAACTAAACTGAACTAACCCGAACTAACCCGAACTAAACCGAACTAACCCGAACTCTATTCTGAGGTTTACTAGTTTTTATCGATGTTTCATAATGAGCATGTTGCAGTTTTCCAGCATAAATTAACTCCTTATCGCTAACATGATGCTAATGCTACATGGTTATCTCAGTCCAACGACTGTGGCGCCTCTTTGTTACAGGACGGTAACTTCCTGTCCTGGTTTTCAGAGCAGCTGAGGAGGATTGTGACGACCTGATGTGGGACTTCTGGTCCTGGTCTCGGGGTTGGAGCGGCTCTAAATCCAGATGTGGCAACAGCAGCTTGTTTCTTTGAGGGCCTTGCTGATGTCATGACCTCCTGGACCTCCTGGAGATCATTTCTAAAGTTTACTCTCTGAGAGGAAGTTTGGCAAAGCCAGTAAAATACTTAGGTTCGGGTTCTTCTGAGACCCCTGCTGATGTCTTTCCCTCTTGGCGGTGTGTTAACACACACCTGAACGCTCCAGAGCAGCAAACATCTGCAGAGCTGCTGACGGTCAGATCAGCTGCAGCTCTTAAATCCTATCAGGACACTGATTTCCTTCCCTTTGACTTCATTCTTGGTAAATAAATAATGTCGTATATTTTTCCATCTTGTGTATTTGTGTAAAACTGAGAGCCTCAAATGTTTTATTGTGATTTTAGATTAAAACAGATGTGGACTTGAGTAGCCGTTGAAACTCTCCAGACGCATCTGAAAGCTGAAATATCTGCGTGTTTTGACGGTGTTGTTGACGTCCCGGCCTGCACATGCTCAGTGGCGCCGGCGACGGAGCGACACAGTGACCTGCAGAGGAACCCGTGGACTCCGCCTGCTCGCTCCTCGGGGCTTTCAGAGCGCCATGAAGTATTCATGTCTCGGTCACGTGATCCGAAGGCGCTGGAGGAGCGCAGCTATCAGCTCAGCGGGGCGCCGGCGGCGGCGGCGGCGTTACCCAGCAGCCTCAGACAGACGGAGCTGTGGACTGGAAACGTGTGGACGTCTCCACCGTCTCAGCTCCCGCCCTCCCTGGACGTCCGTGACTCACGTCGTCATGCGTGTGAGGTCGTCCCTTCATGTTCCCCGTGTTTGTTTGTGTCGTCGTCACGCCCCGCTGACTCCTCTGAGAAGTAGGTCCGTTCTTCATCACCGCCCCGGAGGCGGTCTGGGAGTCCTCCGCCTCCACCGCACATGAAGGGAGCTCCTCCTGACCCACATTTATCTGATCCAACACCCTCAGGGGCCCCCAGGGGCCCTCAGGGGCCCCCAGAGAGCTGCCAGCTTCTGTTCTATCTACAACATTTATGCCATAACATTTCTGCAAAATATCAATTTTTGACATAAAAATAGAACTTTATGTTGCAAAATGACAACTTAGGTTTTAAAATCAGGAATTCTTGTTGTATATTGTTTAGGTGAGTTTATTTTACTTGCCATTTTTCTTGGATAATATAATTTTAGTAAATAATAGCTGGGGGGGTCATGATTGGGGACTAAAACGACTAGAGACAAACGCATTGTAATTATCAACCATAAGTAAAACTAATAATGATTGAATCTTAAAGAAACAATGGCCTGTAAAAACCGGGATGACGTCTATATAGACAGGTGGAGGTCAACGCTGGGATGACGTCTATATAGACGGGTGGAGGTCAACGCTGGGATGACGTCTATATAGACAGGTGGAGGTCAACGCTGGGATGACGTCTATATAGACGGGTGGAGGTCAACGCTGGGATGACGTCTATATAGACAGGTGGAGGTCAACGCTGGGATGACGTCTATATAGACAGGTGGAGGTCAACGCTGGGATGACGTCTATATAGACGGGTGGAGGTCAACGCTGGGATGACGTTTATATAGACAGGTGGAGGTCAACGCTGGGATGACGTCTATATAGACAGGTGGAGGTCAACGCTGGGATGACGTCTATATAGACAGGTGGAGGTCAACGCTGGGATGACGTCTATATAGACAGGTGGAGGTCAACGCTGGGATGACGTCTATATAGACAGGGGTGGAGGTCAACGCTGGGATGACGTCTATATAGACAGGGTGGAGGTCAACGCTGGGATGATGACGTCTATATAGACAGGTGGAGGTCAACGCTGGGATGACGTCTATATAGACAGGTGGAGGTCAACGCTGGGATGACGTCTATATAGACAGGTGGAGGTCAACGCTGGGATGACGTCTATATAGACAGGGTGGAGGTCAACGCTGGGATGACGTCTATATAGACAGGTGGAGGTCAACGCTGGGATGACATCTATATAGACGGGTGGAGGTCAACGCTGGGATGACGTCTATATAGACAGGTGGAGGTCAACGCTGGGATGACGTCTCTATATAGACAGGTGGAGGTCAACGCTGGGATGACGTCTATATAGACAGGGTGGGTCAACGCTGGGATGATGACGTCTATATAGACAGGTGGAGGTCAACGCTGGGATGACGTCTATATAGACAGGTGGAGGTCAACGCTGGGATGACGTCTATATAGACAGGTGGGAGGTCAACGCTGGGATGACGTCTATATAGACAGGTGGAGGTCAACGCTGGGATGACGTCTATATAGACGGGTGGAGGTCAACGCTGGGATGACGTCTATATAGACGGGTGGAGGTCAACGCTGGGATGACGTCTATATAGACAGGTGGAGGTCAACGCTGGGATGACGTCTATATAGACAGGTGGAGGTCAACGCTGGGATGACGTCTATATAGACAGGTGGAGGTCAACGCTGGGATGGGATGACGTCTATATAGACGGGGTGGAGGTCAACGCTGGGATGACGTCTATATAGACAGGTGGAGGTCAACGCTGGGACGACTTTTATATAGACAGGTGGAGGTCAACGCTGGGATGACGTCTATATAGACAGGTGGAGGTCAACGCTGGGATGACGTCTATATAGACAGGTGGGAGGTCAACGCTGGGATGACGTCTATATAGACAGGTGGAGGTCAACGCTGGGATGATGACGTCTATATAGACAGGGTGGAGGTCAACGCTGGGATGACGTCATCTATATAGACAGGTGGAGGTCAACGCTGGGATGACGTCTATATAGACGGGTGGAGGTCAACGCTGGGATGACGTCTATATAGACAGGTGGAGGTCAACGCTGGGATGACGTCTATATAGACAGGTGGAGGTCAACGCTGGGATGACGTCTATATAGACGGGTGGGTGGAGGTCAACGCTGGGGATGACGTCTATATAGACAGGTGGAGGTCAACGCTGGGATGACGTCTATATAGACGGGTGGAGGTCAACGCTGGGATGACGTCTATATAGACAGGGTGGAGGTCAACGCTGGGATGACGTCTATATAGACAGGTGGAGGTCAACGCTGGGATGACGTCTATATAGACAGGTGGAGGTCAACGCTGGGATGACGTCTATATAGACAGGGGGGGAGGTCAACGCTGGGGATGACGTCTATATAGACAGGTGGAGGTCAACGCTGGGATGACGTCTATATAGACAGGTGGAGGTCAACGCTGGGATGACGACGTCTATATAGACGGGTGGAGGTCAACGCTGGGGATGACGTCTATATAGACAGGTGGAGGTCAACGCTGGGATGACGTCTATATAGACGGGTGGAGGTCAACGCTGGGATGACGTCTATATAGACGGGTGGAGGTCAACGCTGGGATGACGTCTATATAGACAGGGTGGAGGTCAACGCTGGGATGACGTCTATATAGACGGGTGGAGGTCAACGCTGGGATGACGTCTATATAGACAGGTGGAGGTCAACGCTGGGATGACGTCTATATAGACGGGTGGAGGTCAACGCTGGGATGACGTCTATATAGACGGGTGGAGGTCAACGCTGGGATGACGTATCTATATAGACAGGTGGAGGTCAACGCTGGGATGATGACGTCTATATAGACGGGTGGAGGTCAACGCTGGGATGACGTCTATATAGACAGGTGGAGGTCAACGCTGGGATGACGTCTATATAGACGGGTGGAGGTCAACGCTGGGATGACGTCTATATAGACGGGGTGGAGGTCAACGCTGGGATGACGTCTATATAGACGGGGTGGAGGTCAACAACGCTGGGATGACGTCTATATAGACAGGTGGAGGTCAACGCTGGGATGACGTCTATATAGACAGGGTGGAGGTCAACGCTGGGATGACGTCTATATAGACGGTGTGGAGGTCAGGTGGAGGTCAACGCTGGGATGACGTCTATATAGACGGGTGGAGGTCAACGCTGGGATGACGTCTATATAGACAGGTGGAGGTCAACGCTGGGATGACGTCTATATAGACAGGGGGGAGGTCAACGCTGGGATGACATCTATATAGACGGGTGGAGGTCAACGCTGGGATGACGTCTATATAGACAGGTGGAGGTCAACGCTGGGATGACGTCTATATAGACAGGTGGAGGTCAACGCTGGGATGACGTCTATATAGACAGGTGGAGGTCAACGCGGGATGGGATGACGTCTATATAGACGGGTGGAGGTCAACGCTGGGATGACGTCTATATAGACGGGTGGAGGTCAACGCTGGGATGACGTCTATATAGACAGGTGGAGGTCAACGCTGGGATGACGTCTATATAGACAGGTGGAGGTCAACGCTGGGATGACGTCTATATAGACGGGTGGAGGTCAACGCTGGGATGACGTCTATATAGACAGGTGGAGGTCAACGCTGGGATGACGTCTATATAGACAGGGGTGGAGGTCAACGCTGGGATGACGTCTATATAGACGGGTGGAGGTCAACGCTGGGATGACGTCTATATAGACAGGTGGAGGTCAACGCTGGGATGACGTCTATATAGACAGGTGGAGGTCAACGCTGGGATGACGTCTATATAGACGGGTGGAGGTCAACGCTGGGATGACGTCTATATAGACAGGTGGAGGTCAACGCTGGGATGACGTCTATATAGACGGGTGGAGGTCAACGCTGGGATGACGTCTATATAGACGGGTGGAGGTCAACGCTGGGATGACGTCTATATAGACAGGTGGAGGTCAACGCTGGGATGGGATGACGTCTATATAGACGGGTGGAGGTCAACGCTGGGATGACGTCTATATAGACAGGTGGAGGTCAACGCTGGGATGACGTCTATATAGACAGGGTGGAGGTCAACGCTGGGATGACGTCTATATAGACGGGTGGAGGTCAACGCTGGGATGACGTCTATATAGACGGGTGGAGGTCAACGCTGGGATGACGTCTATATAGACAGGTGGGGGTCAATGCGGGGATGACGTCTATATAGACGGTGGAGGTCAACGCTGGGATGACGTCTATATAGACAGGGTGGAGGTCAACGCTGGGATGACGTCTATATAGACAGGTGGAGGTCAACGCTGGGATGACGTCTATATAGACGGGTGGAGGTCAACGCTGGGATGACGTCTATATAGACAGGTGGAGGTCAACGCTGGGATGACGTCTATATAGACAGGGTGGAGGTCAACGCTGGGATGACGTCTATATAGACGGGTGGAGGTCAACGCTGGGGGATGACGTCTATATAGACGGGTGGAGGTCAACGCTGGGATGACGTCTATATAGACAGGGGGTGGAGGTCAACGCTGGGATGACGTCTATATAGACGGGTGGAGGTCAACGCTGGGATGACGTCTATATAGACAGGTGGAGGTCAACGCTGGGGGATGACGTCTATATAGACGGGTGGAGGTCAACGCTGGGATGACGTCTATATAGACAGGTGGAGGTCAACGCTGGGATGACGTCTATATAGACGGGTGGAGGTCAACGCTGGGATGACGTCTATATAGACGGGTGGAGGTCAACGCTGGGATGACGTCTATATAGACGGGTGGAGGTCAACGCTGGGATGACGTCTATATAGACAGGTGGAGGTCAACGCTGGGATGACGTCTATATAGACAGGTGGAGGTCAACGCTATGATGACGTCTATATAGACGGGTGGAGGTCAACGCTGGGATGACGTCTATATAGACAGGTGGAGGTCAACGCTGGGATGACGTCTATATAGACGGGTGGAGGTCAACGCTGGGATGACGTCTATATAGACAGGTGGAGGTCAACGCTGGGATGACGTCTATATAGACGGGTGGAGGTCAACGCTGGGATGACGTCTATATAGACGGGTGGAGGTCAACGCTGGGATGACGTCTATATAGACGGGTGGAGGTCAACGCTGGGATGACGTCTATATAGACGGGTGGAGGTCAACGCTGGGATGACGTCTATATAGACGGGTGGAGGTCAACGCTGGGATGACGTCTACATAGACGGTGGAGGTCAACGCTGGGATGACGTATATAGACGGGTGGAGGTCAACGCTGGGATGACGTCTATATAGACGGTGGAGGTCAACGCTGGGGATGACGTCTATATAGACGGGTGGAGGTCAACGCTGGGATGACGTCTATATAGACGGGTGGAGGTCAACGCTGGGGGATGACGTCTATATATAGACGGGTGGAGGTCAACGCTGGGATGACGTCTATATAGACAGGGTGGAGGTCAACGCTGGGATGACGTCTATATAGACAGGTGGAGGTCAACGCTGGGGGATGACGTCTATATAGACAGGGGGAGGTCAACGCTGGGATGACGTCTATATAGACGGGTGGAGGTCAACGCTGGGATGACGTCTATATAGACGGGGTGGAGGTCAACGCTGGGATGACGTCTATATAGACGGGTGGAGGTCAACGCTGGGATGACGTCTATATAGACGGGTGGAGGTCAACGCTGGGATGACGTCTATATAGACAGGTGGAGGTCAACGCTGGGATGACGTCTATATAGACAGGTGGAGGTCAACGCTGGGATGACGTCTATATAGACAGGTGGAGGTCAACGCTGGGATGACGTCTATATAGACAGGTGGAGGTCAACGCTGGGATGACGTCTATATAGACAGGTGGAGGTCAACGCTGGGATGACGTCTATATAGACAGGTGGAGGTCAACGCTGGGATGACGTCTATATAGACAGGTGGAGGTCAACGCTGGGATGACGTCTATATAGACGGGTGGAGGTCAACGCTGGGATGACGTCTATATAGACAGGGGGAGGTCAACGCTGGGATGACGTCTATATAGACGGGTGGAGGTCAACGCTGGGATGACGTCTATATAGACGGGTGGAGGTCAACGCTGGGATGACGTATATATAGACGGGTGGAGGTCAACGCTGGGATGACGTCTATATAGACGGGTGGAGGTCGACGCTGGGATGACGTCTATATAGACAGGTGGAGGTCAACGCTGGGATGACGTCTATATAGACAGGTGGAGGTCGACGCTGGGATGACGTCTATATAGACGGGTGGAGGTCTAGCTGAACATTTCACATAGTGAGCAGTCAGAGGGAGAGGCTAATATAGCTAAGAAGCTAATAGGCTAATAAGCTGAAGATGAACTGGTGATTAGTGACAGACCAACTACAGTGTTGGGTTATTGGAGAAAATAGAATAAATTAATCTAATGAGGTTGATAGAATCAGAGACGCTAACACCTGCAACAACAGACATGTGACGACATCTACACGGTCATGCGTGTTTCCTCCATGCATTCATACTCAGAAACACCTGCAGCTTGGGAAACCTTCAGAGCTAACAGGTGCTTCCTCTTTGAATCAGAGGTTTGTCTTCATGAAACTCTGCTGATGAGGGGAGCTAGTGTTTGTATTTAACTTCCCAAACTGTCACTGAGTCAAAGAAAGTTTAGACAGACTTAGTTAATGTCCTCGTGGCGGACGTGAAGCGCGTCTCCCGGCAGCAGAGTCCTGACAGTCCCCTTGTTGGACTTCAGGTGTCGCACAAAGTTTTCTTGTTCTGCAACAGAGCGCCACTTGTGACCACCTCCAAACTTTTCAACCAACTTGGAGAAAAGCCTCTTTGACACCCGAATCCTGAGCTGGGGGGGGGGGGGGGGGGGGGGGGGGGCTTTCCTTCCTCGAACCAGGTGGGCTCCATTGAGAGGGTTGGAGTCACGACTGGGACTGAGACGTCTGGAGACACTGAGCTTCTTTGCGCTGACGTTCCGCCCTCATGAATATTTTGTGGGTGGCGCTCGTCGTCCTCGTTGTTGTTGTCGTGGTGTCACTTCTGTCTGGGAGACGAAGGACACAGAGGACTCTTTGCTCTTCAGCCTGAACTTCCTCCTTCATTTATGAGCAGGGGAAGTTTGTGTCGCCGGGACAGACGGAGGAGGACAGAGAGAGAAAAATGGGGTCTGCCTGTCTGGAATAATGGTCTGTTTGTGCTGCTGTGAAGGACAAGAAAAAGACAAGAAAGAGAAAAAAAAAAACAAACTGCAGCTGCAGGAGTTTCCTGTTTCAGCAGCTCTAAACACGAACGTGACAATCTGACGGGTTATAAGAAGAAACGTTCCAGTTTAAAAACAAGGAGACTGTACAGTAGATATTGTCCTGGAACCAGAGGGCATCATGGGAAAACCTGGAATATTGAAAGACAAATCAATTCCAGAAGTGCCAAAACTTGCGGTTCCTCTACCGACCACTAGAGGCTGCAGTTCCTCTACCGACCACTAGAGGCTGCGGTTCCTCTACCGACCACTAGAGGCTGCGGTTCCTCTACCGACCAGTTCCTCTACCGACCGCTAGAGGCTGCGGTTCCTCTACCGACCACTAGAGACTACACTCCTCTACCGACCACTAGAGGACTGCTTCCTCTACCGACCACTAGAGACTACAGTTCCTCTACCGACCACTAGAGACTACACTTCCTCTACCGACCACTAGAGACTACACTTCCTCTACCGACCACTAGAGACTACAGTTCCTCTACCGACCACTAGAGACTACAGTTCCTCTACCAACCACTAGAGGCTGCGGTTCCTCTACCGACCACTAGAGACTACACTTCCTCTACCGACCGCTAGAGGCTGCGGTTCCTCTACCGACCACTAGAGACTACACTTCCTCTACCGACCACTAGAGACTACACTTCCTCTACCGACCACTAGAGACTACAGTTCCTCTACCGACCACTAGAGACTACAGTTCCTCTACCGACCACTAGAGACTACACTTCCTCTACCGACCACTAGAGACTACACTTCCTCTACCGACCACTAGAGACTACAGTTCCTCTACCAACCACTAGAGGCTGCGGTTCCTCTACCGACCACTAGAGGCTGCGGTTCCTCTACCGACCACTAGAGGCTGCGGTTCCTCCACCGACCACTAGAGGCTGCGGTTCCTTTACCGACCACTAGAGGCTGCGGTGTGTAGTGTCCAGATTAAAAACAAACAGCGCAGCAGCCAGCGAGAGAAAAGTCAAGCATGAGTCATGGCGGGGGTCGAACTCCAACTTTTGTTTAGACAAAAATAAATATGCCTTAGTTTGTGCTTAAAGTAGAATTTGACTTGTTCTGTACTAAAGGAAAAAAAAATCTTGATACTGTACTGATTTATTGAAAATAGGATAGTAGGCCTAATGTAAAAAAAAAAACAAAAACAAGATTTGAGAGTTGATAAAACAGTTTCCACTTTCTAGTCATTTGCTATCCAGGTTTAAAGAGGATAAGAAAAAAATAATAATGTAAAAAAAAAAAAAAAAAAAGAACTGATACAATTTTTTTAGTCATTAGCTGCTATTTCTAATCTACTGTAGTGAAAAGACCATAAGAGAAATACAACTGTGTTGTTAAAAAGGAAAAGGATGGATTTGTGTAAAAAAAATAAAAATATAGTTTTAAAAAATCAGTCATTTGCCTGTAAATTAATTTTCTGTTGTACATGATTCGAATCGTGACTGTCGTGACACAAAACTGCAACTTTGTGGCATAAAAATACAACTTTATATCCTAAAATTACATTTTTTTTAAAGCAGTTTTTTGAAAAAAAAATTACATTTTGCAAAATCTGTATTGTAAAGATGCTTATTTTTTTTCCTGAAATGACAAATCTCAAATAAATCTGTTTGGTTTTTTTTTTTAAGCAGCTTTGGGTTAAAAAAAATTGTGAATTTTGCAAGATCAAGCCTTTTTTATTTATAACTCTCATAATCATAACTCAGTGCTGTAAAATCAAAGTTAAAACTTTTTAACTTAAAATAACACATTTGTGGTAAAATGTTGACTTTTACATCAGGAAAATTACCATTTTGCTAAATAACAACTTTAAAACTAAATTACAACATTTGTATAACAGCATGTTTTTGGTCAGCAATTTAAAACCTTTATTAGAAAAAAATATTTACGCTGTAAAATCTAGTATTCTGCTAAATTAATTTCAGATAAAAAAACTTGATGATTGACAGTTTTGATCAGAACGTTTGTTAGCATTTTGTTAGCGACATTGAAAGGAGGATGGATAGATGGATGCAGTCAGAATGAATGTTAAGTAAAGTTAGCATCATAGGTTAGCCACAGCTAAGCTAAATAACGGTAAATGGACTGCATTTTATTTATCAATTTCTCCTAAATTAAAGTAGTTTTTTTCCTTTGGTCAGATGAGGGAGGTCTGATACCATCTGAAGGTTCTGTGAGTAAATAATCCCGTCTCCTCCTGGTTCAGTGTGGTCGGGGGACGGGGGGGGTGGGGGTGGGGGGGGGGGGGTGCACCATCAGAACACCTCAGAAATAAAGTGAACAGTGTTGGACAGAATAAATGAGTTCAGATGTGAGCCTCCATTTGCATGTAAATAGCTAAACGCAGCAGCGCCGCGCCGCGTGGTTGACAGAGAGCATTCTGGGATTGCCTGGGCTCGTCTGTCATCCTCCAGCGTGGTCAGAAACGACGAGCAGACGATAAACACTGTCACTTCCTGGCCCACCCTGTCACTCACCTCTTCTTTCACGTTTTCTTTTTTGTTCTTCACTCCTCTTCCCATCATCCCCTCCTCTATCATCCTCATCTTCAGACTCACTTCGCCTTTCACCCTCTTTCTATTTCCCATAACCGAGTTTTCCTCCTCCTCCTCCTCCCATCTCGCGGTAAACTGCCGCTGTCATTTAAATGCATTCCTTTCTTTTTAAATGGATGCTGTTCAGGAAGAGGAGAGGAGAATAAAGAGAGCAGAGGAGGGAAATGAATTCTATTATCACAGCGACTGTAAAGAGAAGCTGCCGATGAAATAAAACTACTCAGATCATCTGGTCCAGCCCGCTGGGGCGTTTGGAGGTTCATAGTTTCTTCTGGAAAGCTCGTCTTCTTTTCTTTTGTACATTTGATAACACATACTAATAATTGAACCTCTGTGACTGTTGGTTTATTTGACAGATGCAACCAAACTAATTCAGATTTAGTTCCTTCAGCTGCAGCTCTGAACAGAAATGTCTTCTGCTCAGCTGGATGCTGGTTTGAAGAACTAAGAAGGGCCCGAGGATAGAGCCTTGTGGGACTCCAGGAGATCTGCTGGTTCACGGGTCTACGCAGACAAACCTGGAAACTAAAGGCTGGAGAAAGTAGGTGGGATTAATTGGAAACACCTGGATGAACATCTGCAACAAATTATGTTAGTTCTCATAAACTGAGAAAAGATTTCAGAAGGTTTGAGTTTGAAACTGATGAATTTCTCATCATCTACGAGACAGAATCTCTAAAAGATCCAGGAAACCTGAACAAACGTATGTGTGCAGGAGGAGAGGAGGATGCTGAGCCTGGTTCTGAACCGAGCCTGGTTCTGAACCGAGCCTGGTTCTGAACCCACCCTGGTTCTTAACCGATCCTGGTTCTGAACAGAACCTGGTTCTGAACCCACCCTAGTTCTGAACAGAACCTGGTTCTGAACTGAGCCTGGTTCTGAACCCACCCTGGTTCTGAACAGAACCTGGTTCTGAACCGAACCTGGTTCTGAACCCACCCTGGTTCTGAACCGAGCCTGGTTCTGAACAGAACCTTGTTCCGAACTGAGCCTGGTTCTGAACCCACCCTGGTTCTGAACCCACCCTGGTTCTGAACCGATCCTGGTTCTGAACAGAACCTGGTTCTGAACCGAGCCTGGTTCTGAACCCACCCTGGTTCTGAACAGAACCTGGTTCTGAACTGAGCCTGGTTCTGAACCCACCCTGGTTCTGAACAGAACCTGGTTCTGAACAGAACCTGGTTCTGAACCCACCCTGGTTCTGAACCCACCCTGGTTCTGAACCGAGCCTGGTTCTGAACAGAACCTTGTTCCGAACTGAGCCTGGTTCTGAACCCACCCTGGTTCTGAACCCACCCTGGTTCTTAACCGATCCTGGTTCTGAACAGAACCTGGTTCTGAACCGAGCCTGGTTCTGAACCCACCCTGGTTCTGAACCCACCCTGGTTCTGAACAGAGCCTGGTTCTGAACAGAACCTGGTTCTGAACCCACCCTGGTTCTGAACCCACCCTGGTTCTGAGGGAGAGGGGAGGGGAGACTGCTGCTGGCTTGCTCACATTAGCATTAGCTTCCATTAGCTCACGTTAGCACGATTTCAAAACTCCATGGAAGTGATTGTTATGTTGTAGGTGGCTGATCAGGTTTTACGTATTAAAGCTTGTGCTTCCCTCCTCGTAGAATTCACTCGGAGGATTCGTCACAAATAACCACCAAACTATCTTCTTCTGAAACTTTAACAAAGTTCCACGCCGCCATGTTTGTTGTGATCAGCGCTGTGCTGCAGGCTGCATTCAAGGTGTAACGTAAATTCCTCCGTTTCCTCGTTTGCTAGTCGTTCTTTCAGCCTTTTCTATTTTTTCTTTTTTTATGTGTAACATGAGGGAAAATACTGCGAATATCAATTCAAGTCAGCAACTACTAAAATTATGACCGAGTTAACGAGTTGTTTTCTGGCATGAGGGGGTATTCTTGATTTTCCTTATTGAGTAATCATTTTTCTGATTATGCCGACGTCACTTGAACATAACATTCACTGCTGGTCATTCAAGGCTCAGAGGGAGCGAGACACTGCTGTGTTGACAGAAATATAAATGTTATCGGGGCTATTCGTCGTGATATCGGACTTATCGGGATGATACAATAATTTCCTGTTATCGGGTCGATAGTTATCGGGTCGATAATTATCGTGCACCCCTAATATTAGTAATAATTAATGAAGTGAAAGGAGAAATGTTGTAAAGTAAAGTGAGATGGTATCTCTGGTTAGAAGTCGTCTCTCATGAGAACAGGAGCTCAGGTTGAGAGTCTGAGGACGTAAATGTCTCCTGACGGTCGGTGGCGTGGACATATTGGACTGCCAGCAGGACTGAAGTCACGTCTCCTCATGTGGCGTGAGCGAGCCAAGCTTCCCCTCACCGTTAATGTGTGTGTGGCGTTGAAGTTCACCCGCGGCGGCGGGCGCCCCGGCGGACCATATGGCCCGGTCCTAATCTGGGCCCGGTCCTGCTGACGCCGCTGAGGCCAACGTCTGTGGTCAGATCTGATCCTGTCTCATCCAGAGGGACGATCAGCTACAGGTGAAGCTCCTCTGGTCCAGGACAGGTTGAGAGTCGTGGTCATGTGACCGGACTGGTTTGTTTCAGTGGAGCAGAGCGTTGATGGATCAGACAGTCTGATCTTTGAGTATATCTCCTGAGATGTCCTCTCTTGATAGAGCTGGAAACCTATACGACTGGTTCCAGTTCGTCCTTGTTCACAGACGAGGGTCTGCTGTGGCGTCCCACAGGGCTCAGTGTTAGGACCCATCCTCTTCAGTCTATACATGCTGCCCCTGGAAATATTATCCAAAGACATAAATGTTCATTGATATGCTGATATTATTGTTTTGTATGTATTGTTATTGTCTTTGGTCCCAAACACCTGAGGACCAGAGGAGCTATGCTGCTATAGGCCTATGATGCTATAGGTCTATGCTGCTATAGGTCTACGCTGCTATAGATCTATGCTGCTATAGATCTATGCTGCTATAGATCTATGCTGCTATAGGTCTATGATGCTAAAGGTCTATGCTGCTATAGGTCTATGCTGCTATAGGTCTATGATGCTATAGGTCTATGATGCTATAGGTGTATGCTGCTATAGGTCTATGCTGCTATAGGTCTACGCTGCTATAGATCTACGCTGCTATAGGTCTATGCTGCTATAAGTCTACGCTGCTGTAGGTCTACGCTGCCATAGGTCTACGCTGCCATAGGTCTACGCTGCTATAGGTCTACGCTGCTTTAGGTCTATGCCGCTATAGGTCTACTGCGCTATAGGTCTATGCTGCTATAGGCATACGCTGCTATAGGTCTACGCTGCTATAGGTCTATGCTGCTATAGGCATACGCTGCTATAGGTCTACGCTGCTATAGGTCTACGCTGCTATAGGTCTATGCTGCTATAGGCATACGCTGCTATAGGTCTACGCTGCTATAGGTAAATGGTAAATGGACTGCACTTATATACCGCTTTATCAGCACCAAGGTGCCCTCAAAGCGGTTTACATTAGGCCTCACATTCACCCATTCACACACACATTCACACACTGATGGCCGAGGCTACCACGCAGGGTACCACATGCTCACCAGGAGCAACTTGGGGTTCAGTATCTTGCTCAGGGATACTTCGACATGTAGCCAGGGGAGCATGGGAATTGAACCGGCAACTTTCCGGTTACCGGACAACCCTCTCTACCACCTGAGCCACAGCCGCCACGGCCGCTATAGGTCTATGCTGCTATAGGTCTACGCTGCTATAGGTCTACGCTGCTATAGGTTTATGCTGCTATAGGTCTACGCTGCCATAGGTCTACGCTGCTATAGGTTTATGCTGCTATAGGTCTACGCTGCCATAGGTCTACGCTGCCATAGGCCTACGCTGCTATAGGTCTACGCTGCCATAGATCTATGCTGCTATAGATCTATGCTGCTATAGGTCTATGATGCTATAGGTCTACGCTGCTATAGGTCTATGCTGCTATAGGTCTATGATGCTATAGGTCTATGATGCTATAGGTGTATGCTGCTATAGGTCTATGCTGCTATAGGTCTACGCTGCTATAGATCTACGCTGCTATAGGTCTATGCTGCTATAAGTCTACGCTGCTGTAGGTCTACGCTGCTATAGGTCTACGCTGCTATAGGTCTACGCTGCCATAGGTCTACGCTGCTATAGGTCTACGCTGCTATAGGTCTACGCTGCTATAGGTCTATGCCGCTATAGGTCTACGCCGCTATAGGTCTATGCTGCTATAGGCATACGCTGCTATAGGTCTACGCTGCTATAGGTCTATGCTGCTATAGGTCTACGCTGCTATAGGTCTATGCTGCTATAGGTCTACGCTGCTATAGGTCTATGCTGCTATAGGTCTATGCTGCTATAGGTCTATGCTGCTATAGGTCTATGCTGCCATAGGTCTACGCTGCTATAGGTCTACGCTGCCATAGGTCTACGCTGCTATAGGTCTATGCTGCTATAGGTCTACGCTGCTATAGGTCTATGCTGCTATAGGTCTATAGCTGCTATAGGTCTATAGGCTACTGCTATGGTCTATGCTGCTATAGGTCTACGCTGCCATAGGTCTATACTATACGCTGCTATAGGTCTATGCTATAGCTATAGGTCTACGCTGCTATAGGTCTATGCTGCTATAGGTCTATACGCTGCTATAGGTCTACGCTGCTATGCTATGCTGCTATAGGTCTATAGCTGCTATGGCCTACGCTGCTATAGGTCTACTATGCTATAGGCTATGCTGCTATAGGTCTACGCTGCTATAGGTCTATGCTATAGTCTATCTATATAGGTTTACGCTGCTATAGGTCTACGCTGCTGTAGGTCTAACGCTATAGCTGTATGCTCTACGCTGCTATAGGTCTACGCTGCTATAGGCTATGCTATAGGTCTATGCTATAGGCTACGTTGCTATAGGTCTACGCTGCTATAGGTCTATGCTGCTATAGGTCTACGCTGCTATAGGCCTACGCTGCTATAGGTCTACGCTGCTATAGGTCTATGCTGCTATAGGTCTACGCTGCTATAGGTCTATGCTATAGGTCTACTGCTATAGGTCTACGCTGCTATAGGTCTACGCTGCTATAGGCTATAGGTCTACGCTATGTCTATGCTGCTATAGGTCTACGCTGCTATAGGTCTACGCTGCTATAGGTCTATGCTGCTATAGGTCTACGCTGCTATAGGTCTATGCTTCTATAGGTCTATGCTGCTATAGGTCCTACGCTGCTTATAGGTCTATGCTGCTATAGGTCTATGCTGCTATAGGTCTAATGCTGCTATGCTATGGTCTGCTATAGCTGCTATAGCTATAGGTCTACTACGCTGCTATAGGTCTACGCTGCTATGGGGCTATAGGTCTACGCTGCTATAGGTCTACGCTGCTATAGGTCTACGCTATAGGTCTATGATGCTACGCTATAGGTGCTATAGGTCTATAGGTCTACGCTGCTATAGGTCTATCGCTATAGGTCTATGCTATAGTCTATGGGGCTATATAGGTCTAAGCTGCTATAGGTCACGCTGCTATAGGTCTACGGTCTATAGGTCTACGCTGCTATAGGTCTACGCTGCTACTAGGTCTGCTATAGGTCTATGTCTATAGGTCTATGATAGGTCTATGCTATAGGTCTACGCGGTATTAGGCTATAGGTACGCTGCTATAGGTCTACTATGGCTGCTATAGGTGCTATGCTCTATGGTGCTATAGCTACTATAGGTCTATGCTGCTATAGGCTATGCTGTATAGGTTCTATAGGTTACGCTGCTATAGGTCTATAGGTCTGCTTTTCTTTCTCTTACTTAAAGTTAATATTTGCTCATGTCATGTTCTGGGTCTCTGAAAAGCACCTGGAGACAGTTTGTATTGTTATCGACGCTCATACAAATAAAGTTGCGTTGAAGTGAATGTATCTCCCGCCCCCCCCCCCCCCCCCCATTTCCTCCAGAAGGCCTTTCTAATCACTTTAAGTTGATTCCTGTAAAACCCTCAGCCTGGCCTGCTCTGAGGGGGGTCTGTTGTCAGGGTGGGGGGTCTTTCAGGGGCCCCAGTGAGTGTCACAGCCAGAGATTGATCAGGTAGCCCCCCCCCCCCCCCCCCCCCCCAACCCCCCCCCCCGTCCACGGAGAAAGGTGGTGTGTTGGAGCTTATCTCCCCCCCGAGGCCGGATCAGTGTGTGATGTGTGTGTTCACGGCTGTGATATGTGGCCATTCATGTCAGAAGTCACTCTGATCGGGGGGGTGGGGGGGGTGGGGGAGGTGGGGGGTGGGGGGGGGGGGGGGGGTGTCCTCCAGGCTGTCCTCCTCCAGGCTGTCCTCCAGGCTGTCCCATGTGTCCTTCTGGAATTATGCGTGTCCACTCAAGCATGCACACATGCATTGTTTGTAGCCGAGTCTTGGTTTGTCCTGTGTTTGGAAGATAACGACCCCCCGGGTGATAAAACCACTAAAAGACCACCCACCCCCACACCCCACCCCCCCCCCCACCCCCCACTCACCCCCCCCCCCCCCCCCCCCCCCCCCCCCACCGCCACCACCATGAACCAGCAAAAAAAACGTTTTCCTCACAACCCTTCAGTGCTCTTCCTTAAAACCAGGTGCTCTAAAACACGTTAGAATTGTGACGTAATTAAAGCAGCGTCCAACTCTGGTCCTGGTCCTGGTCCTGGTCCAGGTCCTGGTTCTGGTCCTGGTCCTGTTCCTGTTCCTGGTCCTGGTCCAACTCTGGTCCTGTTCCTGGTCCTGGTCCTGGTCCTGGTCCTGGTCCAACTCTGGTCCTGGTCCTGGTCCTGTCCTGGTCCTGGTCCTGGTCCTGGTCCTGGTCCTGGTCCTGGTCTGGTCCTGGTCCTGGTCCTGGTCCTGGTCCTGGTCCTGGTCCTGGTCCTGGTCCTGGTTCTGGTCCTGGTCCTGGTCCTGGTCCTGGTCCTGGTCCTGGTCCTGGTCCTGGTCCTGGGTCCTGGTCCTGGTCCTGGTCCTGGTCCTGTCCTGGTCCTGGTCCTGGTCCTGGTGCTGGTCCTGGTGCCTGGTCCTGGTCCTGGTTGTGGTCCTGGTCCTGGTCTGGTCTGGTTCTGGTCCTGGTCCTGGTCGGTCCTGGTGTCGTCCTGTCCTGGTCCTGGTCCTGGTTGTGGTCCCTGGTCCCTGTTCCTGGTCCTGTCCTGTCCTGGTCCTTCCTGTCCTGGTCCTGTTCCTGGTCCTGGTCCTGGTCCTGGTCCTGGTCCTGGTCCTGGTCCTGGTCCTGGTCCTGGTCCTGGTCCTGGTCCTGTTCCTGGTCCTGGGTTCCTGGTCCTGGTCCTGGTCCTGGTCTGGTCCTTTTCCTGGTCCTGGTCCCCTGTCCTGGTCCTGGTCCTGGTCCTGGTCCTGTCCTTTTCCTGGTCCTGGTCCTGGTCCTGGTCCTGTCCTGGTTCCCTGGTCCCTGGTCCCTGGTCTGGTCTGGTCCTGGTCCTGGTGCCTGGTCCTGGTCCTGGGGTCTGGTCCTGGTCCTGGTTCCTGGTCCTTCCTGTCCTGGTCCTGGTCCTGGTCCCGGTTCTGGTCTGGTCTGGGTCCTGTCCTGGTCCTGGTCTGGTCCCTGGTCCTGGTCCTGGTCCTGGGTCCTGGTCCTGGTGTGGTCCTGGTCCTGGTCCTGGTCCTGGTTGTGGTCCTGGCCTGGTCCTGGTCTGGTCGTCCTGGTCCTGGGTCTGGTCCTGGGTCCTGGTTGTGGTCCTGGTCCTGGTCCTGGTCCCCTGGGTCCTTGGCCTGGTCTGGTCCTGGTCCTGGTCTGGTGGTCCTGTTCTGGTCCTGGTCCTGGTCCTGGTCCTGGTCCTGGTCCTGGTCCTGGTCCTGGTCCTGTTCCTGGTCCTGTCCTGGTCCGGTCCTGGTCCTGGTCCTGGTTGCCTGTCCTGGTCCTGGTCCCTGGTCCTGGTTGGTCCTGGTCTGGTCTGGTCCTGGTCCTGGTGCTGGTCCTGGTCCTGGTCCTGGGTCCTGGTGCCCTGGTCCTGGTCCTGTCCTGGTCCCTGGTCCTGGTCCCACCCTGGTCCTGGTCCGGTCCTGGTTCCTGGTCCTGGTCCTGGTTCCTGGTCCTGATGTCCTGGTCCTGGTCTGGTCCTGGTCCTGGTCCTGGTCCTGTCCCCCCCCCCCCCCCCCCCCCCCCCCCCCCCCCCCCCCCCCCCCCCCCCCCCCCCCCCCCCCCACCCCCCCCCCCCCCCCCCCCCCCCCCACCCCCCCCCACCCACCCCCCCCACCCCCCCCCCCCCCCACACCCCCCCCCCCCCCCCCCCCCCCCCCACCCCCCCCCCCCCCCCCCGCCCCCCCCCCCCCCCCCCCCCCCCCACCCCCCCCCCCCCCCCCCCCACCCCCCCCCCCCCCCCCCCCCCCCCCCCCCCCCCCCCCCCCCCCCCCCCCCCCCCCCCCCCCCCCCCCCCCCCCCCCCCCCCCCCCCCCCCCCCCCTCCCCCCCCCCCCCCCCCCCCCCCCCCCCCCCCCGCCCCCCCCCCCCCCCCCCCCCCCCCCCCCCCCCCCCCCCCCCCCCCCCCCCCCCCCCCCCCCCCCCCCCCGTCCTGGTCCTGGTCCTGGTCCTGGTCCTGGTTGGTTCCTGGTCCTGTCCTGGTCCTGGTCCTGGTCCTGGTCCTGGTCCTGGTCCTGGTGTCCTGGTCCTGGTCTGGTCTGGTCCTGGTCCTGGTCCTGGTCCTGGTCCTGGTCCCTGGTCCTGGTCCTGGGTCCTGGTCCTGGTCCTGGTCATGGTCTGGTCCTGGTCCTGGTCCCTGGTTCCTGGTGGTCCTGGTCCTGGTCCTGTCCTGGTCTGGTCTGGTCCTGGTCCTGGTCCTGGTCCTGGTCCTGGTCCTGGTCCTGTTCCTGGTCCTGGTCCTGTCCTGGTCCTGGTCCTGGTCCTGGTCCCTGGTCCTGGTCCTGGTCCTGGTCCTGGTCCTGGTCCTGGTCCTGGTCTGGTCCTGGTCCTGGTCCTGGTCCTGTCCGGTGGTCCTGGTCCTGTCCTGGTCCTGGTCCTGGTCCTGTCCTGGTCCTGGTCCTGGTCCTGTCTGGTCCCTGGTCCTGGTCCTGGTCCCTGATGGTCTGGTCCTGGTCTGGTCCTGGTCCTGGTCCTGGTCCTGGTCCTGGCCTGGTCCTGGTCCTGGTCCTGGTCCTGGTCCTGAGGTCCTGTCCTGGTCCTGGTCCTGGTCCTGGTTCTGGTCGGTCCTGGTCCTGGTCCTGGTCCTGGTCCTGGTTGGTCCTGGTCCTGGTCCGTCCTGGTCCTGGTCCTGTCCTGGTTTTGGTCCTGGTCCTGGTCCCTGGTCCTGGTCCTGGTTCTGGTCCTGGTCCTGGTCCTGGTCCTGGTCCTGGTCCAGGTCTGGTACTGGTCCTGGTCCTGTCCTGGTCTGGTCCTGGTCCCTGGTCCTGGTCCTTCCTGTCCTGGGTTGTGGTCCTGGTCCTGGTCTGGTCCTGGTCCTGGTCCTGGTCCTGGTTCTGGTCCTGGTCCTGGTCCTGGTCCTGGTCCTGGTCCTGGTCCCGGTCCTGGTCCTCGTCGTCTCCATGGAGACCATCAGAGGTTGTTCTTGGGTTGTCAGGTTTCCTCTGGTTCTCTACAATGGCGTTTCTGATGTTTCTGCTGCTCACGTTTGATTTATAAGTGTTTATTCTGAAGGAGGCTAATGTTGCTAATGCTAATGTCGCTGACTGAGCCGCTAGCTTGTTGTTGCGCTGTCAAAACTGCAACTTTGTCATTAAACCTCTAATTCTGACGTCAAATGGAAAATGTCTCAATATCAGGTTTTAGTCATAAAGCTTTTTATCGTAAAATACCAACTTTTTGTCCTAAAAACAGGAATTTTTTTTCTTCAAAATCGCAAATAAGAAAATTGAATTTTTTTTTGTTAAAAAAGCAACTTTAAATTGTAACATTGAGATGTTCATTCAAAAATCAAGACTTTTCTTGTTCAGTCACAACTTTTATGTCCTAAAGTCAAAGTCAAATAAAACGTTTTTTACGTAAAATTACAACTTTATTGTAAAATTAGCTAATTTTATATAAAAGTTGTTTTACAAAATAAAGACTTTTTGACTAAATCGATCAAGTCTTTGAAATAAAAGTGTCTTTTGTGGAACTTTGCATTTCTGTTGTGAAACAGCAACGTTTAAGCTAAAACTGATTCTGGTCCCCTGGTCCCCTGGTCCCCTGGTCTCCTGGTCCCCTGGTCCACTGGTCCCCTGGTCCCCTGGTCTCCTGGTCCCCTGGTCCCCTGGTCCCCTGGTCCCCTGGTCTACCTGGTCTATCCCTGGTCCCCTGGTCCCCTGGTCTCCCTGGTCCCCTGGTCCCCTGGTCCCCTGGTCCCCTGGTCCCCTGGTCCCCTGGTCCCCTGGTCTCCTGGTCTATCTGGGTCCTGGTCCCCTGGTCCCCTGGTCTCCTGGTCCCCTGGTCCCCTGGTCCCCTGGTCCCCTGGTCTCCTGGTCTGGTCCCCTATCTGGGTCCTGGTCCCCTGGTCCCCTGGTCCCCTGGTCTCCTGGTCTCCTGGTCTCCTGGTCCCCTGGTCCCCTGGTCTCCTGGTCTATCTGGGTCCTGGTCCCTGGTCCCCTGGTCCCCTGGTCTCCTGGTCCCCTGGTCCCTGGTCCTGGTCTCCTGGTCCCCTGGTCCCCCTGGTCCCTGGTCCCCTGGTCCCCTGGTCCCCTGGTCCCCTGGTCTCCTGGTCTCCTGGTCTCCTGGTCCCCTGGTCCCCTGGTCCCCTGGTCCCCCCTGGTCTCCTGGTCCCTGGTCTGGTCTCCTGGTCCCCTGGTCCCCTGGTCCCCTGGTCCCCTGGTCCCCTGGTCCCCTGGTCCCCTGGTCCCCTGGTCTCCTGGTCCCCTGGTCCCTGGTCCCCTGGTCCCCTGGTCCCCTGGTCCCCTGGTCCCCCCCTGGTCCCCTGGTCCCCTGGTCCCCTGGTCTCCTGGTCCCCTGGTCCCCTGGTCTCCTGGTCTGGTCCCCCCCTGGTCCCCTGGTCCTGGTCCCCTGGTCCCCTGGTCCCCTGGTCCCCTGGTCCCCTGGTCTCCTGGTCCCCTGGTCCCCTGGTCCCCTGGTCTCCTGGTCTGGTCCCCTGGTCCCCTGGTCCCCTGGTCCCCTGGTCCCCTGGTCCTGGTCTCCTGGTCTCCTGGTCCCCTGGTCCCCTGGTCCCTGGTCCCCTGGTCTCCTGGTCCCCTGGTCCCCTGGTCTCCCTGGTCTCCTGGTCCCCTGGTCTCCCTGGTCTCCTGGTCCCCTGGTCCCCTGGTCTCCTGGTCTATCTGGTCCTGGTCCCCTGGTCCCCTGGTCCCCTGGTCCCCTGGTCCCCTGGTCCCCTGGTCCCCTGGTCCCCTGGTCCCTGGTCCCCTGGTCCCTGGTCTCCTGGTCCCCCCTGGTCCCCTGGTCCCCTGGTCCCCTGGTCCCCTGTCCCTCGTCCCCTGGTCCCCTGGTCCCTGGGGTCCCCTGGTCCCTGGTCCTGGTCCCTGGTCCCCTGGTCCCCTGGTCTCCTGGTCCCCTGGTCTATCTGGATCCTGGTCCCCTGGTCCCCTGGTCCCTGGTCTCCTGGTCTGGTCCCTGGTCTCCTGGTCCCCTGGTCCCCCTGGTCCCCTGGTCCCCTGGTCCCTGGTCCCCTGGTCCTGGTCTGGTCCCTGGTCCCCTGGTCCCCTGGTCCCCTGGTCTCCTGGTCCCCTGGTCCCTGGTCTCCTGGTCTCCTGGTCCCCTGGTCTCCTGGTCTCCTGGTCTCCTGGTCTCCTGGTCCCTGGTCCCCTGGTCCCCTGGTCTCCTGGTCTCCTGGTCCCCTGGTCTCCTGGTCTCCTGGTCCCCTCCTGGTCCCCTGGTCCCCTGGTCCCCTGGTCCCCTGGTCCCCTGGTCCCCTGGTCCCCTGGTCCCCTGGTCCCCTGGTCCCCTGGTCTCCTGACTGTCTCTAACAGGTTCCATTTCGCTCTAAAGGACGTTTCTGTTCTCCAAACTTGAGACTGAAGGAAAACATAAGTGTAATTAATATAGTCGGGGGAGGGGCAGCCCCCCCCCCCTCTAACCCAATCAGCAGAACCACAGCTGCCCCCCCCCCCCCCCCCCCCCCCCAGAGGATAATTACATCATGAGCTCATTGATAAAGTCTGGAGGCGTCTTTCTGGGAACAGCAGGCCTTTTTTCTCCTATTTAGATTTTTTTTGTTTTGTTTTGTCTCCTATTTTGGGTGAGCGGGAAAACCATTAAAGAGTTTACCGTCAACAGAGATGTGAATCAGCTTTTAAACCCTTTAATAACCAGACCAGGCTCTGAAATGAGTTTACCTGCTGCAGGTGTTTGTGTCTGAACGGATTCAAATATAAACGCAGCAGAAATTATAAATCCTGACTTCATAAAATCAGAATTTGATTCATATTAAATAAATGATAAATATCTGAATCTATTTGACTTTATTAAGTCTGAATTTATAAAGTCTGACTTAACAGATTCTGACTAAGTTGGAATTAAGAAATTCAGACTTTTTAAAATGACAATTTATGAGGACAGAAGAAAATAAAGTAATTTTTTGTCATATCTCCAATTTTACAAAATCACAATTTTCTTTTTATTCAGTCACAATATTCACAAACTTTTTTGACTTAAACTGCTGTGGAATCGAGACTGTGGACTCGTCCCTCCATCTGTGGACTCGTTCCTCCAGCTGTGGACTCGTTCCTCCATCTGAGGACTCGTTCCTCCGTCTGTAGACTCGTTCCTCCGTCTGTGGACTCGTTCCTCCTCCGTCTGTGACTCGTTCCTCCGTCCTGTTCCTCTGTGGACTCGTTCCTCCATCTGTGGACTCGTTCCTCCGTCTGTGGACTCGTTCCTCCATCTGTGGACTCGTTCATCTGTGGACTCGTTCCTCCGTCTGTGGACTCGTTCCTCCTCCTGTGGACTCGTTCCTCCGTCTGTGGACTCGTTCCTTCCTCCTCTGTTGGACTCGTTCCTCCGTCTGTGACTCGTTCCTTCCGTCTGTGGACTCGTTCCTCCTCCGTCTGTGACTCGTTCCTCCTCTTCCTCGTTCCTCCGTCTGTGGGACTCGTTCCTCCGTCTGTGGACTCTCGTCGTTCCTCCGTCTGTGGACTCGTTCCTCCTCTGTCCTCGTTCCTCCGTCTGTGGACTCGTTTCCTTCCTCCGTCTGTGGACTCGTTCCTCCTCTGTGGACTCGTTCCTCCTCTGTGGACTCGTTCCTCCTCTGTGGACTCGTTCCTCCGTCTGTGGACTCGTTCCTCCATCTGTGGACTCGTTCCTCCGTCTGTGGGGACTCGTTCCTCCGTCTGTGGACTCGTCGTTCCTCCCTCCGTCTGTGGACTCGTTCCTCCGTCTGTGGACTCGTTCCTCCGTCTGTGGACTCGTTCCTCCGTCTGTGGACTCGTTCTCGTTCCTCCGTCTGTGGACCTCGTTCCTCCCTCCTGTGGACTCGTTCCTCCATCTGTGGACTCGTTCCTCCGTCTGTGGACTCGTTCCTCCATCTGTGGACTCTGTTCCTCCGTCTGTGACTCGTTCCTCCATCTGTGGACTCGTTCCTCCATCTGTGGACTCGTTTCCTCCTCCGTCTGTGGACTCGTTCCTCCTCTGTGGACTCGTTCCTCCTCCGTCTGTGGACTCGTTCCTCCGTCCTTGTGGACTCGTTCCCTCCTTCTGTGGACTCGTTCCTCCATCTGTGGACTCGTTTCCTCCTCCTTCTGTGGACTCGTTCCTCCTCTGTCCTCCTGGACTCGTTTCCTCCATCTGTGGACTCGTTCCTCCCTCTCCGTCTGTGGACTCGTTCCTCCATCTGTGGACTCGTCCTCCATCTGTGGACTCGTTCCTCCGTCTGTGGACTCGTTCCTCCCTCTGTTCCTCCTCTGTGGACTCGTTCCTCCATCTCTGTGGACTCGTTCCTCCATCTGTGGACTCGTTCTCCTCCTTCCTCCGTCTGTGGACTCGTTCCTCCGTCTGTGGACTCGTTCCTCCGTCTGTGGACTCGTTCCTCCGTCTGTGGACTCGTTCCTCCTCCGTCTGTGGACTCGTTCCTCCATCTGTTGGACTCGTTCCTCCATCTGTGGACTCGTTCCTCCTCCATCTGTGGACTCGTTCCTCCATCTGTGGACTCGTTCCCTCCTCTGTGGACCTCGTTCCTCCGTCTGTGGACTCGTTCCTCCATCTGTGGACTCGTTCCTCCATCTGTGGACTCGTTTCCTCCATCTGTGGACTCGTTCCTCCATCTGTGGACTCGTTCCTCCGTCTGTGGACTCGTTCCTCCGTCTGTGTGGACTCGTTCCTCTCATCTGTGGACTCGTTTCCTCCATCTGTGGACTCGTTCCTCCGTCTGTGGACTCGTTTCCTCCATCTGTGGACTCGTTCCTCCATCTGTGGACTCGTTCCTCCTCTCTTCTGTGGACTCGTTCCTTCCTCCATCTGTGGACTCGTTCCTCCATCTGTGGACTCGTTCCTCCATCTGTGGACTCGTTCCTCCATCTGTGGACTCGTCTTCCTCCTCCGTCTGTGGACTCGTTCCTCTCCTCCATCTGTGGACTCGTTCCTCCATCTGTGGACTCGTTCCTCCTCTGTCCTTCCGTCTGTGGACTCGTTCCTCCTCCTCCTCCTGTGGACTCGTTCCTCCTCTGTGGACTCGTTCCTCCTCCTCCCTCTCCTCCGTCTGTGGACTCGTTCCTCCATCTGTGGACTCGTTCCTCCATCTGTGGACTCGTTCGTTCCTCCATCTGTGGACTCGTTCCTCCATCTGTGGGACTCGTTCCTCCATCTGTGGACTCGTTCCTCCGTCTGTGGACTCGTTTCCTCCCGTCTGTGGACTCGTTCCTCCATCTGTGGACTCGTTTTCCCTCCATCTGTGGACTCGTTCCTCCATCTGTCCTCGTTCCTCGTCTGTGGACTCGTTTCCTCCATCTGTGGACTCGTTCCTCCATCTGTGGACTCGTTCCTCCATCTGTGGACTCGTTCCTCCGTCTGTGGACTCGTTCCTCCGTCTGTGGACTCGTTCCTCCGTCTGTGGACTCGTTCCTCCATCTGTGGTCTCGTTCCTCCTCTGTCTGTGGACTCGTTTCCTCCTCTCCGTCTGTGGACTCGTCCTCCTCCGTCTGTGGACTCGTTCCTCCATCTGTGGACTCGTTCCTCCATCTGTGGACTCGTTCCTCCGTCTGTGGACCTCGTTCCTCCGTCTGTGGACTCGTTCCTCCATCTGTGGACTCGTTCCTCCATCTGTGGACTCGTTCCTCCATCTGTGGACTCGTTCCTCCGTCTGTGGACTCGTTCCTCCATCGTCTGTGGACTCGTTCCTCCATCTGTGGACTCGTTCCTCCATCTGTGGACTCGTTCCTCCATCTGTGGACTCGTTCCTCCGTCTCTGTGGACTCGTTCCTCCATCTGTGGACTCGTTCCTCCATCTGTGGACTCGTTCCTCCATCTGTGGACTCGTTCCTCTCTCTTCCTCCATCTGTGGACTCGTTCCTCCATCTGTGGACTCGTTCCTCCATCTGTGGACTCGTTCCTCCGTCTGTGGACTCGTTCCTCCTCCGTCTGTGGACTCGTTCCTCCATCTGTGGACTCGTTCCTCTCCATCTGTGGACTCGTTCCTCCATCTGTGGACTCCGTTCCTCCCATCTGTGGACTCGTTCCTCCGTCTGTGGACTCGTTCCTCCGTCTGTGGACTCGTTCCTCCGTCTGTGGACTCGTTCCTCCTCCGTCTGTGGACTCGTTCCTCCTCCATCTGTGGACTCGTTCCTCCATCTGTGGACTCGTTCCTCCGTCTGTGGACTTTCCTCCGTCTGGACTCGTTCCTCCGTCTGTGGACTCGTTCCTCCTCTGTGGACCTCGTTCCTCCGTCTGTGGACTCGTTCCTCCATCTGTTCTCGTTCCTCTCCATCTGTGGACTCGTTCCTCCATCTGTGGACTCGTTCCTCTCGTCTGTGGACTCGTTCCTCCATCTGTGGACTCGTCCTTCCTCCGTCTGTGGACTCGTTCCTCCGTCCTCTGTGGACTCGTTCCTCCGTCTGTGGACTCGTTCCTCCGTCTGTGGACTCGTTCCTCCATCTGTGGACTCGTTCCTCCGTCTGTGGACTCGTTCCTCCTCCATCTGTGGACTCGTTCCTCCGTCTGTGGACTCGTTCCTCCTCTGTCTCCTCTGTGGACTCGTTCCTCCTCCATCTGTGGACTCGTTCCTCCGTCTGTGGACTCGTTCCTCCGTCTCCTTCCGTCTGTGGACTCGTTCCTCCAGTCTGTGGACTCGTTCGTCCTCCTCTGTGGACTCGTTCCTCCTCCGTCTGTGGACTCGTTCCTCCATCTGTGGACTCGTTCCTCCTTCTGTGGACTCGTTCCTCCGTCTGTGGACTCGTTTCCTCCATCTGTGGACTCGTTCCTCCCTCCGTCTGTGGACTCGTTCCTCCATCTGTGGGACTCGTTCCTCCTCTCCTCGTTCCTCTGTGGACTCGTTCCTCCTCGTCTGTGGACTCGTTCCTCCATCTGTGGACTCGTTCCTCCATCTCTGTGGACTCGTTCCTCCGTCTGTGGACTCGTTCCTCCGTCTGTGGACTCGTTCCTTCCTCCGTCTGTGGACTCGTTCCTCCGTCTGTGGACTCGTTCCTCTTCCTCGTCTGTGGACTCGTTCCTCCGTCTGTGGACTCGTTCCTCCGTCTGTGGACTCGTTCCTCCATCTGTGGACTCGTTCCTCCATCTGTGGACTCGTTTCCTCCGTTCTTGTGGACTCATTCTCGTTCCTCCTCCGTCTGTGGACTCGTTCCTCCTCTGTGGACTCGTTCCTCCATCTGTGGACTCGTTCCTCCATCTGTGACTCGTTCCTCCTCCATCTGTGGACTCGTTCCTCCGTCCTCCGTCTGTGGACTCGTTTCCTCCGTCTGTGGACTCGTTCCTCCATCTGTGGACTCGTTCCCTCCTTCCGTCTGTGGACTCGTTCCTCCATCTGTGGACTCGTTCCTCCGTCTGTGGACTCGTTCCTCCTCCTCTGTGGACTCGTTCCTCCTCTGTGGACTCGTTCCTCCGTCTGTGGGACTCGTTCCTCCATCTGTGGACTCGTTCCTCCATCTGTGGACTCGTTCCTCCGTCTGTGGACTCGTTCCTCCATCTGTGGACTCGTTCCTCCGTTCCTCCGTGGACTCGTTCCTCCTCTGTGGACTCGTTCCTCGTCTGTGGACTCGTTCCTCCGTCTGTGGACTCGTTCCTCCGTCTGTGGACTCGTTTCCTCCTCTCCGTCTGGACTCGTTCCTCCGTCTGTGGACTCGTTCCTCCGTCTGTGGACTCGTTCCTCCGTCTGTGGACTCGTTCCTCCGTCTGTGGACTCGTTCCGTCCTCTTCTGTGGACTCGTTCCTCCCCTGTGGACTCGTTCCTCCGTGGACTCGTCCTGTGGACTCGTTCCTCCTGTGGACTCGTTCCTCCTCTGTGGACTCGTTCCTCCGTCTGTGGACTCGTTCCTCCATCTGTGGACTCGTTCCTCCGTCTGTGGACTCGTTCCTCCTCTGTGGACTCGTTTCCTCCATCTGTGGACTCGTTCCTCCATCTTCCTGTGACTCGTTCCTCCATCTGTGGACTCGTTCCTCCTCTCCTCTCTGTGGACTCGTTCCTCCTTCTGTGGACTCGTTCCTCATCTGTGGACTCGTTCCTCCGTCTGTGGACTCGTTCCTCCGTCTGTGGACTCGTTCCTCCGTCCGTCTGTGGACTCGTTCCTCCATCTGTGGACTCGTTCCTCCATCTGTGGACTCGTTCCTCCACTCTGTGTGACTCGTTCCTCCGTCTGTGGACTCGTTCCTCCGTCTCGTGGACTCGTTCCTCCACTCGTGGACTCGTTCCTCCATCTGTGGACTCGTTCCTCCATCTGTGGACTCGTTCCTCCATCTGTGGACTCGTTCCTCCATCTGTGGACTCGTTCCTCCATCTGTGGACTCGTTCCTCCGTCTGTGGACTCGTTCCTCCGTCTGTGGACTCGTTCCTCCTTCCTCAGTTTGGACTCGTTCCTCCATCTGTGGACTCGTTTCCTCCATCTGTGGACTCGTTCTCTCCATCTGTGGACTCGTTCCTCCTCTGTGGACTCGTTCCTCCATCTGTGGACTCGTTCTGTGTTCGGGGACTCGTTCCTCCGTGTGGACTCGTTCCTCCATCTGTCTGTTCCCTTGGATCGCCTCCGTCTGTGGACTCGTTCCTCTCTCGTCCTTGGACTCTTCCTCCGTCTGTGGACTCGTTCCTTCCGTTCTTCATCCTCCTCCCATCATCCTTCCTCCATCCTCAATCTCCTCCATCTGTTCTTGTGTTCTTCCTCTGGACTCTCCGTTCCTCATCGGCTGTGGGATGTTGTCATGTTGTCTGTTTCCGTCTAGGGACTGAATCCTGTCAGAGGTGAACGTTCGACCCGACGCGGACTCTTCCTCCGAGGAAGAAGGAAACGATCAATAATGATATCCGAAACTCAGAGAAACTGACCCAGTGAGTTCACACGATGTTTCCACAGCTGCTGCTCAAGCACAGCTGTGGAAACACAATGCCAACAGGGAAAGACATCAGCACTGGCTTTAGAGAGACGACTGTTGCTGCACATCAGTTTCTAACGGATCAAGATTTCAGGGGACGGACCCGAACGCAGGAGACTAACCAGAGGTGGACGAGGTGTTCTGGTTCCTTCTGGTCCAGGTCCCACATCTCCATCTGTCGAGTCCTGACCTGACTCAGCAGATCCCCAGAAGACTTTTCACATCCAGCAGCTCCAGTAACGGAGGTTTCTTAAGGAGAGAAGGAAGAGGAGGAGAAGTTCCTCGAGAGAGGAGTCTTCTTCTCTTCCTTCTTCTTCTTCTCCCTCTTCTTCTCCTCGTCTCTTCTTCTTCCTTCTTCTTATTTCCTTCTTCTTCTTTCTCTTTCCCGGCTTCTCCTCCTCCTGTCCTTCTTCTTCACTAAATTTTCTCCTCAGGTCTGAACCAGGCCCAGCTGGTTCTGGGTCGGTCTGAACCAGGCCCAGCTGGTTCTGGGTCGGTCTGAACCAGACCCAGCTGGTTCTGGGTCGGCCCGGACGGGTCCGAGGGTCCTCAGACGGGTCACCTTCCCGCCTGAACCCTCAGAGGAACAGTGTGAAGTGGATGTTTACCGTCAGACGTTCATGTGCTGCGGTTCTCAGATCCTCCAGATATAAACCATATAAACGTTTACGCGTCTTTAGCTCGAGTTTATTTATGTTAAGCATCACTGATTGATCGTTAGCTTGCGTTTAGCCGTACAGACGCGCCGCTGACGGTCGTCTGTCTGGACTCATCGGTTCTGAAACCACGGCGACGCTCTGAGTTGCTGTAAAACCTCAAAGGAAAAGTGCAGAAAACTGTAAAATGGAGCGATGACAGTTTTTCACACTGTCTCTTCCTGGAGTTACATAAGTACCCAGAATCCTCGGCTGCTCCAGACTCCAGCAGCTGTGGTAAATGGATTGAAGACCACTTCGTCTCATCCCAGACTAATTATCAACTCCTATTTCACTTCATGGACCAAATTAGATATTTGTTTTTCCATCTCGTCTCTGCCGTCTCAGTTTATTTTCTCCTTTTTTCCACTTTTTTTTTTTTTTTAGCGGGAAGGGGACTTGTTTTTCTGCAGAATGGAGGATCTCAATCTCATTTTCTGCTCTGAATTACTGTCTAATGAATATAAGGTTTTGGGTTTGGAGGCGGGCGGACGAGCTAATGGCTTTGTTAGCCTGTTGAGGAGCGCGCCACGCTCGTTACTGCTCTCAACGCCGTGATTAAGTTGATTTGCAGGGCGAATCCGTCGGACAGAAGATGATGTGCTCACATATAGAAATGCACGCATGGCTCTAATGTAATTATCTGATTTAATAAGTTATTAATACAGTTTGTGGTTCAGCTGGAAATAGAAAAGCGGACGGCTGAAAACACACAAATGCAGCCGACGTTCAATGTTCAGACTGATTTAATGTCATTTAGGAAAAGAACATGATGTTACGACAGAAAAATCACTCAGAAGTTTAGCTTCAAAACAGCAAAGTTACTCCAACATGTTCAGTGTTTTAACATGATAAAATAATCTGATTGTAGTCGGACATCTTGTCTAAAAGATTCAGGTGTAAAGAGGCTTTAGATCACATGTGTCAAACTCAAGGCCCTTGTGCACTATTGGCTTAAATTTTAGACCAATATTTTAAGACTTAAAATAAGCTTACGCTGCTTTAAAGCGCATAGGGATAATAAACTACATCTCCCATAATGCATTTCGTCGTTACCCACAATGATAACCATAGATCGCCATGAGCAAGAACTCCCCTCGAAGACGATTTTCAGAACTGATGGATTTGAGAAAAACCTCTACAAACTAATCTCAACATGTCAAAGAAAAGATAAATTGATGCAGAAGGAAGAAAGTTTCATCAACAACGAGAAACGAATACAAGTTTATATCTCAAGGTGAAATAACAGTTTGTCTTTAGTGTTATGAGGCGGTGTCAGTCGTGAAAGAGTTTAATCTACGTCGGCATTTTGACAGAAAACACAGAAATCAATAGAGAATCCGTAATTTAACAATATATTAAGGTGTAATTTCATATATTTTGAATTACATTGCATTTTGTTACATTCATGCTGTCAGTCTGGTCCTTCAACCATGATGATGTGGGTTAGGGGTTTAGGGTTAGGGGTTAGGGGTTTAGGGGTTAGGGGTTAGGGGTTAGGGGTTTAGGGTTAGGGGTTAGGGTTGGAGTTAGGGTTGGAGTTAGGGTTAGGGGTTAGGGGTTAGGGTTAGGGTTAGGGGGTTAGGGTTAGGAACATGACAAGAACGCTGTTGTAACACTGCTGGACTGATGGTTGAACATCTCAACAACTCTGCAGGAAAGTCCAGTGTGAAGTCCATGACGGCGCACGTAGAAGAAGACTAAACCAGTACGGTTTGATTGGAAGAGTTTCAGAAGAGAAGAACATGGAAGCAGGACTGAGGTCATCTGAACAAACCAGCAGACGTCTGGAACAATGAGACCAGGATCATAACGGAGGAGACCAGCAGGACCACCTCAGACCACTGAAGCACGGCGGTGGAAGGACGACGACGACCAAAGTTCCTTCACAACCACGTCATTGAGAAACGTTGATGAAGTCGTTCAGGAAACCACAACTTCAGCTGCTGCTGGAAGATCGATGGTTCCAGATCACATCTTTGGATCCGTAGCTTCACGGGTCTTCAGTGGACCTTCAGCTTCCACTAATCTCTGTAGATTTATGGATCCGTCCTGTATCTTCAGCTTTAGTTTCTGATCTTTCACGTCTCCAGACTCCTTAAATACATGAGCTTCTTTCATGTCTCTTCAGCTTGGACTGATCTTTAAAGATCCACTGCTGTTCCACTGATCTACAAAGATACTAAAGACAAGTGGATCCCTCACAGATCTCTGAAGGTCCGTTGCTCTTCTGATCCCTCACAGATCTCTGAAGGTCCGTTGCTCTTCTGCAGGTATTTAGAGAAAAGTGGAACCTAAAGATAACAGGAATCTTTATCGTTTCCCTTCCATGAAGGTTCTTCTGCGTGTCCTCCTCTCATCTCTACAGATGATCTGATCTCCTGTGTCTCTTTTGAGATCAGTAAAGGATAAAGATGTGGATGTTTTGCATATCTGAATTAAATTAGCTTCTGCTCACTCTCATTGGTAACATTTTAAATACACTTTTTTTAAGCAAAACCCTCTTGAATGGTTTTGAAATGGTTCTATAAAACTTTCCAGATTTGCAGCAGCTGCTTCTCTAAGATCATTGCTGATGTCTTTCCCTCAGTTATCCTTTTTTAAAACCATTCTAGTTTTCTTTGAAGATCATTTTAATACCTTTGGGAGTGATGAAGATTGATTTCAGCTGGCAGGACGTCTCTCTCTCGTTCAGACCTGCCACGTGTGCAGTCATGATGAGTGTAATCTGAGATGAGGAAGAAGAGCAAAGGTGTAGATGAAGGCCCTCAGGTGTGCTGTTGATGGGAACGTTCTCGTTTTCACCGACCGCGACGGGCAGCTTTCCAGCGGCACCTTTCTGACGAGATAAAACCGTATTTCAGCTGCTGGTAAATACCTGAGAGAGACCCAGTTAGACTCTGGATCTTTTCTTTCTGCTTGGTCATCAGCATGCTAATGCTAACTAGCCCAATGCTAACTTTGGTGGTGGCGGTAACGCTGCAGAAGTTCATAAACATAGAATAGAATCCTTAATTGTCACTGTACATAGGTACAATGAGATTAAAAGCAGCATCTGCGGTTACGGTGCAAAAACAGTGCGGATCAGTTTACGAAGATATGCAATGTAGAGAGAATAGTGCAGATGATCGAGGTAGTACAAAAAAAGATATTCTGTGTAGGACAAAATAGTGCAGATAATCAAGGCTCATCTGGCTCATTATCTCAGATATTAGCATGCTAATGCTGACTATCCTGAGCTCACAGTGATGCTAACTGTATCAGTGACAGAAGCTCTCTTGAAGTGTGTCAACAACTGTTTAATTATCCCAGATTTTAGAATGCTAATGCTAACACTAACTAACATCTATGGATATGACATATCTTTTTAGAAGTTCCTAAACAGTCACTTTATTATCTCAGATGTTAGCCTGCTAATGCTTACCTGACTCAGCTCACAGTAATAACTATGCTAGTGATGGTAATGTAATGTCACATCGCTGCTGTAGAAGTTAGCGTGCTGTGGATAACATTATCTAACAGTAACTCGCAGTAATGCTAGCATCAGCTAGTAGCATCAGCTTCATTGTCGTTACTGCGCTAATGTCAGTGCTAACTGGCTTCAGCTCATGGTAATGCTGACTGTGGTCATGATGTTGAAGCCAACATTCAAGCGTAGACGGCGACAATGACGTAAGAACTAGACATTCAAATACAATAAAGAGACATCCGATAAAAACAGGACAGTTAAAAACAAAGATAAAGAATTGAAAACAAAGATTTTAAAGTAAAAGCTACCGTGCAGACGTGTAAAATGAAACAAAATCAAGACATTTTAAACAGAAAATATAAAAAGTGATTAAAAACAGAACCCGACCTCTATAGAGCTCAGAGAGGTTCCTGGGACTCTGACCCCTGTTCAGATCAGACCACCGGGGTCAAAGAGGTTCCTGGGACTCTGACCCCTGTTCAGATCAGACCACCGGGGTCAAAGAGGTTCCTGGGACTCTGACCCCTGTTCAGATCAGACCACCGGGGTCAAAGAGGTTCCTGGGACTCTGACCCCTGTTCAGATCAGACCACCGGGGTCAAAGAGGTTCCCGGGTCTCTGACCCCTGTTCAGATCAGACCACCGGGGTCAAAGAGGTTCCTGGGACTCTGACCCCTGTTCAGATCAGACCACCGGGGTCAAAGAGGTTCCCGGGACTCTGACCCCTGTTCAGATCAGACCACCGGGGTCAAAGAGGTTCCCGGGTCTCTGACCCCGGTTCAGATCAGACCACCGGGGTCAAAGAGGTTCCTGGGACCCTGACCCCTGTTCAGATCAGACCACCAGGGTCAAAGAGGTTCCCGGGACTCTGACCCCTGTTCAGATCAGACCACCGGGGTCAAAGAGGTTCCTGGGACTCTGACCCCTGTTCAGATCAGACCACCGGGGTCAAAGAGGTTCCTGGGACTCTGACCCCTGTTCAGATCAGACCACCGGGGTCAAAGAGGTTCCTGGGACTCTGACCCCTGTTCAGATCAGACCACCAGGGTCAAAGAGGTTCCAGGAACTCTCAGGTTCAGATCAGACCACCAGGTTCAAAGAGGTTCCAGGGACTCTGACCCCTGTTCAGATCAGACCACCAGGGTCAAAGAGGTTCCAGGGACTCTGACCCCTGTTCAGATCAGACCACCGGGGTCAAGGATGTTCCTGGGACTCTGACCCCTGTTCAGATCAGACCACCGGGGTCAAAGAGGTTCCTGGGACTCTGACCCCTGTTCAGATCAGACCACCAGGGTCAAAGAGGTTCCAGGGACTCTCTGGGTCAGATCAGACCACCAGGGTCAAAGAGGTTCCTGGGACTCTGACCCCTGTTCAGATCAGACCACCGGGGTCAAAGAGGTTCCTGGGACTCTGACCCCTGTTCAGATCAGACCACCAGGGTCAAAGAGGTTCCTGGGACTCTGACCCCTGTTCAGATCAGACCACCAGGGTCAAAGAGGTTCCTGGGACTCTGACCCCTGTTCAGATCAGACCACCGGGGTCAAAGAGGTTCCCGGGACTCTGACCCCTGTTCAGATCAGACCACCGGGGTCAAAGAGGTTCCTGGGACTCTGACCCCTGTTCAGATCAGACCACCAGGGTCAAAGAGGTTCCTGGGACTCTCCATGTTTAGTTCTGGTTCTGGGGACACGGAGCAGACCTGCACCAGAAGACCTGAGTGGTCTGGATGGTTCATACTGGACTAAAAGGTCTCTGATGTACTTTGGGCCTCAACCATTCAGTGCTTTATAGGCTAACAGGACTATAGTCTTAAAGTCTGTCCTTTGAGGGACAGGGAACCAGGACAAAGACCTCAGAACAGGACGGATGTGGTCCACCCTCCTGGTCTCAGTGAGGACTGGGGCAGCAGCGTACCAGTTTTTAGGTAGACCAGTCGTCAACTCAACTAAAGATAAATGCATGAACAGATTTTTCAAGGTCTTGTCGTGACATTAGTCCTTTAATCCTAGAAATATTCTTGAGATGGTAATAAGTTGACTCTGTAACTGTTTTAATGTGGTTTTTGAATTTCAGAATCCATGATGTCACCCAGATTTCTGGCCTGGTCTGAGGTTTTTAACTGAAGTACCTGGAGCTGCATGTTGTTTTTCAGAGATTCTTCCTTCGGTCCAAAATGACTCCCTCAGTTTTGTCCCTGTTTAACTAGAGCACATTCTGGTGCATCCATTCTGTGATCTGATCCACGTATTTACCCAGAGCTTGTATGGAGCCATGGTCACCTGAGGACATTTAGATGTAGAGCTGGGTGTCATCTGCATAGTTATAGTAACTTATGTTGTTGTTTTTGATGATCTGAGCCAGTGGAAGCATGTAGATGTTAAATAGAGGAGGCCCAAGGATAGAACCCTGAGGAACCCCACACGTTATTTTAGTCTGCTCAGATTTAAAGTTACCTATTGACACAGAGTAATCCCTGTCCTTTAAGTGGGATGCAAACCAGTCAAGAACCGTGTCTTCAGACCCGCCCAGTTTTCCAGTCGATCCAGTAGGATTTCATGGTCAGCCATGTTGAAGTCTAATAAAACTAAAACTGAAGTGATCTGTGTTTAAGCAGATGTCATTTAACACTTTGACTAAATCAGTCTCAGTGCTGTGATTGGATCTAAAACCTGACTGGAAGACGCTAAAGCAGCTGTTGATACACGGCCTTTTCATTGACTTTACTTAAAAAAGGAACATTTGAAATTGGCCCGTAGTTATTCATTTGTGTCTTTTCTAGATTGTTCTTTTTTAAGAGCGGCTTAGTAACAGCTGTTTTCAGAGATTTTGGGAAGACACCTGATAATAGAGACACGTTGACAGTCTGTAGCAGATCTGATGCCGTGACATTTGAAACCTTGAAAAAGTCTGTGGTCTTCCAGGTTTATGTCACTGATTGTTTCTACCTGGACAAATGGTTCTCAGAACTAGAACCTGGTGCTGAGGTACTGACTGCCTGTCTAATATTCTGAATTTTCTCACAAAAGAATGAAGTTCATGAGCTACTGATGTAGGAGGGTTTATTGATCTTTTATTATTCCTGTCACTAGTGATTATTATTAGAGAAAAAGACTGCCTTGTATTCCTCAGCTGTAGATTATAAGCGTGAAGTTTCTCTTCATAGATGTCAAAATAAATCTGGAATTTTGTTTTTCCCCATCTGCATTCAACTTTCACTCTCTCTTTCATTTTTTTTTTTTTTTACCACCAAAGGATTCCTCCGAGGAGGGTTAGGGTCCTGACTTTACTACCTGCTAGCGTACAGGGTCCTGACTTTACTACCTGCTAGCATACAGGGTCCTGACTTTACTACCTGCTAGCATGCAGGGTCCTGACTTTACTACCTGCTAACATACAGGGTCCTGACTTTACTACCTGCTAGCATACAGGGTCCTGACTTTACTACCTGCTAGCATACAGGGTCCTGATTTTACTACCTGCTAGCGTACAGGGTCCTGACTTTACTACCTGCTAGCATACAGGGTCCTGACTTTACTACCTGCTAGCATACAGGGTCCTGACTTTCCTACCTGCTAGCGTACAGGGTCCTGACTTTACTACCTGCTAGCATACAGGGTCCTGACTTTACTACCTGCTAACATACAGGGTCCTGACTTTACTACCTGCTAGCATACAGGGTCCTGACTTTACTACCTGCTAGCATACGGGGTCCTGACTTTACTACCTGCTAGCGTACAGGGTCCTGACTTTACTACCTGCTAGCATACAGGGTCCTGACTTTACTACCTGCTAGCATACAGGGTCCTGACTTTACTACCTGCTAGCATACAGGGTCCTGACTTTACTACCTGCTAGCATACGGGGTCCTGACTTTACTACCTGCTAGCATACAGGGTCCTGACTTTACTACCTGCTAGCGTACAGGGTCCTGATTTTACTACCTGCTAGCGTACGGGATCCTGACTTTACTACCTGCTAGCATACAGGGTCCTGACTTTACTACCTGCTAGCATACAGGGTCCTGACTTTACTACCTGCTAGCGTACAGGATCCTGACTTTACTACCTGCTAGCATACGGGGTCCTGACTTTACTACCTGCTAGCGTACGGGGTCCTGACTTTACTACCTGCTAGCATATGGGGTCCTGACAGCATCGTCTCTCACAATCAAAGTCTGAGGCCCAGGCCTTAGCTTTCCCTTTAGCTGTTAGCCGTTCAGCATGCCATCAGTCCTTACCTCACCGTTTGAGGGTTGGTGGTCTGACGGAGATTCAGGGTCTTTCATGAGTGAAGAATATCTGTTCTGCAGCACAATACTTTGTTTACAAGGTTTGTTGCTCAAGTTTAATCTATGTGTGTAGTAGCTACATGGAGGCATAAATCAAGCTGAACTCTTCTATAATGTTATAGTTTATTCAGTCATCAGTTCATAAACATTTCATTATCTTAGATGTAAGTGTGCTAATGGTAATGCTAACTAGTTTAAGGCAGGAATAATGCTAACTATCGCAATGATGGTAACTGCAGAGGTTAAACGTCCATTATATCATCTCATATTTTTCCATGCCAGTGCTAACGCTAGTCTTAAATGATGGCACCGATCCAGGAAGTATAAACATCTTGTAATCTCAGACTTTAGCATGCTAATTCTCATGCTGACTAGCCTCAGGTAAGGGTAATGCTAGTTATGGTAATGACGTTAACTCTCTTGAAAATAATAAACATCCATTTCATCATATCAGAGTTCAGTGTCCAATGCTAATGCTACTAGCATAAGCTCATTCTAACGCTAACAGAAATCAACCTGTGGGTGACATCACAGCAGGTATGTTTTTTTCTCTGTTCATACAGTCAGTGTTTGTGTTTTCTGTTGAAAACAGATGAGATTAGATTGGATCGGCTCTGCGGCCGCCACACCTGCCTGACAGGAAGCACGTGAAGGTTGGAGGGAGGCCGCTGTGAGCGTGAAACTCACCAGCACTCCCTAAAAATGAAAGTTTAATGGTTCAAATCTGGAGCTGCTCTGCTCACCTGTCACCTTTCATTAGGCAGCGCCGCGGCTGCTGACCTTGGTCTCGTGTTTCAGGGCCACTCTGCTGATTTGTGAGCTTTTCTGCTCGTTCGGTGGGGGCGTCTCGCCCTAATGATGCGGCTGTGAAATCGGGCCGGGGCCCAGCGCCATCTCTCATTACGCCGCTCCAAATTCATTTGCTACGTTGGTTCTGCACGCCGCTTCGCCCGTGGGGCTCCCGGCTGCTCACCTCCAGCCGATCAGCAGCAGGCGTGAGAGCTCTGAAGAAGCAGATGTTTGTTGGTCTGGAGCATCCAGATGTGTGCTAAGACAGTAGCAAGAGGGAAAGACATCAGCAGCTCTGTGGGCCGCGCCCCCCTGGTGGGCTGTCGTGGTACTGCAGGTGGGCCGTGAGAGGTCATTAAAATTACACAAATATGTTTTAAATCCTCGATTTAAATAAAAAAAAAAAAACAGGTCTAAACCTGATCTGAAACCAAAACAGGTCTAAACCTGATCTGAAACTAGAACCAGGTCTAAACCTGATCTGAAACTAGAACCAGGTCTAAAACTGATCTGAAACTAGAACCAGGTCTAAACCTGATCTGAAACTAGAACCAGGTCTAAACCTGATCTGAAACAAGAACCAGGTCTAAACCTGATCTGAAACTAGAACCAGGTCTAAACCTGATCTGAAACTAGAACCATCTTAAACCTGATCTGAAACCAGAACCAGGTCTAAACCTGATCTGAAACCAGAACCAGGTCTAAACCTGATCTGAAACTAGAACCAGGTCTAAACCTGATCTGAAACTAAAACCAGGTCTAAACCTGATCTGAAACCAGAACCAGGTCTAAACCTGATCTGAAACTAGAACCAGGTCTAAACCTGATCTGAAACTAGAACCAGGTCTAAACCTGATCTGAAACTAGAACCAGGTCTAAACCTGATCTGAAACTAGAACCAGGTCTAAACCTGATCTGAAACTAGAACCAACTCTAAACCTGATCTGAAACTAGAACCAGGTCTAAACCTGCTCTGAAACTAGAACCAGGTCTAAACCTGATCTGAAACCAGAACCAGGTCTAAACCTGATCTGAAACTAGAACCAGGTCTAAACCTGATCTGAAACTAGAACCAGGTCTAAACCTGATCTGAAACTAGAACCAGGTCTAAACCTGATCTGAAAGCAGAACCAGGTCTAAACCTGATCTGAAACTAAAACCAGGTCTAAACCTGATCTGAAACCAAAACAGGTCTAAACCTGATCTGAAACTAAAACAGGTCTAAACCTGATCTGAAAGCAGAACCAGGTCTTAACCTGATCTGAAACTAGAACCAGGTCTAAACCTGATCTGAAACTAGAACCAGGTCTAAACCTGATCTGAAACTAGAACCAGGTCTAAACCTGATCTGAAACTAAAACCAGGTCTAAACCTGATCTGAAACCAAAACAGGTCTAAACCTGATCTGAAACTAGAACCAGGTCTAAACCTGATCTGAAACCAGAACCAGGTCTAAACCTGATCTGAAACTAGAACCAGGTCTAAACCTGATCTGAAACCAGAACCAGGTCTAAACCTGATCTGAAACCAGAACCAGGTCTAAACTTGATCTGAAACCAGAACCAGGTCTAAACCTGATCTGAAACTAGAACCAGGTCTAAACCTGATCTGAAACCAGAACCAGGTCTAAACCTGATCTGAAACCAGAACCAGGTCTAAACTTGATCTGAAACCAGAACCAGGTCTAAACCTGATCTGAAACTAGAACCAGGTCTAAACCTGATCTGAACCAGGTCTAAACCTGATCTGAAACCAAAACAGGTCTAAACCTGATCTGAAACTAGAACCAGGTCTAAACCTGATCTGAAACTAGAACCAGGTCTAAACCTGATCTGAAACTAGAACCAGGTCTAAACCTGATCTGAAACTAGAACCATCTCTAAACCTGATCTGAAACTAGAACCATCTCTAAACCTGATCTAAAACCAAAACAGGTCTAAACCTGATCTGAAACTGGAACCAGGTCTAAACCTGATCTGAAACTAGAACCAGGTCTAAACCTGATCTGAAACTAGAACCATCTCTAAACCTGATCTGAAACTAGAACCATCTCTAAACCTGATCTAAAACCAAAACAGGTCTAAACCTGATCTGAAACTAGAACCAGGTCTAAACCTGATCTGAAACTAGAACCAGGTCTAAACCTGATCTGAAACCAGAACCAGGTCTAAACCTGATCTGAAACTAGAACCAGGTCTAAACCTGATCTGAAACTAGAACCAGGTCTAAACCTGATCTGAATCTAGAACCAGGTCTAAACCTGATCTGAAACCAAAACAGGTCTAAACCTGATCTGAAACTAGAACCATCTCTAAACCTGATCTGAAACTAGAACCAGGTCTAAACCTGATCTGAAACCAAAACAGGTCTAAACCTGATCTGAAACTAGAACCAGGTCTAAACCTGATCTGAAACCAGAACCAGGTCTAAACCTGATCTGAAACCAGAACCAGGTCTAAACCTGATCTGAAACTAGAACCATCTCTAAACCTGATCTGAAACCAGAACCATCTCTAAACCTGATCTGAAACTAGAACCAGCTCTAAACCTGATCTGAAACCAGAACCAGGTCTAAACCTGATCTGAATCTAGAACCAGGTCTAAACCTGATCTGAAACCAGAACCAGGTCTAATAATTAATATTTCTCACATTTCATGTTGAAGCATCTCAGACTAAATCAAACTTGTAATCTGAAGTTACAGGAATAAACTGATTCTGGTTCTGAGTCTTGTTGAACTGACTTGAGAAATGTTGATATTGATTTGGGTCGTATCGCTCGGTACTGATGGACTCTTTTATTTAAACCTCGACATCGGGCCGCTGAGCTTCACCTGGTTAGCCAGACCTGAACCAGACCTGAACTGGACCTGAACCAGACCTGAACCTGACCTGAACCAGACCTGAACCGGATCAGCCAGACCTGAACCAGACCTGAACCAGACCTGAACCTGACCTGAACCAGACCTGAACCGGATCAGCCAGACCTGAACCAGACCTGAACCAGACCTGAACCGGACCTGAACCAGACCTGAACCGGACCTGAACCAGACCTGAACCGGATCCAGACCAGACCTGAACCAGACCTGAACCAGACCTGAACCGGACCTGAACCAGACCTGAACAAGACCTGAACCAGACCCGAACCAGACCCGAACCAGACCCGAACCAGACCTGAACCGGACCTGAACCGGACCTGAACCAGACCCGAACCGGACCTGAACCGGACCTGAACCAGACCCGAACCAGACCTGAACCAGACCTGAACCAGACCCGAACCGGACCCGAACCAGACCCGAACCGGACCGGAACCAGACCTGAACCGGACCTGAACCGGACCTGAACCGGACCTGAACCAAACCTGAACCAGACCTGAACCGAACCTGAACTAGACCTGAACCGGACCTGAACCAGACCCGAACCAGACCTGAACCAGACCTGAACCGGACCTGAACCGGACCTGAACCGGATCTGAACCAGACCTGAACCGGACCTGAACTAGACCTGAACCGGACCTGAACCAGACCTGAACCGGACCTGAACCAGACCTGAACCGGACCTGAACCGGACCTGAACCGGACCTGAACCAAACCTGAACCAGACCTGAACCGGACCGGAACCAGACCTGCACCGGACCTGAACCGGACCTGAACCGGACCTGAACCAAACCTGAACCAGACCTGAACCGGACCTGAACCGGATCTGAACCAGACCCGAACCGGACCGAAACCAGACCTGCACCGGACCTGAACCGGACCTGAACCGGACCTGAACCAAACCTGAACCAGACCTAAACCGGACCTGAACTAGACCTGAACCGGACCTGAACCAGACCTGCACCGGACCAGAACCGGACCTGAACCGGACCTGAACCGGACCTGAACCGGACCTGAACCAGACCTGAACCGGACCTGAACCAGACCTGAACCAGACCTGAACCGGACCTGAACCGGACCTGAACCGGACCTGAACCAGACCTGAACCAGACCTGAACCGGACCTGAACCGGACCTGAACCAGACCTGAACCAGACCCGAACCAGACCCGAACCGGACCGGAACCGGACCTGAACCGGACCTGAACCAGACCTGAACCTGAACCGGTCTTCGGTCTCCCTCCATGTGTTCGTTTCATTTTTCCTTTTCATGAGCGTCCTTTTCTTCCTCCCCTCTCATCTCACTGAGGGCGGGGGGGGGGGGGGGCGTCACCAGCAGCATTAGTATGCTCTTTTCATACCCCCCCCCCCCCCCCCCCCCCCCCCCCCCCGCGCTGTGAGCAAACATAAAAATAGTTTATGCCTCTGACAAGAAAATGCCTCTAATCCTGAGGTTTGTTGCCGAGCAAACACACGCCGTCGGCCGCTTATTATTCTGCAGAGAATTTTCCATGTGGGGTGTTTGTGGTTTCCATAGCAACAGAGTAGGGTGCACATATGCCCCCCCCCCCCCCCGAACCACCACCTTCAGTGAGCAGGAGGGGAGAGGATGAAAGAAGCGATAAAATAACACACTTAGTGCAACACATGAGGCAAGCTGGAACCTGTTAGCTGACAGACCCACGCAGGTGTGTGTGTGTGTGTGTGTGCGTGTGTGTGTGTGTGTGTGTGTGTGTCACATGACCGTATTGACACACCTGCACACAGCTGGGAGCTTTCACACAATCAGATTTGCATTTTCTTTGACTGCGTCCTTCTGTGTTTTTGTGTGAAGGCAGAGCTGAAACTGTTCCAGGTGGACCTTTGAGTCAGAACCGGTCCAGGTCCCGGTTCCCCTACCGGTCCAGGTTCCCCTACCGGTCCAGGTCCAGGTTCCCCTACCGGTCCAGGTTCCCCTACCGGTCCAGGTTCCCCTACCGGTCCAGGTCCAGGTTCCCCTACCGGTCCAGGTCCAGGTCCAGGTTCCCCTACCGGTCCAGGTTCCCCTACCGGTCCAGGTCCAGGTTCCCCTACCGGTCCAGGTTCCCCACCTTTAACCGCTCCCAGCTCCACCTGCAGCAGCAGTAACCACGCCTTCAGGCCTTCTGGTCTCCTTCAGTGTCGCTGACCCGTCCCACACCGGACCGGATCGGTTCTTCTGGTCCGAGTAGGTTTCTGATCCCTGAAGGTCCCACCACAGTCAGTTATTGTCTTTATCAGTGAAAACAAGTTCACAAACTGGTACGACAGAAACATGAAAAGGTAGAATCAATAAAAATAGAAATAATTAAATTAAATGGAAAGAAGGGTTTAAAATCTATGCAGCTGAACGTAGGTGACTTCATGATGATCATCTGGAGATGAAGATGAAGCCTTCAGACCAGTTTTACTTTCACTTTCACCACTTTATTTTACCTCATTTTGTTTAAATGGTGGAAATATATTTTTTAATGTTGATTAAAATCGTCAGGAATTGGATTTGATTGAGGAGGGGAAACAGAAAATCTTCTATTTTTCTGATCATTATAATTTCTGGTCTGATCTCTGGGACGTTGTTGATCCTGGTCCCCGTCGTTTCCATGGTAACCGTCAGAGGTGGTTCTTTGGGTCGTCAGGTTCTGGTTCTGGTTCCTGTTCTCGCCTGTGGTTCCTTCATCAGTGCTGATTTAAAAATCTTTATTCTGACAGAAATGTGGAGGCTAATGTTAGCTGACTTAGCTCCTTCTTTGACTACTTCAAGGTACTGTTGCTATGCTAGGCTAGGCTACGCTAACAGGTTTTTGTTGTAAAATCAGTTTTTATGTGGTCATGTGGAAAATATCGATTTTACTTTTGATCTGAAATTAATTTCTTTATGGAAAATTCAAAAGCAACTTTGTGAAAAAGCAACATTTTGTTGTAAAAGTGCAAATTTTGCAACATTGAGAATATTGTTCTAAAACTAAAACTTTTGTCATGTAATCACGTTTCGTCATAAAATCACTTAATAACTTCAAACGTTTGAATAATTTTGGTTTTCAAAATTGCTGCTTTATCATTTCAGCTTTTTGTCCTTAAATCAAAAATTAAAAAAAAAAAATTAAAAAAAAATGTTTTTTTTTCACACTGGATTTTGACAAAAACAATTTCAACTTTTTGTTGTAAAATGAGGACTTTGTGGAATTTTTGTGCATAATTGCTATAAAATTGTGACATTTGTAAAATTGTGACCTTTTTGAAGTAAAATCGCTATGTTTGAGTTTAAGTGTATCTTAAATGATTGTGCAGCAGTCAGGAGGTCCGTTCAGTTTCTCCTGATTTAAGAAAATAAATTTTGAGGTGTGAATGATGTGGTTTTATATTCATGTGAGGACGTGTTTGTCCTCACGTGAATATGTCTAAAACAGGAAGGTGGTTTCTACGGCTGCATCGCTGCCTGTGTGCTCGTGCATGTGTTCGTGCATGTGTTTGTGTGTGTGTGGTGTGTGTGTTGGTGTGTATGGAAATAGTCTCCTCTCAGCCGGCCTGGTGGGCGTGAACTCTCTCCTCATTGGCCGCTCAGAGCTTGCCTCTCTATCTAACACCGTGGAAATCGATGGGAGTCGGTCGGAGAGGTGTGAAGATTGAGCTGCGGTCAAAATGCATCTCCTGCTGAAAGCTAAATCAGCGGGAAGGGGGAGGGGGAGGGGGGGAGGGGAGGGGGGAGGGGGAGGGGGGGGGGCATTGTGTTTGCCGGAAACATTTGCATCATTGTTGGTTTTATTTCAAGTACGTGAACGCTCCGAGGCTTTGACTTGAAGTGAAGCTCTAATTTCCTGCCTCCTGTTTTCTGATTTCATTTCTCTTCTCTCTTCATCTCCCGCTCTTTTAATCTCCTCCTCCTCCTCCTGCAGGGATCTGCTCTCAAGGGGGAATCAAACCAGATTATTACTTCAACTAAAGATGTTTGTAACGCTGCTCCTGTCTGCTCTGTCTTTTCAGCTCCATCGATGAGCAGATGACCGAACAGCTGGACTCTGAGGTGAGAGGTCAAAGGTTCTGGTTCCGGATGGAAACTTCTGGAAACTCACTGTCAAGCGCTGATAAACACGAGCCCAGTTCAAAAATATAAAAACACAACAAGCATCTACATGAATGAAAGTCATCTGCATGTTTGAGTCTCGGTTACGGATGGGAATTGATAAGATTTTTCCAGATTCCATTATCAATACTGTTTAACGATTTGATTCTCTATCGATTCTAATTTGGGCAAAAAGGGGAACTAACAGTTTTATTAGCATCAATCTTTTTAAAACTTGGAAGTCACGACCTTACAAACTCAACAGCGAGGTCCAAAGAGGCCCAAAGCCTGGATAACGTGTTAACTGTTGTAATATGTAACTCAGTAGCGAGTGCTGCTAGCCTCTGAGCGTCACGGTCATCTTCTAAATGTAATGCAGAAGGCATTCGTTTAATAGCATAGCGCTAATGTTATAGCGTGTTTTACAAAGAAGCACATAGGCAGCGGGATAGCTACTAACCAGAGTTACCAGAGGTGATCTTAGCTTGGCTACTGCTGCTGGGTTGAGATCCATCAGTCCGAAGCGTCAAAAACACGACACTCGTTAGCGCATGTTGTGTGTTCAAATGTTTCTGCGTGTTAGCCGTGTTCCCTCCCGACGCTGTTATCTCCACTTTACAATGACTGCTAGTTGCCTTGTTGCCATCTTTCTTTGGTGAAGTGAAGCCAAACTTTGGAGCGTTTGAACCTGGTGGGCGCCATTGTTGTTTACAACTGCAATGCTAACGTGCTAAACCGACGTAACTTAATCACGTAAGTGCTTTCTGGAACTGACTGTGCGTAACTTGCGTAAATTACGTGAGATTCGTGCTGGTTGGAATCGATAAGAGAATCGCTGGATAAACTGCCAAACGATTCCATGGAACTGAAACACACGGAACCGGTTCTCTACAGGAACCGGTTCTCTACAGGAACCGGTTCTCGATTCCCAACTCTAGTCAGTATAAACACAGACATAAAAATGGGCCCGAGATGGATCCCTGAGGGACACCTGAGGATAAGGATGTCAGCGAAACCCCAGCCAGGACCAGAGCCTTTAGTTTCACTGTCAGTCTTTTCTAAAAGGAGGGAAATGATTGGAGTGGGCGGGGCTAGGTCACTTAGACTCAGGAAGAAGGAATCTTTGTTCTAGGAAGTACAGTTGGATCCTAGAGGTCTGCAGAGGTCATAACACAGCGATTTCATGCCCATGCCAGTGCATGGCTGAGAGTTTTAGCTGCCAAACCACTTGTAGGGCAGAAACTGTCACAATAATAATAATCTAATAATAATGAATAAGCAAATTTGCCCAACGTTGAATGACTTCATGCAGTAGATACTTTAGGTCTTGCAAACATTTGTGCTTGATACAAATATACGCTACTGTACACCCATGACTGAAATTCTTCCAAAGTCTTCCAAAGAATCATTTTGTTAGCTTTTAGCCTGTTAATCACAGGATACAGAACAAAGAATAACTTTCTGCCACATTAGCAAACATTATAATCATGCAAAGTTGAATCAGGTATTTCTGTCTAAATTCTTTTAACAACTTTTCATCAGCATTCTCAATATAACAGTTGTGCCAAGTTCCACATCTTCCCAGATAAACGTCCTCAGACATGTTAATTTTACTTTCTTTTCTTGTTTTCATTTGAAAATGGAAGAAAATATTTTAAAGCAGAAACAGTGAATAGCTGAGACTGATTCATGATCTTCTGAGGACTCGGAGGAAATTTAGATGGAGCGTACACAAAAAATGAAAATCATTTTATAATTGTGCCCCCTATTGGCCAATTGACTTCAGTTTTGGTAGATACGCTCTAAGTAGCTAAAGTGACGACAGCTAGCTCATAGTAATCTGTTGTCAAACCACACCCACATAAAGTTGTAGCTTTATATAATTTTACCTGATGAGGTTAGTGGTCAACTGCAGCCTCTAGTGGTCGGTAGAGGAACTGCAGCCTCTAGTGGTCGGCAGAGGAACTGCAGCCTCTAGTGGTCGTTAGAGGAACTGCAGCCTCTAGTGGTCAGTAGAGGAACTGCAGCCTCTAGTGGTCGTTAGAGGAACTGCAGCCTCTAGTGGTCGGCAGAGGAACTGCAGCCTCTAGTGGTCAATAGAGGAACTGCAGCCTCTAGCGGTCAGTAGAGGAACTGCAGCCTCTGGTGGTCAGTAGAGGAACTGCAGCCTCTGGTGGTCGGTAGAGGAACTGCAGCCTCTGGTGGTAAGTAGAGGAACTGCAGCCTCTGGTGGTCAGTAGAGGAACTGCAGCCTCTGGTGGTCAGTAGAGGAACTGCAGCCTCTAGTGGTCGGTAGAGGAACTGCAGCCTCTGGTGGTCGGTAGAGGAGGGGAGGAGTCAGAGGGGAGCAGTCAGAGGGGAGGAGTCAGAGGGGAGCAGTCAGAGGGGAGGAGTCAGAGGGGAGCAGTCAGAGGGGAGGAGTCAGAGGGGAGGAGTCAGAGCGGAGCAGCTTGGAAATTAAAGGAGAAACTTTTCTTCCTGAGTTTTCTGTCAGACTCAATTTTACACCAAAACAAAGGAAAGTCTGTCCTCTCAGAGGACGAGGAACTTTGTTAATTATCTAGGAGGGCGTTTATCTGTCTGTCTGTGTTCAAGATAACTCTAAAAGTTATGGATGGAGTTTGATGAAATTTTCAGGAGTTGTCAGAAATGTGAAAAGGAAGAACTGATTTCATTTTGGTTCTGATCCAGAAAGAAATCCTGGATTCTGGATCACTTTCAAATGTTCGATAACTTTGCAGTCAATGGGGCCGAAAATGTTGTTTCTCAATATCTCCGTTAATTATTGCTCAAAACTCATGAAATTTGACTCAGGGATTGACAACGAGAACCTCTATCAGATTTCAAAGGCTGATCTGGATCTGATCCGGATCTGATCCAGAACTTGGATTTTATCAACCTGTAAATCGCTGTATGGGGGAACTTGTTGCGCTCTCCGAGTGCTTTTCTAGTTGCTACAGTTTTGATAAAGTTTCAGAGGTTTCCAGCCTGAGCCAGATGAATGATTGACAGCAGGTCACCATGGAGACCAGTGACTCCTGGCCAGAGCTGCTGAACTGACTGAAATTCTCCCAGAATTCCCTGCAGACCTGCAGCTTTTCTTTTAAAGCGTTATGGGAGAGACCAGCACCAGGCAGCAGCAGCCGTCCATCAGTTTCTCCAGGAATCGTCTCGTCTACTGTTCTGTGAGAAAAATACCGTCAAAATACCGAATAATCCAGTGAATGTGTTTAATTGTTTCTCAAAGGAAACGGCTAACCCAGTTAGCGGCGCTGCATCTGTCGGCCCCGTAGCCTCACTTTCACCCCCGTCCTCCCCGATGAACCGCCGCCAGTTACAGCTGTCAAGTATCCTGCTACGCAGGACAGGAATCAATAAGTGAATTAGCCTCCACTCTCAGCTTCCTCTCTGACCAGAAGGTTCCAGAACCAGCTGTCTGGGATAATGGGCCCGGACAGCTGGGAGTGACTGTTACAGCTGTTACATATGTACAGATTTTTATTCTATATATCTGTGTGTGGAGGTGCAGCGTTTCTCACCAGGCCATTATCAAAATGAAATTAGTCAAAAAGAAAAAAAGTTCTCATGACGGTTTCTACAGGATTTATAGAAGGTAAGATGCTGTCAATCATCAGCCCTCGATCTAGTGATCTTCAGCAGATGTGCGGACCTCCATGAGAGCAGATGTTTTCTGGTCTGGACTTCAGGTGTGTGTTAACACAATACCATGATGGAAAGAGATCAGCAATGGCCTTAGAAAATCATTCCCAAATGATTTGGAGTTCAAAAAATTTAAGACAGCTGAGGATCTTCGGAGCAGCCGAGTTAAACCGAGATCAGACTGAAATGATCTCCGTCTCAGAGCCTGCAGGTCGATGACAGCACGACCAGAAGACTGGACAAGGACGGTTGGTTCAACGACAGCAGGGCCAGGATGAACAAGGACGGTTGGTTCAACAACTGCACGACCAGAGGACTCAACAAGGATGGTTGGTTCAACGACAGCACGACCAGAGGACTGAACAAAGACGGTTGGTTCAACGACAGCATGACCAGAGGACTGAACAAGGACGGTTGGTTCAACGACAGCACGACCAGAGGACTCAACAAGGACGGTTGGTTCAACGACAGCACGACTGAACAAGGACGGTTGGTTCAACGACGACTGAACAAGGACGGTTGGTTTAACGACACAGCACGACCAGAGGACTGAACAAGGACGGTTGGTTCAACGACAGCACGACCAGAGGACTCAACAAGGACGGTTGGTTCAACGACAGCACGACCAGAGGACTGAACAAGGACGGTTGGTTCAACGACAGCACGACCAGAGGACTGAACAAGGACGGTTGGTTCAACGACAGCACGACCAGAGGACTGAACAAGGACGGTTGGTTCAACGACAGCACGACCAGAGGACTGAACAAGGACGGTTGGTTAAACGACAGCACGACCAGAGGACTCAACAAGGACGGTTGGTTCAACGACAGCACGACCAGAGGACTCAAGAAGGACGGTTGGTTCAACGACAGCACGACCAGAGGACTGAACAAGGACGGTTGGTTCCACGACAGCACGACCAGAGGACTCAACAAGAACGGTTGGTTCAACGACAGTACGACCAGAGGACTGAACAAGGACAGTTGGTTCAATGACAGCACGACCAGGATGAACAAGGACGGTTGGTTCAACGACAGCATGACCAGAGGACTGAACAAGGACGGTTGGTTCAACGACAGCACGACCAAAGGACTGAACAAGGACGGTTGGTTCAACAACAGCACGACCAGAGGACTCAACAAGGACGGTTGGTTCAATGACAGCACGACCAGAGGACTGAACAAGGACGGTTGGTTCAACGACAGCACGACCAGAGGACTGAACAAGGACGGTTGGTTCAACGACAGCACGACCAGAGGACTGAACAAGGATGGTTGGTTCAACGACAGCACGACCAGAGGACTCAACAAGGACGGTTGGTTCAACGACAGCACGACCAGAGGACTGAACAAGGACGGTTGGTTCAACGACAGCACGACCAGAGGACTGAACAAGGACGGTTGGTTCAACGACAGCACGACCAGAGGACTCAACAAGGACGGTTGGTTCAACGACAGCACGACCAGAGGACTGAACAAGGACGGTTGGTTCAACGACAGCACGACCAGAGGACTCAACAAGGACGGTTGGTTCAACGACAGCACGACCAGAGGACTCAACAAGGACGGTTGGTTCAACGACAGCACGACCAGAGGACTCAACAAGGACGGTTGGTTCAACGACAGCACGACCAGAGGACTGAACAAGGACGGTTGGTTCAACGACAGCACGACCAGGGACTGAACAAGGACGGTTGGTTCAACGACAGCACGACCAGAGGACTGAACAAGGATGGTTGGTTCAACGACAGCACGACCAGAGGACTCAACAAGGACGGTTGGTTCAACGACAGCACGACCAGAGGACTCAACAAGGACGGTTGGTTCAACGACAGCACGACCAGAGGACTGAACAAGGACGGTTGGTTCAACGACAGCACGACCAGAGGACTGAACAAGGACGGTTGGTTCAACGACAGCACGACCAGAGGACTCAACAAGGATGGTTGGTTCAACGACAGCACGACCAGAGGACTGAACAAGGACGGTTGGTTCAACGACAGCACGACCAGAGGACTGAACAAGGACGGTTGGTTTAACGACAGCAGGGCCAGGATGAACAAGGACGGTTGGTTCAACGACAGCACGACCAGAGGACTGAACAAGGACGGTTGGTTCAACGACAGCACGACCAGAGGACTCAACAAGGACGGTTGATTCAACGACAGCACGACCAGAGGACTGAACAAGGATGGTTGGTTCCACGACAGCACGACCAGAGGACTGAACAAGGATGGTTGGTTCCACGACAGCACGACCAGAGGACTCAACAAGGACGGTTGATTCAACGACAGCACGACCAGAGGACTGAACAAGGACGGTTGGTTCAACGACAGCACTACCAGAGGACTGAACAAGGACGGTTGATTCAACGACAGCACGACCAGAGGACTGAACAAGGACGGTTGGTTCAACGACAGCACGACCAGAGGACTGAAACAAGGACGGTTGGTTCAACGACAGCACGACCAGAGGACTCAACAAGGACGGTTGATTCAACGACAGCACGACCAGAGGACTCAACAAGGACGGTTGATTCAACGACAGCACGACCAGAGGACTCAACAAGGACGGTTGATTCAACGACAGCACGACCAGAGGACTGAACAAGGATGGTTGGTTTAACGACAGCAGGGCCAGGATGAACAAGGATGGTTGGTTCAACGACAGCCCGACCAGAGGACTCAACAAGTAACAACGCAACCCGCATGTCGGCGCGTACAAATGGCATCAATGCACGTCCACCTGGTCACGTGGACGTGGACAATCATCCCCACCTCTGGAATTAACTCTTCTATAAAAAGCGTGATTAGTCCTCAGTTGAACCCCTGAGAAAATAGCAGAGATCGTCTTAAACGGCTTGATCGCCAGTTAAACCACAGACGACCAGAGCGTGTTTACTGGGAGGACACCGATTATCTGGGACTTTCAGATAAAACATACACACAACCAGTGTTCAGTGGATTTCATAGTATCTACTTAAACTTTAGTAAATATAGTTGTTCCTGTTGTCAGACACACAGTTTGTCTTGACACACCTGAAAAATATCAGGTACAAGCTAAAACGATCAGTTTACTGCCGTTGCTATTTCTGTCTTTTTTGCACTTTAAATGGATTTTACCTATTTGAGGTATTTTTTTCTGTTATTTATTACACAAAAAGAACTTTTGAATTTTTTTTTTGTTTGTCAAAAAAAAACGAATGTTTTGTTGGACACAATATGTTTAAAAGTATGAAAACATTATAGTTTACAGTTATAATTGCATAAATTGTCTATATTTCATTACTTTATATACTATCTTGGGGTTAAATTAGCATAAAATGCTTAAATTGGAATTCTCAGAAATTAAAAAACCGAAAAACACTGAGAATGAAAAATATTAAAACGGAACATGAGAAAAAAATCAAACTGATTTCCGAGGGCCCTAGTTGAACACAGTCAGAGCCAAAGCTCCCGTTGACGTTCTAGACGTTCACGTCAAGCTTGTGTAGTTAACGGAAACATGAAAGAAGAAACAGGCTTCTTTCTAATATCTCTGTAATTAACGAATCCACGTCAGGGACGTGTGAGGATGATGTTCAGGATGAAGGTGGAGTTGGAAACTCTAGTCACGGCTGGAACCCAGCCGTTCCCAAACTTCAGAATACCAAGGTCCAATTAGAAATGTGACCCACCAGAACCTTTAATCACAACTGTGATCACCATACAGGACTAGAAGCTACGTTCTGATATTAATGTAAGGAGCTCAACAAATAAGGTGACACATGTCATTAAGATGACAGTAGAATAACAATTAACTGGTTTGTTTTATTACTTCTTAATGTTTTTTTTTTTAATCATTCATGAATATTTTACAGGTATTCCAGTATTCCATTATTCTGGAATACTGCTGGACTGTTGGAGAAGTCCAATCACACTATTTCAGCATAAATACTTCATACACTGTGAAGCACGGTGGTGGACGAGTCATGATATGAGGTCATCAGTCTTCATGATCTTGTGAACGACTGATAAAGTGACAGGATTGGACCGAACAGTTATTTCTACTAAAGGAGGGTCTAAAGTCCTGGAGGTTTCTCAGTTTTCAGCTGTGGAAGCTGTTGTGTTGTTGTCCATTTGAGGTTTTATTAGTTTTATTCTATGACTTTGAGGCTTCTACCGTGATAATAAAACGTCTGAATGAGCTGAAAGTACCTCCTCGTTAACGAGGCTGGATCTGCCACGTTAACGAGGCTGGATCTGCCTCGTTTAAACACCAACGACAGGTTGAACACTCACTGGTGTTTGTGTTGTTGCCATGTTTGTCCTCCAGTTTGGCGAAGGAAGCTTGTGTTTGTGCCACACTCCTGGTGGGGGTGTGATGTCATCACAGCGCCGTGTTCTGATGCAGCCATGGAGCATCTGCTGCTGGTCCTGATCCGACCGAGGTTCAGGGCGGAGCTATCTGTCGTCACGGTGATCAGGGGAGAGCAGACGTCCCTAAAACTGATCAAATCTTAGATCAGATATTTTAAATGTAGAGAATGTTGACTGAATAAAAATCAGTGGAAGTGATTTTTAACCTTCAAACGGCAGTCGTCTGGAGCCCTTCGCCGGTCAGCTGGGTCCACTAAACCTTTTTAACCAAATTTTACACAAGTTAAAGTTAGCTGGTTCTTTAAAACTTGTAAAAAATGCTAAAGTAAGAATTAGTTCAAATTAGCTGGCTCCGGTAAAGCTTTAAGGTTACTAAGATTTATATTAGTGAAAGTTAAAGTTAATCAGGTTAGAATTAACTAAAGTTCATGTTAATTAGGTTAAAGTTAACTAAAGTTATTGTTAATCAGGTTAAAGTTAACTGACGTTCATGTTAATCAGGTTAAAGTTAACTGAAGTTCGTGTTAATCAGGTTAAAGTTATCTGAAGTTCATGTTAGTCAGGTTAAAGTTAACTAAAGTTAATGTTAGTCAGGTTAAAGTTAACTGAAGTTCATGTTAATCGGGTTAAAGTTATCTGAAGTTCATGTTAGTCAGGTTAGAGTTATCTAAAGTTTATCTTAATCAGGTTAAAGTTAACTGAAGTTAATGTTAGTCAGGTCAAAGTTAACTGAAGTTCATGTTAATCAGGTTAAAGTTATCTGAAGTTCATGTTAGTCAGGTTAAAGTTAACTGAAGTTCATGTTAGTCAGGTTAAAGTTAACTGAAGTTAATGTTAGTCATGTTAGTCAGGTTAAAGTTAACTAAAGTTCATTTTAGTCAGGTTAAAGTTATCTAAAGTTAATGTTAGTCAGGTTACAGTTAACTGAAGTTCGTGTTAATCAGGTTAAAGTTAACTAAAGTTCATGTTAGTCAGGTTAGAGTTATCTGAAGTTAATGTTAATCAGGTTAAAGTTATCTGAAGTTAATCTTAGTCAGGTTAACATTAACTGAAGTTCATGTTAATCAGGCTAAAGTTAACTGAAGTTCATGTTAGGCAGGTTAAAGTTAACTGAAGTTAATGTTAGTCAGGTTAAAGTTAACTGAAGTTCATGTTAATCAGGTTAAAGTTAACTGAAGTTCATGTTAGTCAGGTTAAAGTTAACTGAAGTTCATGTTAATCAGGTTAAAGTTAACTAAAGTTCATGTTAGTCAGGTTAGAGTTATCTGAAGTTAATGTTAATCAGGTTAAAGTTATCTGAAGTTAATCTTAGTCAGGTTAACATTAACTGAAGTTCATGTTAATCAGGCTAAAGTTAACTGAAGTTCATGTTAGTCAGGTTAAAGTTAACTAAAGTTAATGTTAGTCAGGTTAAAGTTAACTGAAGTTCATGTTAGTCAGGTTACAGTTAACTGAAGTTCATTTTAGTTAGGTTAAAGTTAACTGAAGTTAATGTTAGTCAGGTTAAAGTTAACTGAAGTTAATGTTAGTCAGGTTAGAGTTATCTGAAGTTAATGTTAATCAGGTTACAGTTTGCCCTTCTAGTCATCTGATGGTTATAGATAATTGATCCAGTGAATCAGCTGCTCGTCCTCCTGGATCGGCGCCGTAGTTCAGACTGACGTCATTGTTGGTGAAGCCGACAGCAGAACGAACGTTTACATGTTTATTGTTTCATCTGGGAGTCGGTTGATCTGCTGGTTCATTCAGTTCTGACTTCACAGAGATGAAGTTTAAAGGCTGACATTTCAGCGAGCTGCGCTGGCGTTGCTCTGATCTCTGCAGCTACAAACGCTCAGAGAAAGACGCCTCCATCAGCCGATGAACAGGTTACTGTTGGAGTCGAGTGTCTCTGCAGCTCCACGTTTCTGGAGTCATGAATTAATAACGAGGGATTTCTGAAGTCGATGCCCAGAGGAGGTCGTCTCACGTTCGCTCCTCAACTAATAAAGATAATAAACTGTCAGCTGTGGATCAAAGATGACCACAAACCTGTTTCCAGTTCAGATCTGTTCTACGTTGAACCGTGTCTGAATTTAATGTCTGATTGAATCAGTAACAAATGAAAAACACTTGAACATGTAGAGTAAAAATAAAAAACAAGAATATATTAATTTAAAACAGGATAAATGATGTCACATGTGCAGATCTGAGATCAGAGCTACTTCCTCCCCTCTGTTGGTCCTTCATTGTTCTTCTGAGGCTGCGTTGATGATGAGTTTATATTTCTATAACCCTGACTGGGGGGGGGGGGGGGGGGGGGGGGGGGGGGGGGCACCGCTGATTAACGCTCCCATCAACACCACATCAGACGGAAATCATCCTCACCCCCCCCCAGATGCTTTTAGACTTTGGTGATTTCTTCGTCAACTCCCAGAGAGGGAAGATCAGTCTCCTTCCCTCCAGTGTTCCTGGAAACTGCTGAGGAGGAAATAAAACCCATAAAAACAACGGAAAAACAACTGCGCTGAAAAGATAAAAGAAAATAAATAAAGAGGGAGTTAAAAGGAGAACTTATCCCACTACTAACGAGGACGTAGAATCTAAACTGGGACATATCAGCGATGCTGGTACCAGTGACCTCCAGTCTGGAGAAGCTTCCTTCAAGGACGTATCTCAGGAAGGATGGATGGACCTGGATGATTGACAGCTCTGTGGAATCTACAGAGGGTTCTTCACTGGTCCATGTCACTTTAGGAGTTATCCGTCCAATTCAGTTCATGTTAATCAGGTTAAAGTTAACTGAAGTTCATGTTAATCATGTTAACATTAACTAAAGTTCATGTTAATGAGGTTACAGTTAACTGAAGTTCATGTTAATCATGTTAACGTTAACTAAAGTTCATGTTAATCAGGTTAAAGTTAACTGACGTTCATGTTAATCATGTTAACATTAACTAAAGTTCATGTTAATCAGGTTAAAGTTAACTGATGTTAATCATGTTAACAAAGTTCATGTTAATCAGGTTAAAAGTTAACTGAAGTTCATGTTAATCATGTTAACATTAACTAAAGTTCATGTTAATCAGGTTAAAGTTAACTAAAGTTCATTTTAATCAGGTTAAAGTTAACTGAAGTTCATGTTAATCAGGTTAAAGTTAACTAAAGTTCATGTTAATCAGGTTAAAGTTAACTGAAGTTCATGTTAATCATGTTAACATTAACTAAAGTTCATGTTAATCAGGTTAAAGTTAACTGAAGTTCATGTTAATCATGTTAACATTAACTAAAGTTCATGTTAATCATGTTAACATTAACTTAAGTTCATGTTAATCAGGTTAAAGTTAACTGAAGTTCATGTTAATCATGTTAACGTTAACTGAAGTTCATGTTAATCAGGTTACAGTTAACTGAAGTTCATGTTAATCATGTTAACATTAACTTAAGTTCATTTTAATCAGGTTAAAGTTAGCTGAAGTTCATGTTAATCATGTTAACATTAACTAAAGTTCATGTTAATCAGGTTAAAGTTAACTGAAGTTCATGTTAGTCAGGTTAAAGTTAACTGAAGTTCATTTTAATCAGGTTAAAGTTAGCTGAAGTTCATGTTAATCATGTTAACATTAACTTAAGTTCATTTTAATCAGGTTACAGTTAACTGAAGTTCATGTTAATCATGTTAACATTAACTTAAGTTCATTTTAATCAGGTTAAAGTTACAGAGAAGTTCATTTAATCATGTTAACATTAACTAAAGTTCATGTTAATCAGGTTAAAGTTAACTGAAGTTCATGTTAGTTCAGGTTAAGTTAACTGAAGTTCATGTTAATCATGTTAACATTAACTTAAGTTCATTTTAATCAGGTTAAAGTTAGCTGAAGTTCATGTTAATCATGTTAACATTAACTAAAGTTCATGTTAATCAGGTTAAAGTTAACTGAAGTTCATGTTAGTCAGGTTAAAGTTAACTGAAGTTCATGATAATGAGGTTACAGTTAACTGAAGTTCATGTTAGTCAGGTTAAAGTTAACTGAAGTTCATGTTAATCAGGTTAAAGTTAACTGAAGTTCATGTTAATCATGTTAACATTAACTAAAGTTCATTTTAATCAGGTTAAAGTTAACTGAAGTTGATGTTAATCATGTTAATGTTAACTAAAGTTCATGTTAATCAGGTTAAAGTTAACTGAAGTTCATGTTAATCATGTTAACATTAACTAAAGTTCATGTTAATCAGGTTAAAGTTAACTGAAGTTCGTGTTAATCAGGTTACAGTTAACTGAAGTTTGTGTTATTCAGGTTAAAGTTAACTGAAGTTCATGTTAATCATGTTAACATTAACTAAAGTTCATGTTAATCAGGTTAAAGTTAACTGAAGTTCATGTTAATCAGGTTAAAGTTAACTGAAGTTCATGTTAATCATGTTAACATTAACTAAAGTTCATGTTAATCAGGTTAAAGTTAACTGAAGTTCATGTTAATCATGTTAACATTAACTAAAGTTCATGTTAATCAGGTTACAGTTAACTAAAGTTCATGTTAATCAGGTTAAAGTTAACTGAAGTTCATGTTAATCAGGTTACAGTTAACTGAAGTTCGTGTTAGTCAGGTTAAAGTTAACTGAAGTTCATGCTAGTCAGGTTAAAGACGACCTGGATGATTGACAGCTCTGTGGAATCTACAGAGGGTTCTTCACTGGTCCATGTCACATCAGGAGTTATCCGTCCAATTCAGTTCATGTTAATCAGGTTAAAGTTAACTGAAGTTCATGTTAATCAGGCTAAAGTTAACTGAAGTTCATGTTAGTCATGTTAAAGACGACCTGGATGATTGACAGCTCTGTGGAATCTACAGAGGGTTCTTCACTGGTCCATGTCACTTCAGTAGTTATCCGTCCAATCACACGAGAGTAACAGGGTCAGGCTCAGTGGTCCAGATGGTCCAGCTGGTATCAGAAACCATCTCCTGGTTCCTGAGTCTGAGGTTTTCCACTGGAACCTCAAAGAGACTGAATTCAGACTGGTTCCTGTGGTTATTCTTGATCTTGGACTGCTGCACCAGCAGGTGTTTTCTACAGGTGCATGGACCTGGATGATTGACATTTCTATGGATCCATCAGTTCACAGCTCTGTGTCACTTCAGGGATCATCCAATCAGAACAGAGAAAAAGTGGGACGTTCTAGTGCTGGGCGGTATACTGGTTCATACCGAATACCGGTGTTTATTTTTCTTATGATATGAATTTTTCATATACCGTAATACCGGTGAGTATGTACTGTAGCGTACACAACGTTGGGAACGCAGCGCGGCGGAACTTAAGTGCCACAGAACATTGTTTGACAGGTGACTATTTAGCAGTTGCACTGGAGGCGCAACACGCTACTAGTTTCTGGTTAAACGGTGATGGATGCTAACAGAGAAAGTCCCGAAGTGGAAGCTCCAGAACGGCAACATGAGACTGAGGAACTTCTTCCTGAACCAGGAGCCGTGGATTTAAAAAAGACGACGTCCAACAAACTACAATAATCTGCTAATGTTGCCGAGCTAAAGTTGTAGCCGCGGGAGGCTACGCCAGCAATCTGCTGCTTTATATGCTTCTACAGGATAATCCTTTATTTTTCAAAACTTGAATATTTCAAGTTGCATACTTTATTTACTATTTATTTGAAATATCTCGAGAACGCTGTTCACATTGTGTAGTTAATGTTGATTTTTTACAAGTTTGCAAAATGTGAAAAATAAAAAGGTTCTGTATTTTAACTGCAACTATCATCATTCTGATTCCTTTTAATCAGAATAACGAGTGCCACCTCTTTGTAAATAGTATCATTTTGTGAGGCCATGCAAACCTGTATTAATACTAGTGTAGACATGAATGTTTTTCTACAATATTCCCCATACACAAATCTGATATATGGCCATATATGTACATATAGGTGACATATTTGCCAAAATATTTTATGATATATGTAAATATATGTAATTGCAATATTTGATTTAAACTTATATTCTAAAATACATGTGCAAACATGTAGAACAGGTATTTGCTTTTGAAATATATTTTTAAAATATATGGTAAAGTAAGTGGTCTAGATATTTGTATTTGACATATATTCCAAAATAATTGTTGGAATACGTAGTTTAGATATTTGTTCTTTACATATATGTCAGAATAAATGTGCAAATATGTAGTCTAGATATTTGTTTAGAACATATATTTCAGAATAAATGCTGTAAATTGTTAAAATTTGTTGACTAGATATTTTTGATGGCTTATTTTTATATACAAGTCAATGAGCAATATATTGCTATTTCATATACCAACATTGATGCTATACTAATATATGTGACATATATGTTTGAAAAATATATGTGCTGAATATGCCATACATATATGTGCCACATATATTTTCCATATATAAAAGGGGCCATTTTTGTAATATTTTAAAATATATGTTTCAAATATGTACCAATATATGTTCACATATGTGAAAGACATATATGGACACCGATATTATATATGTTATTTAAATATATGGCCATATATCAGATTTCCTCCTGACAGTAAAATAGCTGATTCTAAGACTATTTACTGCAGCAGTTCCTCTAAATTATTAGAAAATGTGGTTAACACCCAGTTGTGCCTTCAAAAATAATACCGTGATATACAGTTAAACCGATATAATTTAGTAAAAAATACAGTAATATAAATTTGTGGTCATCCAGCGGTAGGATGTTCCTCCAGCTGGTGAGGTTGGTTCTGATCTGATCAGAGGTGATCAACTGATCCTGATTCGTCACAGTTTTCCTCTGGAAACTGACTTCAGGAGGTTTTATTGATCATCGTAGTTTTATTGATCTCCGTGGTTCATCAGGGAGACGTGGATTTTTCTCATCTGCATTCAGGCCTTCAGCTCATCCAACGCTCAGTCCCGTGATCTCCGTTCATGACGGACGAGAGACCAGCTGACTGGAATAACAAACGTTCCTACCAAACGCTAACGCTAACACAACAGATGTGAGTCCATGTGACTCACCTGCAGCGCTCTGGACTCACCTGCTCCACCTGTCAGTCACGCTCACATTAACATTCACGCTCACACACAAACAGATGCTAATTCTGCCTCCACCACACCAACGCACACAGAGACACGCTAACATGACGGACACGCTAACATGACGGACACGCTAACATGACGGACACGCTAACATGACGGACACGCTAACATGACAGACACGGAGCTCTGGAGCTGAGATCACACCTTTAGAGACACACGAATACACACATGTACACACATGTACACAAATACACACACACACACAAATACACAGATGTACACAAATACACACATGTACACATACACACACACAAATACACACACAAATACACACATGTACGCAAATACATACACACGAATACACACATGTACACAAATACATATAAACACACACACACGAATACACACATGTACACACATGTACACAAATACACACACACACACAAATACACAGATGTACACAAATACACACATGTACACAAATACACACACACACAAATACACACATGTACACAAATACACACATGAACACATACACACACAAATACACACACAAATACACACATGTACGCAAATACACACACACAAATACACACACACACAAATACACACACGTACACAAATACATATAAACACATACACACAAATACACACATGTACACAAATACACACACCTACACAAATACATATAAACACACACACACAAATACACACATGTACACAAATACACACATGTACAAAATACATATAAACACACACACACAAATACACACATGTACACAAATACACACATGTACACATACACACACACAAATACACACATGTACACAAATACACACATGTACACATACACACACACACACACAAATACACACATGTACACAAATACACCCACGTACACAAATACATATAAACACACACACACAAATACACACATGTACACAAATACACACATGTACACATACACACACACACAAATACACACATGTACGCAAATACACACAAATACACACACACACACAAATACACACACGTACACAAATACATATAAACACATACACAAATACATATAAACACACACACACGAATACACACATGTACACAAATACACACACCTACACAAATACATATAAACACACACACACAAATACACACATGTACACAAATACACACACGTACACAAATACATATAAACACACACACACAAATACACACATGTACACAAATACACACACGTACACAAATACATATAAACACACACACACAAATACACACATGTACACAAATACACACACGTACACAAATACATATAAACACATACACAAATACATATAAACACACACACACGAATACACACATGTACACACATGTATGCAAATACACACACAAATACACACATGTGCACACACATATATATATAAATTCACAGTTTCATAGACAGACTGGACGCACACACATTCACGTGCACATACACACACAGAGCTCTGCGGATGTTTCTGGATGTTCCAACAGTCACATTGTAGTAAATGATTTGTATCCTGTATCTCTGATGCTCATGAATAAAACAGGATCTCAGGGGAACCTTTTGCTTCACATAAATAAGAATCTAGATAGAAAACTGCATTATTAATCTGTGGCTTC
>JAGFBZ010002072.1:112500-185000 GCA_018398805.1 Hirundichthys speculiger
GACTCAAAACGACTCTGACTTGTATCCATTAATGTGGACCAGACTCCAGGAACTGGACCCCCCAGAACAACCGGCCCAGAACAACCGGCCCAGAACAGCCGGACCAGCAGCCCATTCTCCACACATGTGGACTGGTTGGGTAAACTCCCATGATCCCTCCAGGACCCTAGTGAGGGTCTAGAGCTGGTCCAGTGGTCCAGGACCAGGACTGAACCCACATTGTTTCTCCTAAAAGGGGAACCACCAGCCCAGTCTGAACTGGTCCTGATGTCCAGGTGACCTTGCAGAGACGTGTCAACCAGGACAGTCCTCCAACATCCAGAACCTTCAGGAACTCAGGGAGGATCTCCTCCACCCCTGGAGTCCTGCCACCGTGCAGCTCCAGTAATGGACCAGTCCACCTCTAAGTCCTCAGCTCCAGTAATGGACCAGTCCACCTCTAAGTCCTCAGCTCCAGTAATGGACCAGTCCACCTCTAAGTCCACAGACTCAGCGTCCTCTATGGAGGACATGTTGGTGGGACTGAGAAGGTCCTAGAAGTATTCCTTCCACCGCCCAATGAGATCTCCAGTTGAGGTCAGCACCTGGTGTTTGTTCTGGACAGACTGTGATGAAATAGAAGTCCAGCAAGAAAAGACCACTCAGGTTCAGATCAGGTCCCAGCGTGCTAATGCTAACGCTAACCCGTCTTTGGTGGTGTTCCCTGAGCCACTGCTCCACACCTCCACCTGCAGCGGAGCAGGAGCCACGCCCACCACCACAGCTACGTTACAAAGTTCTGGATTTAAAAACATGCAGGCATAATTTACATTAAAAAGTTGTAATTTTGTGAAGGTAAACGCTTAAAGTCAAAAAGCTGTCGTATCAAGTTAAAAAGTAGTGATTTTGTGAAAATTTTTGAATTTTAAAATGAAATTTACAATTTTTACAGCAAAAACCTGCAACGTACAAACGTCATGATTTGATGTCAAAAACTACCAATTTTGCTAAACTCAATATTTTATGAAAACAAAATATTCAGTCTTTCAAGAAAGTTGCAATTCTGCAAAAGGATACATTTTTCAACAAAAAGAAACATTTAGTAAAAATTAATGGTTTTTACAACAAAATGTACATTTCGAAAAGTTGGGAATTTTTGTTATTAAGTTTTAATTTAGTACATTTAATATTTTTATGACAAAGTCATAAAAGTCCAATTTAATGTAAAAAAAAAAAATCATAATTTTGTGAAATTGGGGATTTTGAGACAAAAATTTATTTTTTATAACAAAGTTGTGATCCTGGAACAAACTGCTATTTTACAACAAAACATTGTAACATTAAATTAATAGTTTGTCATGTTTTTATGACAGAAATTCACAATTTTTACAAGTAAAAATGTACAATTCTATAAATTTTGGGTTGAGGTTGGGAGTTTTTGTCAAATATTTGCAAATTTCTTAATTTTGTTATTTTGCAACAAAAAGTGTTTTTGTGGAATTTGTGATTTTAGAACATAAAGTTGTAATTTTATGTCAAAAAAATGTTTTGGGTGTCAATATCCTAAAAACACGATTTGTGATAAAAGCATCTAAAGTTGACGTTTTAAACCAGCTGAACCAGTACCTGAACCAGTATCTGAACCAGTATCTGGACCAGTATCTGGACCAGCAGCTGAACCAGTACCTGAACCAGTATCTGAACCAGTATCTGCACCAGTATCTGGACCAGCAGCTGAACCAGTACCTGAACCAGTATCTGGACCAGTATCTGCACCAGTATCTGGACCAGTATCTGGACCAGCAGCTGAACCAGTACCTGAACCAGTATCTGGACCAGTATCTGCACCAGTATCTGGACCAGTATCTGGACCAGCAGCTGAACCAGTACCCCAACAGGTATCTGGACCAGTATCTGAACCAGTATCTGGACTGGTATCTGAACCAGTACCTGAACCAGTATCTGGACCAGTATCTGAACCAGTACCTGAACCAGTATCTGAACCAGTATCTGGACCGGCAGCTGAACCAATACCTGGACCAGTGCTGGGTCTCCAGGACCAGTCACCATCAGTCAGCAGCATCAGTGGTTCTGAAGTCTGGTTCTGAAGTCTGGTTCTGAAGTCTGGATCTGCAGCTGGATTCTCCTCCAGAAACTGTTCTGTTGTTACAAACATTTGAAATCTTGAATCTGGAAACGTTATTTATCTTGTTCTAAATATAATTTATTGCGTCCATGTATCGTCTTGAACGTAGTAATTTAGACTTCCAGCTGTTATTTATCTCTGTAAACCCCCCCCCCCCTGGCAGGTTAGAGATGTTAGACGTCATGAGGTAATGACCTTGGTTTCGGCAGGTGCTTTAACTGTGGTGGCTGATGGGTAATTTAGATGCACACAATGCATGAATGTGAAAGTCCATTGAGTGTTTGTCGGGGGGGTTGAGTCCGTCGGTCACAAGTGCCTCGTATTTAGAGACACAAAGGCCTCGGCAGGTGCCGGCGCCGCCTTTGTCTCTGCTGCTCTCTGCGGTTTATTTGCTCAGTTTTCAGGGAGACGTCCTCCTCCGTCGGTCTGGAAGGGAAACAAAGAGGAGGTTCGTGGCCACCGGCGGCAACAAAGCCGAGGTACATGTGTCAGGGACGGCAGGGCGTGAAGCAGCAGGTGTTTCAGACCCAAAAACCTCTTCCTCCCAGTGATGAAGGATGTAAGTCAGACTCTGGTCCATCCTGGGCCACCTCCCCACCAGGGTTACCGGCATCACTGGTCTCATGGTGGCTAATTAGGGTTAATTAGGGAGCCATGAAGGATTAGGGTAGGGGTAGGGTTGAGGAGGGTTAGGGTTCCAGCTCACGTAAAATATACTTCATTTGCTCCGTTGTTACGTCTGAGCTACAAACAGGAAGTAAACAACAGGAAACTCGGCACAGCGAGCAGCAGCGCTGCAGTAGCCAACGCACATCCATCTAAGGGTGGTGGAATTACGGGACGAACACTTGCCCATGAGTAGAAACGCCGAAGACGGCGTCGGGGCCGTGTGTTGCTGCTTCACAGAAGTGTATTGAGAGTCAGGGGATGGGAACTGAACCTCCCTACATGTGGAGGAGTGACGGGGACAGTCCACCCTCCAGCCTCCTCCCCCCTCCTGTTCCAAGATGTGTCCTGGGGTGGTTAGTGTTAGGGGGTAGTGGTTAGGGGGGGTAGTGGTTAGGGGGGTTAGGGGGGTAGTGTTAGGGGGTAGTGGTTAGTGTTAGGGGGGGTAGTGTTAGGGTCAGTGGTTAGAGGTTAGTAGTTAGGGGTAGTGTTAGGGGTCAGTGGTTAGAGGTTAGCATAGTGTTAGGGGGTAGTGGTTAGTGTTAGGTGGTAGTGGTTAGCGTTAGGGGGTAGTGGTTAGGGGTTAGGGGGTAGTGGTTAGTGTTAGGGGTAGTGGTTAGAGGTTAGCATAGTGTTAGGGGGTAGTGTTAGGGGTCAGTGGTTAGAGGTTAGCATAGTGTTAGGGGGTAGTGTTAGGGGTTAGTGGTTAGAGGTTAGCATAGTGTTAGGGGTTAGTGGTTAGTGTTAGGGGTTAGGTGGGTTAGGGTTAGGTTAGATGTTAGGGGTTAGTGTTAGGGATTAGTGTTAGGGGGTAGTGTTAGGGGTTAGTGGATAGTGTTAGGGGTAGTGGTTAGAGATTAGCGTAGTGTTAGGGGGTTAGTGTTAGGCGGTAGTGTTAGTGGTTAGGGGGTAGGGTTAGGTAGTTAGGGGTTAGTGTTAGGGGTAGTGGTTAGAGGTTAGTGTAGTGTTAGGGGGTAGTGTTAGGGGTTAGGGGGTAGTGGTTAGTGTTAGTGGTTAATGTTAGGGGTTAGTGGTTAGAGGTTAGCGTAGTGTTAGGGGGTAGTTAGTTAGGGTTAGGGGGGTAGTGGTTTAGGTTAGGGGTAGTGGTTAGGGGGTAGTGTGGGTAGTGTTAGTGGTTAGGGGGTAGTGGTTAATGTTAGGGGTTAGTGGTTAGAGGTTAGCGTAGTGTTAGGGGGTAGTGTTAGGGGTTAGGGGGTAGTGGTTAGTGTAGTGTTAGGGGGTGTAGTTAGAGGTAGGTATGTTAGGGGTTAGGGGTAGTGTTAGTGGTTAGGGGGTAGTGGTTAATGTTAGGGGTAGTAGTTAGAGGTCAGGGTAGTGTTAGGGGTTAGGGGGTAGTGGTTAGAGGTCAGGGTAGTGTTAGGGGTTAGGGGGTAGTGGTTAGAGGTCAGGGTAGTGTTAGGGGTTAGTGGATAGTGTTAGGGGTAGTGGTTAGAGGTTAGCGTAGTGTTACGGGGTAGTGTTAGTGGTTAGGGGATAGTGGTTAGTGTTAGTGGTTAGGGGTTAGTGGTTAGTGTTAGGCAGTAGGGTTAGTAGTTTTATCGAGAATACGTCTTTGCTGTTAAAAAGCAACAAGAGAAGGTGTTTCAGCTCTCAGATGGTGGAGGTTTCTGGTGGTTCTGGTTGTTCTCCATGGATCTGCTCAGATGGAGTTGGTTTGTAATACATCTCATTAGCAAGTCTGGATGTTGAAGTTTATCCTGATTTAAAGCAGCCAACTTGAGGAAGTTCCAGGTCAGTTAGTGACATCAGGCTGAAGAAATAAATATTATAAAACCTAAACTTCTGATCAGAACACAGATCCAGTTTGTTGTTGTTGTCCAAAGTCTGGTGACCCATTTAAAGTTTAAATAACGTCTCTACAGTAAATTATTCCTGTAGAGAAGAACGTAGGTTTTTCACTGTTTTGACCAAACTCCATTATATCCAATAGGAACATTTTATTTATTTATTTATTTTGAATATTTAACTTTTTTTTCTGCAGTTGCTGTTATTTCCATGAATACAGTTCGACGTCTCAGCAGACCAACTCTGATGAAGCCGGTGTTGGTTCTGGGACAGGAACAGGGTGGATCACTGGTCTGCAGAGATCCTTCATAGATCAGATATTATTTCTGTTTATTACTTATTCTACTCTTCTTGGTGCAAACATTACAGATGGTGGATCGAGTTTTTATTATTCATTTATTTATTTTTAACAAACACACTTCTGCTAATTAGAGAAATTGAGCGAAGTGATTGAACGTGCGGAGCAGAACGATGTTCTCAGCTGACCAATACACCCCGGATCAATACTCAGTCAATATTAGTTTTCCTGTGTGTGTTTGCAGCGTGGCTGCCTGCCAGCTGTTCAGTCTGTTCAGTAATCTCAGCTCTGGTCTGAACAAACACCCCACAATCTGTTCTGGGTTTGGCCCGCGGCGCTCCCCGTCAGGGCGCCGTTCAGATTAAAGCCTGTGGGTGATGTCACAGAGGGTTGATACAGTCTGCGGTTGATCCCAGACCTGAACCAGTCCCGGTTCCTGCTGAACCATGACCGGTCTTTGATCCCAACCAGGACTTCCTGGTTCCAGCCAGGTCAGGGATTCAAAACAAGACCGTCAACCTTCACAGGGATCATCGGTGGACTCGGGTTAGGGTTAGGGGGTTAGGGGGTTAGTAGTTGGGGTTAGGGTTAGGGGGTTAGGGTTAGGGGTTAGAGTTAGGGTTAGGGGTTAGGGGTTAGGGTTTTAGGGTTAGGGGTTGGGGTTAGGGTTAGGGGGTTAGGGTTAGGGGTTTTAGGGTTAGGGGGTTAGGGGTTAGGGGGTTAGAGTTAGGGTTAGGAGGTTAGGGTTAGGGGTTGGGGGTTAGGGGGTTAGGTTGGTTAGGAGTTGGAGTTAGGGTTAGGGGTTAGGGTTAGGGGTTCAGGGTTAGGGTTAGGGGGTTTAGGGTTAGGGGGTTAGGGGGTTAGGGGTTAGGGGGGTTAGGGGGTTAGGGGTTGGGGTTAGGGTTAGGGGGTTAGGGTTAGGGGTTAGGGTTAGGGTTAGGGTTAGGGGGTTAGGGTTAGGGGTTAGGGGTTAGGGGTTAGGGTTAGGGGTTAGGGGTTAGGTTAGGGTTAGGGTTACAGGGTTAGGGTTAGGGGTTAGGGTTAGGGGTTAGGTTAGGGTTAGGGTTAGGGGTTAGGGTTAGGGGTTTAGGGGTTTCGGGGTTAGGGGTTACGGGGTTAGGGGGTTAGGGTTAGGGGGGGTTTAGGGTTAGGGGTTAGGTTAGGGGTTAGGGGTTAGGGTTGGGGGTTAGGGGGTTAGGGTTAGGGGTTGGGGGTTAGGGGTTAGGGGGTTAAGGGTTAGGGGTTAGAGTTAAGGTTAGGGGGTTAGGGTTAGGGTTAGGGGGATAGGGTTAGGGGTTAGAGTTAAGGCTAGGGGGTTAGGGGTTGGGGTTAGGGGGTTAGGGTTAGGGGTTGGGGTTAGGGTTAGGGGGTAAGGGTTAGGGGTTAGGGGTTAGAGGGTTAAGGTTAGGGGGTTAGGGTTAGGGTTAGGGGGGGGATAGGGGTTAGGGGTTAGGGGGTTAGGGGTTAGGGGTTAGGGGTTAGGGGGTTAGGGTTAGGGGGTTGGGGTTAGGGGTTAGGGGTTAGGGGTTAGGGGGTTAGGGGTTAGGGTTAGGGGTTAGGGAGTTAGGGTTAAGGGTTGGGGTTAGGGGGTTAGGGTTAGGGGGGGGTTGGGTTAGGGGTTGGGGTTTAGGGTTAGGGGTTAGGGTTAGGGTTAGGGTTAGGGTTAGGTTAGGTTAGGGGGGTTAGGGTTAGGGTTAGGGGGATAGGGTTAGGGGTTAGGGGGTTAGGGGTTGGGGTTAGGGGGTTATGGTTAGGGTTGGGGTTAGGGGTTGGGGTTAGGGGTTAGGGGGTTAGGGTTATGGGGTTAGGGGGTTAGGGTTAGGGATTAAGGTTAACCCTAACCCCAAACCCTTGTCCCAAAGTCAACATCAAACCCAGCTTCTCAAAAAGAAGATTCACTTTGCAGGATGTTGCTTGAGCTTCGATCCTAAACCGCTCTGGTGTCAGCTGCTCTGAAACCTGAAACCTCTGAATGTATCTTCTCGTCAGTCGTTGGTTGTGAGCGCTGTTGCTCTCAGAGCGTCTCTGGAGAATATTAAAATCACACCTCACCATGCGCCGCCAGCTCCCCAGCAGCCGACCAGCTCGTCTCTTTACCCGCTTTAACTCACGGCCTGTTTGGTGTTTAAATGGAAGAGAAAATTGGCCACTTTCTCCGCTCAGGAGCTCCTGCAGCTGTCCGTAATCGCTGCGTTCATGTGCGCTGTAGCTGTAATGTGCAGTTACCACAGTGGGGGGTGGGGGGGGGGGGGGGGGTCACGGCGTGCGGCAGAGAAAGCACCATTAGGAGAAAATGATAGGCCTGTCCCTGAAAGTCCATTACAGGACGAACACTTAAAAGACTGGACGAGCTTCATTACGGACGCCATGAATGATGCAGCACTCAGACCAACAACCCCCCGAGTACAGCCTTCTGTTTACCCTGGAGGACGGCCAGGAGGGGGGGGGGGGGGGGGGGGGGGGGGGGACATGAGAGACGACAATATCAGGACAAAGAAAAAGGACAAGGAGGAGGAAAGTGAACGAGGGCAAGGAAAGGAAACGAGGTGAAGGGAAGGAGATGACAAGGAAACACAGCTAACAAACAGGGGCGATTTAAAACTGATGATCCGTGAAGCATTAAGGCTGACGAGTTTAATTAATAATCTCGAGTTTAATTAATAATCACAACCACAGGAGACGCAGATTCACAACAAAAAGTCACCATGTTTTGCAATAATTCTGCAAAAATAGAGATTTTATGAGAAACATATTTTATGTATTTTTTACAAAAAGAACTACGATATTGTGAGTTTTTCACACCTTTTACCAAGTAAAGACATTTCCTGTTTCCACTAGAGGCTGCAGTTCCTCTACTGACCACTAGAGGCTGCGGTTACTCTATTGACCACTAGAGGCTGCAGTTCCTCTACCGACCACTAGAGACTGCAGTTCCTCTATTGACCACTAGAGGCTGCTGACCGAGGCTGCGGTTCTCTTTACCGACCACTAGAGGCTGCAGGTTCCTCTACCCGACCACTAGAGGCTGCAGTTCCTCTACCGACCACTAGAGGCTGCGGTTCCTCTACTACGACCACTAGAGGCTGCGGTTCTACCGACCAACTAGAGGCTGCGGTTCCTCTACCGACCACTAGAGGCTGCGGTTCCTCTACCGAGGCTGCACTGCTGCACCGACCACTAGGGCTGCGGTTCCTCTACCGACCACTAGAGGCTGCACCTACCGACCACTAGAGGCTGCGGTTCCTCTACCACTAGAGGCTGCACTAGAGGCCACCACTAGAGGCTGCAGACTAGAGGCTGCCACTAGAGTTCCTCTACCGACCACTAGAGGCTGCAGGTTCCTCTACCGAGGCTGCAGTTCTACCGACCACTAGAGGCTGCGGTTCCTCTACCGACCACTAGAGGCTGCCACTAGGTTCCTCTACTAGAGGCTGCAGTTCCTCTACCGACCACTAGAGGCTGCACCGACTAGAGACTGCTTTCCTCTATGACCACTAGGTTTCCACCACCTCTAGACCACTAGAGTTCTTCCTCTAAAGAGGCCACTCTGCATTGACCTAGAGGCTATGTTACCTTTACATTAGAAATCAACACATTCAGGTAGCTGAAATCCTTTTGAAGCCTCTTTTTCTTCGTGCTACATGGTGACATCACCTCGCTGCCCTCTGACATCACCTGGAGAAGGTTCCAGTAAACTTAAGAATCCATTTCTCCATCTATGATGACAAGTGGTCCCTAGAGAGCCCAGTTCATGATGCTCCCTCCACTGTGCCTCACCCTAGGGATGATGTTCTCATGCAGGTGAGCTCGCTCTAGGAGGCGGGAACACAAAGGTCTAAAGGAAAGGAAATGAGGGAAGCTGCTGAATCAGAGTCGGTAGCAGCTGTGACGGTTTTCTGTGGCGCGTTTATGTCTTAGCTGCCTGGTGTTGTGTTAGACTGAACTGGTTGTAATGGGATTAAAGCTGAGCTTTTACCTGTGTGTGTGTGTGTGTGTGTGTGTGTGTGTGTGTGTGTGTGTGATTGAAGATTGTTGCATCACAAAGTTCAGATGACAAAGATTTGTTTTTATTACAAAAATAGCTTTTTTAGTTTTTCTTAAATTTGTAATTTTTAGAACAAAACCCGGAAACAAGAAAAAGGGAAATGGGCAAAACTTGAACTAAAAAATGTGACTAGAAGTTAAAAAAAAAGTAAGCAAAAAAATGTTTTCAATAAAACATTGAGATCTATGAAATTTGTGATTTTACAACAATAAAAAAATAGATTTTTGGGAATAAAGCTGTAACTTTAAGTCAGGAAGCTGCAATTTTGCAAAAATAAGTGTTTTTTTTTATAAAAAGTTAAAACACTGAATTAAAAATTGTGGAATTTTTGTCAAAAAGTTTCAGTTTTAAAAATGTCTTGATTTCACAACAAAATCATCCTGACTTGATTTCAGAAAGCTTTAGTTTTGTAAATTGTGATATTATATTAGAAAATGTGTGACTTTTGAATCTGAAGTCTGAATTTTATATTTTAGAGTTATTTTCTTTATAACTATGTTAAAAAGTCACACTTTTTCAAGACGCGTGAATTTAAAACCACCTCGGCGACCTCAGCCCCAGAGATAGGAGAGTCCACCCCTGAGTCCCCAGACTCTGCTTCCTCATTGGAGGACATGTTGGCGGGATTGAGGAGGTCTTCGAAGTATTCCCTCCACCGATCCACAACGTCCCGAGTCGAGGTCAGCAGCTCCCCATCCCCACTGATGATTGATGGAGCACTGCTTCCCCCTCCTGAGACGCCGGATGGTGGACCAGAATCTCTTCGAAGCCGTTCGGAAGTCGTTCTCCATGGCCTCTCCAAACCAAGGTTATTATAGTTTTGAAATTTTTTTCTTTAGTTTTTATTTTTATTTAGTTTTCCAGTTTGCTTTTTTATTTCAGTTTAGTTTTAGTTAGTTCAACAAGTGATTTAGTAGTTTTAGTTTAGTTTTTATTTTGAGGAATTGACTAGTTTCAGTTTAGTTTTTATTTAGTTTTAGTCTTAGTTTTAGTTTTTCAGGTATTAAGAGAAAGCCTTGACTTGTAGAAGCTGGAAAGGATGAAAGAATGTATGACACCAAATATGATTTATCATCAAGTCCTTTTAATTTCTTTCTATAACCAACACCTGCAGGTAAATCAAAAATAAAACTTAAAAGGGTCTGTATTCCAGAATGAAGTTGTGGAAAAACCTTAATACACAAAAACAGTTATGAACCTCCAAAAACAAGGCTAAATGTTACTTTAAAAAAAAAAAAACAAAAAAAAACGTTGACATGTGACACTCCTATAACTGAAAAGGGCTGAAAAATGCTTCATATCTGCCAGAGTAAAAGATTGTAAATATGAAAATAAAATAGATGTTTTTTGCACTACTCGTCAAAGATTTCTGAATGTAAATCTATTAAACTTTTGTTTGAACTTTTATTTAACAATGGAACAACATGGAATTGGTTTAACTGAAATGAAATTCACCATTAGGATATCTCTACAAAAATGGCGTTTTCGACCTGCAGCTTTAGCCATTTCTAGCAAATCATAAAATGCCCGCTAACTACCTTCTTCTTGCAGTATGCAGCAGATTATATCCGCTATGCTGCCCCCCTCTGGAGGGAGGGTATCATAGCGGCTGCTGCAGGACAGGCAGTAATCTCTATGGCAGTAATCGAGGGAGAAAACGAAACGACAACGAAAACGAAGCTGAATTTATCTACAATTCAGTTTAGTTTTAGTTAGTTTTACATCCTTCATTGTAGTTTTTATTTAGTTTTCGGTTTTTTTTTAATTGTAGTTTTTATTTTTATTTCAGTTAACTGAAATATTTTTTCATTGCTAGTTTTAGTTTTAGTCTTAGTTTTCGTTAACTATAATAACCCTGCTCCAAACTCCTCCCATGTCCGAGTTTTTGCCTCAGCAACCACCGAAGCCGCGTCCCGCTTAGCCTGCCGATACCTGTCAGCTGCCTCCAGAGTCCCACATGCCAAAAAGGCCTTATAGGACTCCTTCTTCAGCTTGACGGCATCCCTCACTGCTGGTGTCCACCAGCGAGTTCTGGGATTGCCGCCACGACAGGCACCAACGACCTTACGGCCACAGCTCCGGTCGGCCGCCTCAACAATGGAGGCCCGGAACATAGCCCACTCGGACTAAATGTCCCCTGCCTCCCTCGGAACATGATCGAAGTTCCGCCGGAGGTGTGAGTTAAAGCTCCTTCTGACAGGAGACTCTGCCAGACGTTCCCAGCAGACCCTCACAACACGTTTGGGCCTGCCAGGTCTGACCGGCATCCTCCCCCACCATCTGAGCCGACCCACCACCAGGTGGTGATCAGTTGACAGCTCAGCCCCTCTCTTCGCCCGAGTGTCCAAGACATGCGGCCGCAAGTCCGACGATACGATTATAAAGTTGATCATCGAACTGCGGCCTAGAGTGTCCTGGTGCCAAGTGCACATGTGGACACTCTTATGCTTGAACATGGTGTTCGTTATGGACAGTCCATGACGAGGACAGAAGTCCAACAACGAAACACCACTCTGGTTCAGATCGGGGGGGCCCTGCCTCCCAACCACACCCCTCCAGGTCTCACTGTCGTTGCCCACGTGAGCATTGAAGTCCCCCAGCAGAACGAGGGAGTCCCCAGATGGAACATTCTCCAATACTCCATCCAAGGACTCCAAAAAGGGTGGGTACTCTAAACTGCTATTTGGTGCGTAAACACAAACAACAGTCAGGACCTCTCCCCCCACCCGGAGGCGGAGAGAGGCTACCCTTTCGTCCACCGGGGTAAACCCCAATATACAGGTGCCAAGTCGGGGGGCAATAAGTATGCCCACACCAGCTCGGCGCCTCTCACCCGGAGCAACTCCAGAGTGGACGAGAGTCCAACCCCTCTCAAGGATACTGGTTCCAGAGCCCAAGCCGCGTGTCGAGGTGAGTCCAACTATATCTAGCTGGAACCGCTCGACCTCACACACCAGCTCAGGCTCCTTCCCCGCCAGAGAGGTGACATTCCACGTCCCTAGAGCTAGCTTCTGCAGCCGGGGATCGGACCGCCAGGGTCCCCGCATCCGGCCACCGCCCAGCTCGCTGCGCACCAGACCTCTATGGCCCCTCCTGCAGGTGGTGAGTCCACTGGAGTGGGGGCCCATGTTTCCCTTTCGGGCTGAGCCCGACCGGGCCCCATGGGCAAAGGCCCGGCCACCAGGCGCTCGCCTCCGAGCCCCACCTCCAGGCCTGGCTCCAGAGGGGGGCCCCGGTGACCCGCGTCCGGGCAAGAGAAACCTTGCCAATATAAAAATATTAATACTCAAGCTTTTTTCTTTTCTTTTTTTTCTTTCCAACAGGTAGTATCCAGGTAGATCAGAGTCTTTCAGCCCAACAGGTAGTATCCAGGTAGATCAGAGGTCATCTTCAGCATCAACTCAGATTAACACGTTACTGGAGCTAACTCAGTAAAATATAGTTAAGACCTTGAAATAATTCAGTACATGTCATGAATCCTATTGAATCTAAAATAAAATATCATTAGATAATCCTTTATTTATCCCAGAACGGGGACATTTTTAGAGTTAAAGCAACAGGAAAGTTCACACGTTGCAAACAAAATTACACGTATTGAAAGATATAATATAAAAAGTGGACTAGAAAAAAAAAAACATCAACAGCAATTCAACTCCAAGAAATATTTACATAAAAATGTTGAAGACATAAAGTTTGACGAAATTCTATTCTTGGCTTTAACAAAATAATCCAAAGAAAAAAATAATAAAAGTTCATGATAGATTGAGCTTAATATGAAAAAGTATCAGTATTGGTACTGGTATTGGTATCGGTATCGGTATCGGCGATACTGGCCCTGTATTTACTTGGTATTGGATCGATACCAGAATTCCCAGTATCACCCAGCTCTATTTAAAACACAGATTTGTGACTTTGTATTATCTTATATGCTGTGATAAATGAGATAAATCTGAACGTTTGTCCTGATTGAAGAAGCTCCAGAAGTGATTGATCGCGGCTCTGATGAGCTTTTACCTGATCAGGTTCATAGAAATCATCTCCAGATGTCACTGATGTCACATCTGGAGACACAAACTTGCTCTGAACCCGGATGTTTATCTCTGCTGCAACAATTCACGTCAACGAAACCGCTGAGCATGCTGGGAAACTACAGCAACCCTCCAAGGTGCTACGATATTAGAGGTTCTTCTCTTTTTCTTTTTGCAGTGAACGTCCTCTTGTTTGTCTCAGTCTGTGTGTGTGGACGTATCCCAGCATGCCGCTGGAGGGTCGGGGCGGCGAGCCAGACCGGGAAACAGCATGACGTTGTGACTGCCTCAATTACCCATCAGCCCGATGGAGAGGCAGAGTCTTTTTTTGTCTTTTATCTCCTCCAAACTGATGTTTCCCAAATCTGCACCATTTCACAGACACTTACCAAAAAACTGAATTTATCCCCAGGAGGCAGTTGAAGCTCCATCCAGAGCTGCAGACCTTCACTGCTGCTGTCAGAACCACAGCTGGACTCAGAACTGAGCCCACAGTGATCCAGATCCAGTCTGGAGGTCCACCATGTGGTTCTGAGGGTCCACAAGGAGGCCGATAACCGATATTTAGAGACGATATTTATATGCAGTAAAAGTGAACATATGGCTTACGGTTAGGCCTGAAGTATGCGTGTATTTAAAATAAAGAAAAGAAAACTCTGAAATAAACAGGTGATTAGGTGTTAATAAAGTCACATTAACAGCTCCTGAAATGGTTCAGAGTCAATAAAATAAAACTTCAACACTGATGAAATGACTCATCTTTGTTAGAAGTTTCAACAAAAACCAAAAGTGCAGGAAGGTCCTTGGAAGTATCTTTCCGTCCTCCATCTGTGGACTCGTTCCTCCATCTGTGGACTCGTTCCTCCATCTGTGGACTCGTTCCTCCGTCTGTGGACTCGTTCCTCCATCTGTGGACTCGTTCCTCCATCTGTGACTCGTTCCTCATCTGTGGACTCGTTCCTCCGTCTGTGACTCGTTCCTCCATCTGGGACTCGTTCCTCATCTGTGACTTTCCTCCATGTGGACTCTCCGTCTGTGGACTCGTTCCTCCATCTGTTCGTTCCTCCGTCTGTGGACTCTGTGGACTCGTTCCTCCGTCTGTGGACTCGTTCCTCTGTCCTCTGTGGACTCGTTCTCCATCTGTGGACTCGTTCCTCCGTCTGTGGACTCGTTCCTCCATCTGTGGACTCGTTCCTCCGTCTGTGGACTCGTTCCTCCGTCTGTGGACTCGTTCCTCCATCTGTGGACTCGTTCCTCCATCTGTGGACTCGTTCCTCCGTCTGACTCGTTCCTCCGTCTGTGACTCGTTCCTCGTCTGTGGACTCGTTCCTCCGTCTGTGGACTCGTTCCTTCGTCTGTGGACTCGTTCCTCCATCTGTGGACTCGTTCCTCCGTCTGTGGACTCGTTCCTCCTCTGTGGACTCGTTCCTCCTCTGTGGACTCGTTCCTCCATCTGTGGACTCGTTCCTCCATCTGTGGACTCGTTCCTCCGTCTGTGGACTCGTTCCTCCGTCTGTGGACTCGTTCCTCCGTCTGTGGACTCGTTCCTCCGTCTGTGGACTCGTTCCTCCATCTCTGTGGACTCGTTCCTCCATCTGTGGACTCGTTCCTCCGTCTGTGGACTCGTTCCTCCGTCTGTGGACTCGTTCCTCCGTCTGAGGACTCGTTCCTCCGTCTGTGGACTCGTTCCTCCATCTGTGGACTCGTTCCTCCGTCTGTGACTCGTTCCTCCATCTGTGGACTCGTTCCGTCTGTGGACTCGTTCCTCCGTCTGTGGACTCGTTCCTCCGTCTGAGGACTCGTTCCTCCGTCTGTGGACTCGTTCCTCCGTCTGTGGACTCGTTCCTCCGTCTGTGGACTCGTTTCCTCCTCTGTTGGACTCGTTCCTCCTCTGTGGACTCGTTCCTCCGTCTGTGGACTCGTTCCTCCGTCTGTGGACTCGTTCCTCCATCTGTGGACTCGTTCCTCCATCTGTGGACTCGTTCCTCCATCTGTGGACTCGTTCCTCCATCTGTGGACTCGTTCCTCCGTCTGTGGACTCGTTCCTCCATCTGTGGACTCGTTCCTCCGTCTGTGGACTCGTTCCTCCGTCTGTGGACTCGTTCCTCCATCTGTGGACTCGTTCCTCCATCTGTGGACTCGTTCCTCCATCTGTGGACTCGTTCCTTCATCATCTGTGGACTCGTTCCTCCATCTGTGGACTCGTTCCTCCATCTGTGGACTCGTTCCTCCATCTGTGGACTCGTTCCTCCATCTGTGGACTCGTTCCTCCGTCTGTGGACTCGTTCCTCCATCTGTGGACTCGTTCCTCCGTCTGTGGACTCGTTCCTCCATCTCTGTGGACTCGTTCCTCCTCATCTGTGGACTCGTTCCTCCATCTGTGGACTCGTTCCTCCATCTGTGGACTCGTTCCTCCATCTGTGGACTCGTTCCTCCATCTGTGGACTCGTTCCTCCATCTGTGGACTCGTTCCTTCCATCTGTGGACTCGTTTCCTCCATCTGTGGACTCGTTCCTCCATCTGTGGACTCGTTCCTTCATCATCTGTGGACTCGTTCCTCCATCTGTGGACTCGTTCCTCCATCTGTGGACTCGTTCCTCCATCTGTGGACTCGTTCCTCCTCTGTGGACTCGTTCCTCCATCTGTGGACTCGTTCCTCCGTCTGTGGACTCGTTCCTCCGTCTGTGGACTCGTTCCTCCATCTGTGGACTCGTTCCTCCGTCTGTGGACTCGTTCCTCCATCTGTGGACTCGTTCCTCCATCTGTGGACTCGTTCCTCCATCTGTGGACTCGTTCCTTCCATCTGTGGACTCGTTCTCCATCTGTGGACTCGTTCCTCCATCTGTGGACTCGTTCCTCCGTCTGTGGACTCGTTCCTCCATCTGTGGACTCGTTCCTCCGTCTGTGGACTCGTTCCTCCTCTCTGTGGACTCGTTCCTCCATCTCTGTGGGACTCGTTCCTCCATCTGTGGACTCGTTCCTCCATCTGTGGACTCGTTCCTCCTCCATCTGTGGACTCGTTCCTCCATCTGTGGACTCTGTGGACTCGTTCCTCCATCTGTGGACTCGTTTCCTCCATCTGTGGACTCGTTCCTCCATCTGTGGACTCGTTCCTCCATCTGTGGACTCGTTCCTCCATCTGTGGACTCGTTCCTCCATCTGTGGACTCGTTCCTCCATCTGTGGACTCGTTCCTCTCTCTCATCTGTGGACTCGTTCCTCCATCTGTGTCTCGTGGACTCGTTCCTCCATCTGTGGACTCGTTCCTCCGTCTGTGGACTCGTTCCTCCATCTGTGGGACTCGTTCCTCCGTCTTTGGACTCGTTCTCCATCTGTGGACTCGTCCTCCGTCTGTGGACTCGTTCCTCATCTGTGGACTCGTTCCTCCGTATCTGTGGACTCGTTCCTCCATCTGTGGACTCGTTCCTCCATCTGTGGACTCGTTCCTCCATCATCTGTGGACTCGTTCCTCCATCTGTGGACTCGTTCCTCCATCTGTGGACTCGTTCCTCCGTCTGTGGACTCGTTCCTCCATCTGTGGACTCGTTCCTCCGTCTGTGGACTCGTTCCTCCATCTGTGGACTCGTTTCCTCCAGGACTCGTTCTCTCCGTTCCTCCATCTGTGGACTCGTTCCTCCGTCTGTGGACTCGTTCCTCCATCTGTGGACTCGTTCCTCCGTCTGTGGACTCGTTCCTCCATCTGTGGACTCGTTCCTCCATCTGTGGACTCGTTCCTCCGTCTGTGGACTCGTTCCTCCGTCTGTGGACTCGTTCCTCCGTCTGTGGACTCGTTCCTCCATCTGTGGACTCGTTCCTCCGTCTGTGGACTCGTTCCTCCATCTGTGGACTCGTTCCTCCGTCTGTGGACTCGTTCTCCTCCATCTGTGGACTCGTTCCTCCATCTGTGGACTCGTTCCTCCATCTGTGGACTCGTTCCTCCATCTGTGGACTCGTTCCTCCATCTGTGGGACTCGTTCCTCCATCCCTCCTCTGTGGACTCGTTCCTCCGTCTGTGGACTCGTTCCTCCATCTGTGGACTCGTTCCTCCGTCTCTGTGACTCGTTCCTCCATCTGTGGACTCGTTCCTCCATCTGTGGACTCGTTCCTCCGTCTGTGGACGTTCCTCCGTTCCTCCGTTCTGTGGACTCGTTCCTCCACTCGTTCCTCCATCTGTGGACTCGTTCCTCCGTCTGTGACTCGTTCCTCCTGTGGACTCGTTCCTCCATCTGTGGACTCGTTCCTCCATCTGTGGACTCGTTCCTCCGTCTGTGGACTCGTTCCTCCATCTGTGGGACTCGTTCCTCCATCTGTGGACTCGTTCCTCCATCCATCTGTGGACTCGTTCCTCCATCTGTGGACTCGTTCCTCCATCTGTGGACTCGTTCCTCCGTCTGTGGACTCGTTCCTCCATCTGTGGACTCGTTCCTCCGTCTGTGGACTCGTTCCTCCGTCTGTGGACTCGTTCCTCCATCTGTGGACTCGTTCCTCCTCCTCTGTGGACTCGTTCCTCCATCTGTGGACTCGTTCCTCCATCTGTGGACTCGTTCCTCCATCTGTGGACTCGTTTCCTCCATCTGTGGACTCGTTCCTCCGTCTGTGGACTCGTTCCTCCGTCTGTGGACTCGTTCCTCGTCTGTGGACTCGTTCCTCCATCTGTGGACTCGTTCCTCCGTCTGTGGACTCGTTCCTCCGTCTGTGGACTCGTTCCTCCGTCTGTGGACTCGTTCCTCCTCTGTGGACTCGTTCCTCCGTCTGTGGACTCGTTCCTCCATCTGTGGACTCGTTCCTCCATCTGTGGACTCGTTCCTCCGTCTGTGGACTCGTTTCCTCCATCTGTGGACTCGTTCCTCCGTCTGTGGACTCGTTCCTCCATCTCTGTGGACTCGTTCCTCCATCTGTGGACTCGTTCCTCCGTCTGTGGACTCGTTCCTCCATCATCTGTGGACTCGTTCCTCCATCTGTGGACTCGTTCCTCCATCTGTGGACTCGTTCCTCCGTCTGTGGACTCGTTCCTCCGTCTGTGGACTCGTTCCTCCATCTGTGGACTCGTTCCTCCGTCTGTGGACTCGTTCCTCCATCTGTGGACTCGTTCCTCCATCTGTGGACTCGTTCCTCCATCTGTGGACTCGTTCCTCCGTCTGTGGACTCGTTCCTCCATCTGTGGACTCGTTCCTCCATCTGTGGACTCGTTCCTCCGTCTGTGGACTCGTTCCTCCATCTGTGGACTCGTTCCTTCCATCATCTGTGGACTCGTTCCTCCATCTGTGGACTCGTTCCTCCATCTGTGGACTCGTTCCTCCATCTGTGGACTCGTTCCTCCATCTGTGGACTCGTTCCTCCATCTGTGGACTCGTTCCTCCTCCATCATCTGTGGACTCGTTCCTCCATCTGTGGACTCGTTCCTCCATCTAAGGACTCGTCCTCCGTCTGTGGACTCGTTCCTCCATCTGTGGACTCGTTCCTCCGTCTGTGGACTCGTCCTCCGTCTGTGGACTCGTTCCTCCATCTGTGGACTCGTTCCTCCATCTGTGGACTCGTTCCTCCATCTGTGGACTCGTTCCTCCATCTGTGGACTCGTTCCTCCATCTGTGGACTCGTTCCTCCATCTGTGGACTCGTTCCTCCATCTGTGACTCGTTCCTCCGTGGATGTGGACTCGTTCCTCCATCTGTGGACTCGTTCCTCCATCTGTGGACTCGTTTCTCTGTGGACTCGTTCCTCCGTCTGTGGACTCGTTCCTCCGTCTGTGGACTCGTTCCTCCATCTGTGGACTCGTTCCTCCATCTGTGGACTCGTTCTCGTCCTCCATCTGTGGACCGTTCGTCTGTGACTCGTTCCTCCGTCTGTGGACTCCATCTGTGGACTCGTTCCTCCATCTGTGGACTCGTGGACTCTTCCTCCATCTGTGGACTCGTTCCTCCGTGGGACTCGTTCCTCTGTGGACGTTCCTCCATCTGTGGACTCGTTTCTCCACTCGTTCCTCTGTGGACTCGTTCCTCCGTCTCTGTCCATCTTTCAGTCCTGGTTCTCCTTCTCTGATTGGTTCATAGCTGTCAGAGGTTCCTCCGTTACTGTTTTCAGCTGATGATTTTATCATCTTCAGTTTAAATTCTTCAGTAGAGATTTATCTTCTTCGTCTCATATCTCTGTTCTCTCGGTCTTTATGGTTCACTCTGGTCATTTTTTCAGTATCAGTGTTCAGTTGTCGTGAGTGTAGACGATGTCCTCTTGTTGTCATGGAGACATGGAGGAGATTTTTGATAAATAGGTCGCAGGATCAGACAAACTACTAAAAAAAGTGCAACTTATAGTTGAGAAAATACAGTAGTTGTGATACGTAGAGAAGTGGGATGTTTATTACATTTTTAGGAATTTACTGTGTTAACGTACCTTTGACACATCCGTACATCTGAGCCAAAATATTTAGTTTTTAATCGTCCCGTCGAATTTAAAAAAAGCTAATACCGATATACATCAAAATACCAAAACTAAATCGGCCAATTCTCTAATACAGTCAACTGCAAACAGTAGAACTCCTTCCTTTACTGCTGCTTCCTAGTTGGAAGTTTCTCTGGAACGCCCCCTGCAGTCAGAATTTCTGATTTCCTAGTTGGAAGTTTGACTGGAACGCCCCTTGGAGTCAGAATTTCCAATTTCCTAGTTGGAAGTTTGACTGGAATGCCCCTAGGAGTCAGAATTTCCAATTTCCTAGTTGGAAGTTTCTCTGGAACGCCCAATGGTGTCAGAATTTCTGATTTCCTAGTTGGAAGTTTGACTGGAACGCCCCCTGCAGTCAGAATTTCCAATTTCCTAGTTGGAAGTTTGACTGGAATGCCCCTAGGAGTCAGAATTTCCAATTTCCTAGTTGGAAGTTTCTCTGGAACGCCCAATGGTGTCAGAATTTCTGATTTCCTAGTTGGAAGTTTGACTGGAACGCCCCCTGCAGTCAGAATTTCCAATTTCCTAGTTGGAAGTTTCTCTGGAACGCCCCCTGCAGTCAGACTTTCCGATTTCCTAGTTGGAAGTTTGACTGGAACGCCCCTTGGAGTCAGAATTTCCGATTTCCTAGTTGGAAGTTTGACTGGAACGCCCCTTGGAGTCAGAATTTCCGATTTCCTAGTTGGAAGTTTGACTGGAACGCCCTTTGGAGTCAGAATTTCCTATTTCCTAGTTGGAAGTTTGACTGGAACGCCCCCTTGGAGTCAGAATTTCCGATTTCCTAGTTGGAAGTTTCTCTGGAACGCCCCCTGCAGTCAGAATTTCCGATTTCCTAGTTGGAAGTTTCTCTGGAACACCCTCTGCAGTCAGAATTTCAAATTTCCTAGTTGGAAGTTTGACTGGAACACCCCTTGGAGTCAGAATTTCCGATTTCCTAGTTGGAAGTTTCTCTGGAACGCCCCCTGCAGTCAGAATTTCCGATTTCCTAGTTGGAAGTTTCTCTGGAACACCCTCTGCAGTCAGAATTTCAAATTTCCTAGTTGGAAGTTTGACTGGAACACCCCTTGGAGTCAGAATTTCCTATTTCCTAGTTGGAAGTTTCTCTGGAACGCCCCTGGAGTCAGAATTTCCTATTTCCTAGTTGGAAGTTTCTCTGGAACGCCCCCTGCAGTCAGAGTTTCAGTGTATCGAGTCGTCGCAGATGAACAAGCGTCTTTGGCTGATGAGAAGCGTCTCTGTTTCTGGAGGTTAGCACACCAGCTAATGATCAGAGCATCAGCAGCCGCTGGCTGCAGCTATTAAATCCTACAGAATCAGTGAGGGGGTACTTAGGATTGTCCATGTATTTTTCATTTCACTTCATTTCTGCTGAATAAACAATGAGACAGTGAAAAAAATTGATCAGATGATCCTTAATCGCAGCTCGGCTGTTGAGCGTCCAGAGTCGTCCAGCTGCTCTGGCCCCTCCCTCCCTGAAGATTCCTCCAGATCAATGTGTTTGTCATCATGTCAGCTGGTCACCTGACGTCCAGTGTTCCCAGCAGCAGGCCGTCCATCCAGATACCAGTTAATGCTGGCTGTGACAGTAATCCTGTAATGGGCCGAGTCCAGGAACAGAGACCTCTGCTTCCAGCTGATCAGAACTTAGATCATAAAAAGCTGATGAAGATTGTATTTCCATTAACCGAGTATGAATCTCTGGAGATGCAGTTTGAGTCTGTTATTGAGACGGATGATTCATCCTTTACCGCTAAGACTAAAACAAACTGCTCTGAGATCACAGAAACATCTGTCTGGTGGAAACCAGGACAGTCTAGAAGGTTCCAGAACATCTGGACATTTATCAGACCTGATGTTCCTGTGGTGGAACAGAGTCTAGAGACGTTTTAGGTCGAGAGGCTAACGGGCTGGTTTGAGTTTGAACCAGTGAAGATCCTCTGGAGGAGAACCTGGAGCAGGTAAACCTGGAGCAGGTAAACCTGGAGCAGGTGACCGGAGCAGGTGAACCTGGAGCAGGTGAAACCTGGAGCAGGTGAACCTGGAGCAGGTAAACCTGGAGCAGGTAAACCTGGAGCAGGTGAACCTGGAGCAGGTAAACCTGGAGCAGATAAACCTGGAGCAGGTGAACCTGGAGCAGGAAAACCTGGAGCAGATAAACCTGGAGCAGGTGAACCTGGAGCAGGTAAACCTGGAGCAGATAAACCTGGAGCAGGTGAACCTGGAGCAGGAAAACCTGGAGCAGATAAACTGGGCAGGTGAACCTGGAGCAGGTAAACCTGGAGCAGGTGAACCTGGAGCAGTGGAGCAGGTGAAACCTGGAGCAGTAACCTGGGCAGGTAACCTGAGGCAGGTGAACCTGGAGCACTGGAGCAGGGAACCTGGAGCAGGTAACCTGGAGCAGGTGAACTGGAGCAGGTGAGCAGGTAACCTGGAGCAGGTAAACCTGGAGCAGGTGAACCTGGAGCAGGTGAGGAGCAGGTGAACCTGGAGCAGGTGAACCTGGAGCAGGTAAACCTGGAGCAGGTGAACCTGGAGCAGGTAAACCTGGAGCAGGTGAACCTGGAGCAGGTAAACTGGAGCAGGTGAACCTGGAGCAGGTGAACCTGGAGCAGGTGAACCTGGAGCAGTGAACCTGGAGCAGGTGAACCTGGAGCAGGTGAACCTGGAGCAGATAAACCTGGGCAGATGACAGAGGTGAACCTGGAGAGGTGAACATGGAGCAGGGAACCTGGAGCAGGTGAAGCGGTCACCTGGAGCAGGTGAACCTGGAGCAGGTGAACCTGGAGGTGAACCTGAGGAAGGAAGGTGAACCTGGAGCAGGTGAACCTGGAGCAGGTGAACCTGGAGCAGGTGAACCTGGAGCAGGTGAACCTGGAGCAGATGAACCTGGAGCAGGTGAACCTGGAGCAGATTCTTCTGAGCCTCAGATGAGAAGATGTGGAGCACCAACAGCTGCTGAGCTGTGGGTGTTTCTGCAAGGACGTATCTGAGGAACGGCTGGATGATTGATGGCTATAGAGCCAATAGAATCAATAGACAGCTCATAAATCCACATCACTTCAGGAATGATCCAATCAGAATGAATGAACGAAGATGGTCAGCGTTGACCTCCTACCACCAGCAGAAACCATCTGAGAGGTCACATGATCTAGATCCACTGCAAATCTGATGTATCTATGGGAGTTTCCTCCTGGAATCTGGTTCCTGGTGGTGAAACACCAACCCTAACCCAACCCTAACCCTAACCCTAACCGCCTAACCCCCTAACCCCCTAAACCCCTAAACCTCTAACCCCTAACCCTAACCCCTAACCTAACCCCCCTAACCCCAACCCTAACCCAAACCCCGAAACCCTAACCCTAACCCCTAAACCCTAACCCTAACCCTAACCCTAACCTAACCCCTAACCCCTAACCCTAACCCCTAACCCCTAACCTCTAACCCCTAACCCCTAACCCCCGAACCCCTAACCTCTAACCCCCCTGAAAACCTAACCCTAACCCCTAACCCCTAACCCCTAACCCCGAACCCCTAACCTCTAACCCCTAACCCTAACCTAACCTCGAACCCCAAACCCCAAACCCCTAACCCCTAACCGCCTAACCCTAACCCCTAACCCCTAACCCCCTAACCCCCCAACCTCTAACCCTAACCCCAACCTCTAACCCTAACCCCAAACCCCGAACCCCTAACCCCTAACCCTAACCCCCTAACCCGAACCCCTAACCCCTAACCCCGAACCCCAAACCCTAACCTAACCCCAACCCTAACCCTAACCCCCGAAACCCCGAACCCCGAACCCCCCCTAACCCGAACCCCGAACCCCAACCCCCGAACCCCGAACCCCTAACCACCCCTAACCCAACCCCTAACCCCTAACCCCTAACCCGAAACCCGAACCCCTAAACCCTAACCCCTAACCCTAACCCCTAACCCCTAACCCCTAACCCCAAACCTAACGAACCCTAACCCTAACCCTAACCCTAACCCGAACCCCCCCGAACCCTAAACCCCTAACCCCTAACCCCTAACCCCTAACCCTAACCCTAACCCTAACCCCAACCGAACCCCTAACCAACCCGAACCCCTAACCCTAACCAACCTAACCGGAACCCTAACCTAAACCGGAACCCCTGAACCCCTAACCCCTTAACCCCTAACCCCTAACCCGAACCCCTAACCCCTAACCCCTAACCCTAACCCTAACCCCAACCCCGAAACCCTAACCAACCCCTAACCCCTAACCCGAAACCCTAACACCCTAAACCCGAACCCGAACCCGAACCCGAACCCTCGAAACCCCGAACCCTAAAACCAACCCCTAACCCTAACCCCAACCCTAACCCCTAACCCGAACCCGAAACCCCTAACCCCACCCCTAACCCTAACCCCTAACCCCCCGAACCCCTAAACCCAACCAACCCCTTAACCCCTAACCCTAACCCCCCCTAACCCTAACCTAACCCCTAACCTCCTAACCCCTAACCGAACCCCGAACCCTAACCCCTAACCCCTAACCCTAACCCTAACCTTAACCCCTAACCCCTAACCCTAACAAAGGTGAGACTGAGATCAGAGCTTGGCTGTAGGAAGTGGAGTTGTTTTTTTTATTTGTTCTGTTTTGTTAGTTTCCATCTCCATCATGGAGTCAGTCTGCATCTCCATGAGATGTTTCAACAAACAACTCCACCAAATATAAAACCATCATCAGAGTAGATTTTATTATGCTGCTGTTTTTCTGTGAAATGGAAGCGACGGTCGCATCACATTAATCTGATTTAGCTCCTTCCTGTTTACTGTTCTCTGTGAGACAAATGAAAACTATTGAGGGAATTATTTTTAAAAGCATCCGAACTTCAATTACCGTGACTTCCAAAGCTTTCCTCTGGATGCTGGGAAACGTCAGACTCATCAAACATTACTTTAGGTCAATTTTCTCTACTAAGTTTAATGACTGGCTCTAAAATAGTTCCATGTTTTATGTAAAATATAAAGCTGCCTTTTTTCCAAGGCTTCAGTTTTTGTCTCCAGTAACCAGATCAGGTCCAGGAACAGTTCAGGTTTAGGTCTGGAGGACTTGATTCTGGCTGGTTCACAAGAGACGTGTCAATCATCCAGATCATCCTTCATTAATGAGATACCTGCTGGTAGAAATACCCACAATTCCACCGACGCGTTATTACATTTATATCAGATAAAACCAGTTTCATAGTTTTGGTTCCTGAAAAACCTCAATGAAACTAAGAAAAGTTGCAGTTCCTCTACCGACCGCTAGAGGCTGCAGTTCCTCTACCGACCACTAGGGGCTGCAGTTCCTCTACTGACCACTAGAGGCTGCAGTTTCCTCTATTGACCAACTAGAGGCTGCGGTTCCACTAGAGGCTGCAGTTCCTCTACTGACCACTAGAGGCTGCGGTTCCTCTATTGACCACTAGAGGCTGCGGTTCCTCTACCGACCACTAGAGGGCTGCGGTTCCTCTATTGCCGACCATAGAGGCTGCGGTTCCTCTACTGACACTAGAGGATGCGGTTCCTCTACCGACCACTAGAGGCTGCGGTTCCTCTAGACCACTAGAGGCTGCGGTTCCTTAACTAGAGGCTGCGGTCCCTCTACTACTGAGGCTGCGGTTCCTCTACGACCACTAGAGGCTGCGGTCCTCCCGACCACTAGAGGCTGCGGTTCCTCTACTACTGCGGTTCCTCTACCGACCACTAGAGGCTGCGGTCCTCTAGGCTGCGGTTCCTCTAGTTTTGCGGTTCCTCTACCGACCACTAGAGGCTGTGGTTCCTCTACCGACCACTAGCGGCTGCGGTCCTCTACTTACGACCGCTAGAGGCTGCGGTTCCTCTACCGACCGCTAGAGGCTGCGGTTCCTCTACCGATGGCTAGGGCTGCGGTTCCTCTACCGAGCTAGAGGCTGCGTTTTACTACCGACCGCTAGAGGCTGCGGTTCTCTACCGACCGCTAGAGGCTGCGGTTCCTCTACCGACCACTAGAGGCGCGGTTCCTTATGACCACTAGAGGCTGCGGTTCCTCTACGACCACTAGAGGCTGCCCTCTACCGACCCTAGAGGCTGCAGTTCCTCTACCGACCATAGAGGCTGCGGTTCCTCTACCGACCACTAGAGGCTCTGCAGTTCCTCTACTGACCACTAGAGGCTGCATTCCTCTACCGACCACTAGAGGCTTGCGGTTCCTCTACCGACCACTAGAGGCTGCGGTTTCCTCTACCGACCACTAGAGGCTGCAGTTCCTCTACCGACCACTAGAGGCTGCGGTTCCTCTACGACCACTAGAGGTGCGGTTCTCACGACCACTAGAGGCTGCGGTTCCTCTACCGAAGAGGCTGCAGTTCCTCTACCGACCCTAGAGGCTTGCAGTTCCTCTACCGACCACTAGAGGCTGCAGTTCTCTACTGACCACTAGAGGCTGCAGTTCCTCTACTGACCACTAGAGGCTGCAGTTCCTCTACCGACCACTAGAGGCTGCAGTTCCTCTACTGACCACTAGAGGCTGCAGTTCCTCTACCGACCACTAGAGGCTGCAGTTTCCTCTACCGACCACTAGAGGCTGCAGGACCACTAGAGGCTGCAGTTCCTCTACTGACCACTAGAGGCTGTTTCAGTGGTCCATCTGTTGAGGCTACAGTCCTGCAGCGGTTGCAGGTTCAACTCCCAGCCTGCAACACGTCCTTTTTTTTTCTCTCTTTATTCTGTAAATAAAGGCAAGTTGTGCCAGAAAAATCTAAATTACTAATCCTATTTTTTTTTAACAATTTCTGATTTCATAGTCAGAATTTGTTTAGTCATCATCAGATCTCCTGTTAGTTCCAGTTCTCGGTTTGTTGTTTCTGATGGTCAGCTCTCGTTCTGATCAGATCAAACCTGTTTGTAATAAATCGATCAGTGTAGATCCTGAAAGTTACTTGGAGTTCTTGCTCTTTGTTTCGTTTCTCTGCTCGGCTACAAGATTAAAATCCCAACTTTTTTTTCCTTAAATCAGAGTTTTTACTTTGTAAAAAGACAAAAATATGTGAATTCTTGTCACAAAACATCAAATTTTGTAATTGAATTGAGACAAAACCATATTTTTTCTTGTAAAATTGCAAACTTTAAAAAGATTGACTTTTTTCATCAAATAAAAAAATCAGAAATTTTACTTTTTAGCTCAAAATGACAAATTTAGTCACAAAATTGCTAATTTTGTATAATTGCAACTTTATGTCCTGAAATCAGAGGTTGTTACTGTAACAAAGTCAGTTTTGACTAAAATGAGCAGCTTCTTGTTAAATCCTGAACTTTTGAAGGAAAAATTACTTTTTTTTTTTCCCCAGATTTTTTAAAAAGCATTTCCTCCTCATCTCAGTTATTTTAGTTATTAATGTCGTGAATCTCGTGGTCACTCTGGCATCTCTTCAGAAATATTCTCGTTATAAGTTTGATTGTCTTTTCATAAAATAAAATGAAGCAGTTTTACCCCGAACAGCTGGAAACAGCTGGAAAGAGCTCCTGATCCAGATTCTCTTTCTTTATTTTTAGACTTTTTAATGTTTTCCTTATTCAATCTAAGCAGCCTCGTGGTCTGAACTGTGATTGTAAACGTGGTGATTATCAGCAGCTTTATGAGGAGTTTTATGGCTCAGAAACGAGCAGCTTCAGGGGGAAGAAGGGACGAGCAGCGCTGATAAAACACTTCTGTTAGCAGTGAGAACAGCCACCTGGCAGACAGAAGGAAAACTGGGGGCCGCGGTCCAAATCTGAGGCCCTGCCCCCACTCTGCTTCTTCTTCTGCGCTGCTGAAATGAGCCACCTACACTTCAGGACATCTGCTAAGCTGATTTTCTGCAGCTCAGCAGCAGCACAGTGGAATCAGAGAGATTAGCTGAAACGACATCCAGCTCCGGCTTTGTGCTGCGTTTTCACCCATCGCTCTGGTGCGCGTGGGAGTGCGTATCGTGCTCGGGGGTCACGGCGCCGTGACTCGCCGCGCTGCTGCGGTTCAGTCGGAGTCGGGAGGCGGAACCGGAGAGGCGCTTCAGAGGAACGCTGATGTCTTTGTTTTCCTGCCAAACCCGTTATCTCTGCAGGAGGAGAAACTGTTGTTTGGCTCCACCGGAGGCTTGTTTGTGACTGGAGCCATACGATCGTCTGTTTTCACCGTCTTCATCCTCATTTACGATTTTAAGCACTTTAACCTCAAAAAGATGAATTAGAGTCATCGGCAAAAGTTTGTGGAAAACCATGTAGCAGCGTAAAAACGTCTAAAACCACCCAGATACGACAAATAAAACCCCTAAAACCACCCGGATACGACAAATAAAACCCCTAAAACCACCCGGATACGACAAAAAAAACCCTAAAACCACCCGGATAGGATACGACAAATAAAACCCCTAAAACCACCCGGATACGACAAATAAAACCCTAAAAAACAACCCCGGTATGACAAATAAAAACCCCTAAAACCACCGGATACGACAAATAAAATCCCTAAAACCACCCGGATACGACAAAATAAAACCCTAAAAACCACCCCCGGATACGACAAATAAACCTCTAAAACCACCCGGATACGACAAATAAAACGGACGACAATAAAACCCCTAAAACCACCCGGAACGACAAATAAAACCTCTAAAAACCACCCGGATACGACAAATAAAACCCTAAAACCACCCGATACGGACAAATAAAAACCCCTAAAACCCCGGATACGACAAAAAAACCCATAAAACCACCGAACGACAAATAAAACCTCCACCCGGATACGAACATAAAACCTTTAAAACCACACGGACCCCACCGGATACGACAATAAAACCCCAAAAACCCCGGATACGACAAATAAAACCTCTAAAAACCCGGATAGACAAATAAAACCTCTAAAACCACCCGGATACGGACAAATAAAACCCCTAAAACCACCCGGATACGACAAATAAAACCCCTAAAACCACCCGGATACGACAAATAAAACCTCTAAAACCACCCGGATACGACAAATAAAACCTCTAAACCAGCCCCCACCCGAATGACCATAAAACCCCTAAAACCACCCGGTACGACAAATAAAAACTTTAAAAACACCCGGATTACAACAAATAAAACCTAAACACCCGGAGATGGACAAACTAAACCCTTTAAAAACCAACCCGGATCCGACCAAATAAAACCTTTAAAACACCCGGATAAACAAAATTGAAAACCCCTTACTAAACTTTAAAACCCCACGCCTGTGAGGATACGACAAATTTGGAAGAGTAAAAACCTTGTGGAAAAAATAAACGGAAGTAATCACGAGAAGACGAAAAAAAGGGAAAAACACCGGAACAAACCGAAACCCCGGGGAGGGGGATGAGTACGACAAAGAAAACCGCGGGGAAAAACAACCAGTGACGACGACCAAGATGGAGGAGGAGAGAAAAGAGAAGAAGAAGAAAATGAATAGAAAGTAGAGTGAAGGGACAAAAAGTAAAGGGAGAGAGAAGAAAGAGATAGGACAGAGGGGAAAGCAGAGAGAAGAGTAAGAATAGGAGGGGAGATAAAGGAAAGGAGAGATAGAAAAAAAAAAACCCCCGGAAAACCACCCGGGCCGAGACGACAAAGAGAAGAAGGGAGGAAAGAGAGAGAAAAAGCCCGGCGGGAAAAAGACCACCCCGGAGACGACAAAGGAAGGAGAAAAGAGAAAACGCGGCACGGCGAGGATAAAAAAACAAATTCCTTCTCGTCAGAATTGTGGAACTTGGGTTCGCGACGATGCGAGTAGGCGAGGGTTGGCTGGAAGCGCAATCGCACGTGAGGAGTGGAGTTTCACGGACGAGAGAGGAGGTCATCGAAGAAAGGTAATACGGTTTGGGCACGAAGGGATAGAAATGATGAGTAACCTAAACAGAGAAAAACCACAGGGGGGGAAGACACAAAGGGAGAAAACCCAGCGCAAAAAATAATCTTCCATATTTAAGGAGATAGGAGTACCATGAAATGGAACCGGATACGACTGACAACAGTGAAGGGGAGATCAAAAAGTACTGACGGTTAAAGAAGAAAATCAACCTCAGGCAGGGAGTTTGAATACCGTGGAGTGAAGACGTACAAAGTAAAAAACCGGGGAAGGAAAGGAAAAACTAGTCGATACCGGTATCGTGTCTCCCTGCCGGCTGAAAGCTACTAAATAGCCCAGTGGTTAATCGAGGAACGAACTCACGCACTTATGGATATCCGTGGCTGGAAATTTTGGAACAGCCGGGACCCGGGATGAATAATCACACAACCGGGGGATGGAGGACGACAAAGAGGTGAAGGGGGTGAAAGGGAAAAAATAGAGAAAAACAAGAGGCAGCGTATGGAAGCTATCTAAAAAAAGGGGCGTGATTGAGATAAACACCGGGAGGATGAAAAAATCCCCCACCACGGGGAGGGGGAGACTGAGGCAAAGAAAAAGAGAGATAGGAATAGAGACCAAAGGGAGGGGGGTGGAAACAGTGGCTGTGGTGGGTGGAGGGAAGTAAAGGTGGTGGTGGGACGTTGAAAAGAAACCCAGGAGGGAGGACGAAACTGGAGACCGGAACAAATAGGGGGACAAAGGAAGAAAGAGAGAGGGAAGGGATTTCCGTGCCCCAGCGCTTGGCCTCGAATGGGGGGCGAGACATGCTAAGAACAACCAGTAGTCGGGAAGGCGAACCAGGGAAGAAGGGTGGGGTGCACGCAGGGACGCGAGAGAGGGGGCGGAGGAAAACGGGGCGAAAAAGGAAAAAATAAAAAGGAGAAAGGAACAAAACCGCTTCGACAGTACAAAAATATACAGGGGGAGTAGGGCACAGAGAAGAGGGGCGAAAAGACGGAGGGGCAGGGGTGGGGTAAAATAAACAAAACAAGGAAAAAATAAACCCAACAGTAGTCACTAGATCCTAGTAAGCTTCCACACCGATTGTAGAAACCGAAAGGAGTCTAGGTGTGGGAGACGAAGACGAGCCGTACATCTCAAAGGAGAGAACATCGGGAGGGGGGAGGCAGGAGGGGCGCGGTAGCCAGACAATGCAACCAACCAGTCCTAACATCTGACCGAGTCGCTGTCATAGTTGAGTGTGTAGCAGATGGCGCCCACTAGGGGATCCTCACTAGGAAGTAAATACTCAAAAAGTAAGAAGGGGAAGTAAAAAATCAAACTAGGGGGATGCGCACGAAAAGGAGAAGGCAGGGAGCTGGGTGTTAGACGACGGAGGCATGGGACGGACAAAGAGAGGAGGGAAAACCGGGAAGGGGGGGACAATAAATAGAAAACGGGGAGGAAGACAAAGAGGGAGCGGCAAAACCGCGAAGAACGAAAGCGAGAGAAACAAATAGACACATGGGAGGCGCGCGAGAACAACAGCGAGGAAGGGATTGGAGGGACTAACAAAACAGAGAAATAACGCGGGAACGAATGGGAAAGGAAGGGGAAGAAGGGGGTTGAGTGGAAGGGGGGAGAGAGACGGGTGAAAAATTATAAAAACATTTAGTTGGACTGAGAGCCCCGTGGGAGGGAGTAAATAGGGGCTCTAGCGGCTCGCAGTTGGAATTGCCGGGGTCATGCCTGAGTGAGGCTAAGGGGTAGGGCGGGAGAGGGAGGTAGGGGGGGAGGGACAAACAAAAAAAACCGCAGAAAAGCACCACACGGGAGGATGACCACAAAAGGAGAGTGAAAACCGCGAGGATGGAAAGAACTGATTAAACAGAAAGGACCTGCTCAGGTGCGCTACCTGGGGAAGCAGTCTCGCCAAGCAAACTAGACATTTATTGGTGTGAGGGAGGGGGCTTTTCGGGAAGCGGGGCGGACCAGGCGACAGACAAAGGGAGGGAAAACGGCGGAACGAGTAGCGGCGGAGATATAAAATAATAATTAATTACTCTCTATAAGAACACAGGGATGAGGATACGACAAAATACATAAAAGAGGAGAGGACAAAACCCGACCGAGGGGAACGTGGCGGTAAGGGTTATTTTATGTTGTATTCTAATTTTTGCTAAAACACACGGATAGGTACCTTTGATACGACAAATTAAACCTCTACTTAAAACCACACGGAACGGGGGACAAATATAAAAACCTGTAAAAACCCCCGGATGTGAATACGACAAAAATATAAAACCCCCCTAAAACCACCCGGATACGACAATAAAACCAAAAACCACCCGGATACAACAAATTTAAAACCCTAAAACCACCCAGATACGACAAATAAAACCTTTAAAAACCCATGGGATACGACAAAATAAAACCCCTAAAACCACCGGATACGACAAATAAAACCTTTAAAAACACCGGATCAACAAATTAAAACCACTAAAACCACCCGGGATACGACAAATAAAACCTCTACAAACCTCTACCCACCCGGATACAAAAATAAAACCTCTAAAAACCCGGATACGACAAATAAACCTTTAAAACCACCCGGATACGACAAATAAAAACCCCTAAAACCAAAACCGGATACGACAAATAAAAACCTTTAAAACCTCCCGGGTACGACAAATAAAAACCTTTAAAACCACCGGATAAAAAAAAAACCCTAAAACCACCCGGATACGACAATAAAACTTAAAACCCCAGATACGATACAATAAAACCTCTAAAACCACCGGATACAACAAAAAAAAAACCCCTAAAACCACCCGGATACGACAAATAAAACCTCTAAAACCACCCGGATACAACAAATAAAACCTCTAAAACCACCCGGATACAACAAATAAAACCCCTAAAACCACCCGGATACAAATAAATAAAACCTACTTAAAACCACCCGGATACGACAAATAAAACCTTAAAACGCCCGGATACAAAAAATAAAAACGACGAAAAAAAAAAAACCAGGGATAGGAAAATTCTCCCTACAAAAGGATACGAAATAGAAAAACAACCCCCAAGCAAAAAAACACAAATAAAACCCGGATACGTTTAAAACCCCTACGAACAAAAGAGAACAAATTAAAAACCCAAAACCACCCGGATACGGACAAAAAAAACCCCCACGGATACGACAACCAAAACCCCGGATACAAAAAATTAAAACCCTAAAAACCCACCCCGGATTACGACAAAAAAAACCCTAAAAAACCCCGATACGACAAATAAAACCTCTAAAACCACCCGGATACGACAAATAAAACCTCTAAAACCACCCGGATACGACAAATAAAACCCCTAAAACCACCCAGATACGACAAATAAACCTTAAAACCACCCGGATACGACAAATAAAACCTCTAAAAACCACCCGGATACGACAAATAAAACCCCTAAAACCACCCGGATACGACAAATAAAACCCCTAAAACCACCCGGATACGACAAATAAAACCTTTAAACCACCCGGATACGACAAATAAAAAACCCCTAAAACCACCCGGATACGACAAATAAAACCTCTAAAAACCACCCGGATACGACAAATAAAAAACCCCTAAAACCACCGGATACGAAAATAAAAACCCCTAAAAAACCACCGGATACGACAAATAAAACCCCTAAAACCACCCGGATACGACAAATAAAACCCCTAAAACCACCCGGATACGACAAATAAAACCCCAAAACCCCGGATACGACAAATAAAACCACCACGCCGGATCGACAATATAAAACCCCTAAAACCACCCGATACGACAAATAAAAATAAAACCAAAAACCCGGATACGACAAATAAAACCCCTAAAACCACCCGGATACGACAAATAAAAAAACCACCCGGATACGAAAAATAAAAAACCCTAACAACCAAAGGATACCAAAAAAACCCCTATAAAACCACCCGGATACGACAAATAAAAACCCTAAAACCACCCGGATACGACAAATAAAACCCCTAAAACCACCCGGATACGACAAATAAAACCTCTAAAACCACCCGGATACGACAAATAAAACCCCTAAAACCACCCGGATACGACAAATAAAACCCCTAAAACCACCCGGATACGACAAATAAAACCCCTAAAACCACCCGGATACGACAAATAAAACCCCTAAAACCACCCGGATACGACAAATAAAACCCCTAAAACCACCCGGATACGACAAATAAAACCCCTAAAACCACCCGGATACGACAAATAAAACCCCTAAAACCACCCGTATACGACAAATAAAACCCCTAAAACCACCCGGATACGACAAATAAAACCCCTAAAAACCCCGGATACGACAAATAAAACCCCTAAAACCACCCGGATACGACAAATAAAACCCCTAAAACCACCCGGATACGACAAATAAAAAACCAATAACAACCCCCCTTAAAACCACCCGGATACGACAAATAAAACCCTAAAACCACCCGGATACGACAAATAAAACCCCTAAAACCACCCGGATATACGAAACAAACTTAAAACCACCCGGATAAAAACGACAAATAAACCCCTAAAACCACCCGGATACGACAAATAAAAACCCCTAAAACCCCCGTATACGACAAATAAAACCCCTAAAACCACCCGGATACGACAAATAAAACCCCTAAAACCACCCGGATACGACAAATAAAACCCCTAAAACCCCTACCACCCGGATACGACAAATAAAACCACCTAACAACCACCCGGATACGACAAAAAAACCCTAAAACCACCGGATACGACGAAATAAAACCACCGGATATAAAATAAAACCCCTAAAACCACCCGGTACGACAAATAAAACCCCTAAAACCACCCTGATACGACAAATAAAACCTCTAAAACCACCCGGATACGAACAATAAAACCCCTAAAAACCCCGGATACGACAAATAAAACCCCTAAAACCACCCGGATACGACAAATATAAAACCCCTAAAACCCCACCCGGATACGACAAATAAAACCCCCCTAAAACCCACCCGGACCACCACCCGGATACGACAAATAAAACCACCCGGATACGACAAATAAAAACCCCTAAAACCACCCCGGATACGAAAAATAAAACCCGAAAAACCCTAAAACCCGATACGACAAATAAAACCTCTAAAACCACCCTACGACAAATAAAACCTCTAAAACCGCCCGGATATGACAAATAAAACCTCTAAAACCGCCCGGATACGTCAAATAAAACCTCTAAAACCACCCGGATACGACAAGGATGTCCTCAGATGATCAATTACAGACAAGCTTTTTACTGTCGTTTATCATTATTCATTTTAACAAAAATGAGAAAGAAATGAACTGCATAGCTACCTAGCTACAGCTGTCACGCTAAGATATCTATATTAGACAAATCCTGCGTGATGTCATGCAGACGTTTCTAAAGCGTGAAGTCCAGCTGAGGAGCTCTGGTGGAGGAATGGACTCCACCCATCACCTGTCAATCCAGCGATAAATGAACAGGCAGAACAAAGAAGCTCTGCAGTGAGAACATACCAGAATAAAAACTATTATTTAGCTATTTTAGCTTAGCACATGCTAGCAAATAACACTAACTGATGTTGACTTACTTGAATTCAGATCAAAGGACCAAGCTTGTTTCAGATATCGCTTTTAGCTGACTTAGCTAAGTAGCTAACTTAGCTAAGTGGCTGACTTAGCTAGGTAGCTCACTTACCTAAGTGGCTGACTTATCTATGTAGCTGACTTAGCTAGGTAGCTGACTTAGCTAAGTAGCTAACTTAGCTAACTTAGCTAAGTGGCTGACTTAGCTAGGTAGCCGACATAGCTAGGTGGCTGACTTAGCTACGTAGCTGACTTAGCTAGGTAGCTGACTTGGCTCCATAGCTGACTTAGCTAGGTGACTGACTTAGCTACTTAGCTAATTTAGCTAGGTACCTGGCTTAGCTGTGTGGCTGACTTACCTGGGTGAAAGGCAGAGCTACACCTGAAAAGGTGCTAATACTAACCTGTAATGTTAACATTCATTCTGTTCCAGTTCAGTATAAAACACTGATATTGTGAATTTTACAATATCCCAACCTTTTGTTGCAAAGAGCAAAGTTTTGTCATAAAATTTCAAATTTCACAAAATAGCAATTTTTGACAAAATTCCCAACTTTGTCATAAAATCTTGACTTTTGCTCAAATAGATAAATAAAAAATTTTTTTAAATCACATTTTTTTGTTGTAAAATTGCATCGCAACTAAATATTGCAACTTAACAATGCAATATATTGTCTTTTTAAAAAAATCACAGCTTTTTAATAAGATAAAGACTTGATAACTTGCAAAATTTTTGTACAATTGGAAATTTTGCTAAATTGTGACTTCTTGTCATAAGTTCGCAGTTTTGTGTCATTGAAATCACAGATCTTACAAAATAGTAAAAATACACAACTAATGTAGAATTTCTTGTTTTCAGTACCAGACTTTAAATAAGTTCATTTATGCAGTAAATTTTTAAAGTTTAATTTTAACATGAAGGTCAATGGAGACTGACTGTTGGGGCCAGACCCTAGTGGACACTGGAGGAACTGCAGCCTCTAGTGGTCGGTAGAGGAACCGCAGTCTCTAGTGGTCAGTAGAGGAACCGCAGCCTCTAGTGGTCGGTAGAGGAACTGCAGCCTCTAGTGGTCGGTAGAGGAACTGCAGCCTCTAGCCTGCTCTAGTGGTCGGTAGATGCAGGGGCAGCCTCTAGTGGTCGGTAGAGGAACTGCGCAGCCTCTAGTGGTCGGTAGAGGAACTGCAGCCTCTAGTGGTCAGTAGAGGAACTGCAGTCTCTAGTGGTCAGTAGAGGAACTGCAGTCTCTAGTGGTCTGTAGAGGAACCGCAGTCTCTAGTGGTCTTTAGAGGAACTGCAGCCTCTAGTGGTCGGTAGAGGAACCGCAGTCCTCTAGTGGTCTGTAGAGGAACTGCAGTCTCTAGTGGTCTGTAGAGGAACCGCAGTCTCTAGTGGTCGGTAGAGGAACCGCAGTCTCTAGTGGTCGGTAGAGGAACTGCAGTCTCTAGTGGTCAGTAGAGGAACTGCAGTCTCTAGTGGTCAGTAGAGGAACTGCAGTCTCTAGTGGTCTGTAGAGGAACCGCAGTCTCTAGTGGTCGGTAGAGGAACCGCAGTCTCTAGTGGTCGGTAGAGGAACCGCAGCCTCTAGTGGTCGGTAGAGGAACCGCAGCCTCTAGTGGTCGGTAGAGGAACTGTAGCCTCTAGTGGTTGGTAGAGGAACCGCAGCCTCTAGTGACCTTTAGAGGAACTGCAGCCTCTAGTGACCTTTAGAGGAACTGCAGCTTCTAGTGGTCGGTAGAGGAACCGCAGCCTCTAGTGACCTTTAGAGGAACTGCAGCCTCTAGTGACCTTTAGAGGAACTGCAGCTTCTAGTGGTCGGTAAAGGAACCGCAGCCTCAAGTGGTCGGTAGAGGAACCGCAGCCTCTAGTGGTCAGTAGAGGAACTGCAGCCTCTAGTGGTCGGTAGAGGAACCGCAGCCTCTAATGGTCGGTAGAGGAACTGCAGCCTCTAGTGGTCGGTAGAGGAACCGCAGCCTCTAGTGGTCGGTAGAGGAACTGCAGCCTCTAGTGGTCAGTAGAGGAACTGCAGCCTCTAGTGGTCGGTAGAGGAACTGCAGTTGAATGTAGCACTTTGGATTATTGGATTATATAAAAAAAAGCTTTCTAAAAACCTTGCTGATGTCTTTCCTGCTCAGCATTGTGTTTTGGTCCACTGACATGAAAAACTGTCAGTGTTGATCATCTGAGGTTGTGTTTTCCTCAGAGAGACTCCTCCCTTCGTCGTGATGGAGGTGCAGACTCCTTCGTGACCCCCTCCCCCCCCCCCCCCCTCTTTTTTGTGTTAGTTATGAATTTTTCACAGCCGTGATCACGGCGCTAACAGTGAAAGCTAAAGGCCAGCAGACAGACAAAGTTTGGTCTGGATGCCACTGAGGATGACCGTCATCCTCAGACCCCCCCCCCCCCCCCCCCCCCACACTTCACCCCGTCCCAGCTCACCCCCCCCCCCCCCCCCACCGCCCCCACCCCCCCTCTGACCCGATGTCATCCTGCAAAGTCATCAAGTCAGATTCTTCCTCTCCACTTCCCTTTCATCACGTCCTCCCTCTGCTCATCCCTACCCCCCCCCCTCTCTTACCCCCCCCCCCCCCCCCAGAGCAGGGCGGGGCAGACCGGCGCCCCGAGCAGCGGTAAATACAGGCAGCACTCCACAAACAAGCCTGATTACAATGACAAAGGCTGCCACACTTTAGGGAGGAGCTCTGAGCAATTTGGAGGCCGGGACGGGGGGGGTGGGGGGGCGTGGGGGGGGGACGAGGCCATGGGGCGAGCAGCATACTTAATGGGCTTTGTGTGTCAGAAGAAAAGGGTCTGAGCTTCTGGGCCCAGCTGTCACCCCCCCCCCCCCAGTTTGTTCCTCTGGTTAGTGAAAGCTGTCAACGAGGAAGAGAAAGACTAAATGAGAGCTGCCTCTCTGATCTCTGATTCACACGAGCAGAAGAGAAAAGAAGAAGAAGAAGAAGAAAGCAGTGATTCAGACCCTGAACCCGGAGGGATAAACGTCGTTATTACACCTCAGCACTTAATTAGCAGAGAGGACGAGTGCTGCCGCCAGACGCACCCAAACACACCTCCATCACCGCAAATGGAGGCTTCCACCCAAAACATGGAGAGAATTAAGCTCAGCCCGCCAAGCTTAGTCCTGGTTGTTCGTCTTTATTTTGGGGGCGGGGCTAATTAAATGATCTGATCAAAGTGGCTCTTATTATTAGACAAATAAAAGCAGCTTCCATCTAACAGACGTTCATGGATGCAGCTGCTGCAGAAAACCTTCAGTTTACACCTGAGTTATGGAAACGTTGGAACATTTCTTACGTTTAAATCAAATGAAAACTAAAATACTTTCAGATCTCATGATCCAGTATTTTATCCCCAACAGAACACTGACGACATAACTGTTTAAACCGGTAAATGTTCCAGTTTCCTTCTGGAAATGAGCTCATTCCAGATGTGGTTCCAGCTGCAGGTCTGATAGTTGGACAGCAGCAACAGCTGGATGAAGAAGCTTCATCTGGAGAACATCTGGAGAACATCTGGAGAACATCCATCTGAGAGAGAGATGGAGGAATCCAGTTAAACTGTATTCAGATTAAAAAAATCTCTTCTCCAGAGTTCAGGTTGCAATGTAATATAATATAATATAATATATATAATATAATATATATATATAATATATAATATAATATATAATATATATATATTAATATATTTAATATAATATAGTTTATTTTAATATAATCCTATCCTATAATATCCTATATATAATATAGTTTTATTTAATCTCCTATCCTCTCATTTAATATCCTCTAATATCCTATATATCCTCTAATATAATATAATATAGTTTAATATAATATAAAATAATGTAGTATAATATTATATGAATGCAGTTTTGTGTCATCAAAGTGAAATTCTGTCATAAAATCAGGAAATTTAAAAAATTGAAAGTTATTGTCAGAAATTCCAGCCTTTTTGTTGTAAAATATCAACTTTCTGAGTTAAAACTTCTTGACACAAAACTGTCACTTTACATCATGAAGTCACAAATTTTGTTGTAAAATTGTTATAAAAAGCAAGTTTTCCATAAAAATCTCAAATTGAACAAAATCTCTTTTTTTTTCACATCAGTTTCCAGCATTTTTGTCATTAAATTGCAACTTTTGTAGACTTGCAGGCTTCTGTTGTAGAAGTCACGTCTGTTTAACCGGCGCTCTGCTGGAAGGACTCTGGTCAGAGGTCAAAGGGGGAGGAGCTTGAGCACCACCTGGCACCTGCCTGACACCAGGCCCCGCCTCCAGTCGGTCCTTCACCAACCTCGCTGAACTTTGACTGCTCTGTTCCTTCCTAAGCATCTCCTCACTGCTCCAAATCAGACGCGTCATCGTGACGACACAGAAGATGGAAACTGCGTTTCCGCTCATTTAAAATCTGCAGGTAAATTAACTCTCAGCTTATAACATAATATTACACACAAACAAGAGCAGATCAGCCGATAAGATGACATTTACAGACAGAGGGCGTCCACATTTGACCTTCAGGGTCTCACAGGATCTAAGAGCTTCAGCCCTGCTGTCGTATCCATGGCAACATCTGAAGCAAAACATGGCCAGATATATCAGAATGAACGTAAGCTAAAGTTAGTGAGCGTCACAGGTTAGCATGAGCACCTGTCCAGGCGTAAGTTTGCTATCTACATACCAAGCTAAGATAGCTACCTATCTTCCAAGCCAGGTAACCTGCCCAGCTACCAAGCTAATTCTCTAGCTAGGTTACCTGGCCAACTTAGCTACTTACCTAAGATACCCTAAGTTAGCAACTTTGCTACCTAGCAATGTTGCCAAGTTGTCTATCTAGTTGCCTAATAATCAAGCTAAATTCCAACCTAGACAGCTAACTACCAGAGTTAACGACTTAGCTATCTAGCTAAGTTAGATATATGTGTTTATGTAGATAATACCTATCTAAATTAGCTACATATACACCAAATAGATAATTATCTAGCTTCCTATCTAAGTTAGCTGCCTAGCTATGTTGCTTACCTAGTTACAAAAGCTCTGAGTACCTTATGACCTAGCTAAGTTGGCTAACTAGATTAATTAGCAACCTTCCTGGGATAGCTATCTTACTATGTTAACTACTTAGCTGTCTAGCTAAATTTCTCACCAATCATTCTATCTGAGTTATCTACCTAGCTACCTGTCTTAGACAGCTGCCTATACAGCTCAATAAGTTGCTACATAACTACCTTACTAAGTTAGCAAATTAGCTAAGTTACCTATTTACGTACTAATCAATGTGAGTTAGCTGACCTAAGTTAGCTATCCTCTAGTGTAGATGGTGGCTGAATATGTGTTAGCATGAGCTCAGCTAATCTAAAACAGCCAAGCTAGTTCCAGTCATTTTTGTTTTAATGTGGCAGGTGGGCGGAGTCAGCTCCTCCAGGGTGGCTTGGTGACATCATCATCTGTGGGTCAAACCATGGACTCTGGACAAACCGTCCAGTCATGTGACCCATAAGTTTGTACAAAGAGTTTATGAAGCATCTGTCCCATGTTCCAAAGAGGCGGGACTAGCAGCTGGAACCAACATCTTGGACACGCCCACCAGTTAGCTGTTTTTAGCTTGGCTAGCTTAACCTCTGCTAATCCCCCACGGCAGGATCTAACTCTGTAGACAAAACTCTTTTCTGTTCCAGGCTGTAAATATGTTTAAATTAAGTTTGTCTGAATGGAGCCGATGTTCTTTAATAAACCTCATAGTGACTGAGAAAAATTAACTTAAACAAACCTTAAAATAAAGGTTTTACTTTAAAAACTCAGAGTTTCAATTGAGTTAAAGTCTAATCCGGACAGAGATGCAGAGCTCAGCGGTTGAAGCAGGTGGCCCACGTACTGATGCTACAGTCCTCCAGCAGCGGCTGCAGGTTCGACTCCCAAACCTTCCTGTCGCTGCAGATAAAGACACCAGAGCAACAAGAGTTAATGTTTTAGGTTTTTATTCTGTTTCTTTTCTTCCTTCAGCTCAGTGAAAAAAAGCTGATGAAGCCTCACAAGCTAGTTACACAACTCAGCAAAATAGCTACCTCGTGAAGATAGCTGCCTTGCTAAGATAGTTACCTCAGTAAGATAGCTACCTCGCTAAGATAGTTGCCTGGCTACAAAAGCTGCCTAGCTAAGATAGCCACCTTGCTAAGATAGCTGCCTCGCTAAGATAACCGCCTCGCTAAGATAGTTACCTCAGTATTACCGCTGCCTTGTGATGATATCTGCCTCACTAAGATATCTTCCTCTCTGATAGCTGGCTCACTAAGATATCTGCCTCGCTAAGATAGCTCCCTTGCTGAGATAGCTCCCTCGCTAAAATAGCTACCTTGCTAAGAGAACTGCCTCGATTAGATATCTGCCTCGCTAAGATAGCTCCCTTGCTAAGATAGCTGCCTCGATTAGATAGCTGCCTCGCTAAGATAGCTCCCTTGTTGAGATAGCTCCCTCGCTAAAATAGCTACCTTGCTAAGAGAACTGCCTCGATTAGATATCTGCCTCGCTAAGATAGCTCCCTTGCTGAGATAGCTCCCTCGCTAAAATAGCTACCTTGCTAAGAGAACTGCCTCGATTAGATATCTGCCTCGCTAAGATAGCTCCCTTGCTGAGATAGCTCCCTCGCTAAGATAGCTACCTTGCTAAGATAGCTGCCTCGATTAGATAGCTGCCTCGCTAAGATAGCTCCCTTGCTGAGATAGCTCCCTCTCTAAAATAGCTACCTTGCTAAGAGAGCTGCCTTGATTAGATATCTGCCTTGCTAAGATAGCTCCCTTGCTGAGATAGCTCCCTCGCTAAGATAGCTACCTTGCTAAGATAGCTGCCTTGATTAGATAGCTGCCTCGCTAAGATAGCTCCCTCGCTTTGATAGCTCCCTCGCTAAGATAGATGCCTCGCTTTGATAGCTACCTGGCTGAGATATCTCCCTCGCTTAAATAGCTCCTTCGCTAAGATAGCTCCCTCTCTTTGATAGCTCCCTCGCTTTGATATCTGTCTCACTTTGATAGCTACCTCGCTGAGATATCTCCCTCACCCAAATAGCTCCTTCGCTAAGATAGCTCCCTCGCTTTGATATCTGCCTCACTTTGATAGCTACCTCGCTGAGATATCTCCCTCACCTAAATAGCTCCTTCGCTAAGATAGCTCCCTCGCTTTGATAGCTCCGTTGCTAAGATAGCTCCCTCGCTTTGATAGCTCCGTTGCTAAGATAGCTCCCTCGCTTCGAAAGCTCACTCGCTATGATAGCTCCCTCGCTTCGATAGCTCCCTCGCTTAGATAGCTCCCTCGCTTCGATAGCTCCCTCGCTTAGATAGCTTCCTCGCCTCGATAGCTCCCTTGCTTAGATCGCTCCCACACTTTAATAGCTGTCTCGTTAAGATAGCTGCCTCGCTAAGATAGCTGCCCTGCTAAGATAGCTCCCTTGCTTTGATAACTGCCTCGCTACGATAGCTGCCTTGCTATGATAGCTACCTCAGTAGCTGAATTACCTCATTGATCATAATACCAATCTAATTGAAGTCATTGGTTGTTAATGACGCTGAAGTCGCGTTCATGTTCAGAAGCTGCTCGCCTCCTCTGTGAAGCACGGCGGTGGAGGGCTGATGGTTTGGGTTGTGTTTGTTTCATTTTTACAACGTTCACTTTCCTGAAACTCTGTGAATTTATCATAAATCAACTAATAATTGTTAATTGTCTCAAATCCAAATAGGGATAAAAGTGTTGATTCATTTTATTTTAGGTGCATTTTCACTTTTAATAATGTTAGTGTGTTTAGTTTAAAAGAGAACAAGTCGTGAATTTATTTATATTTTAAAAGGATTCTAATAGTTGACAAACAGCAGATTTAAAAAAATCCAAACATAAATATGGAATAAGATCAAATGAAGAAGTGAAAGTGGGAGACCGTGTCAGGGTCTCTTCAACCCCTCAAACATGAAGTAGAGGTGGGGGTGGGGGTGGGGGGCTGGGCTGGGTGGGGGGGCGGGGGCTGGGCTGGGGGGGCGGGCTCATTATCTGGCGGACCATCTGCTGCTGGGAGGGGGAGGAGCCGTCTGCAGGTCTGAGACTTAGACTGTCTGAAAGGAGCTGCACATCTGCTGCTAACTGAGTTAGCCACCTAGCTGCTGGCGTCACTCGAGTCGATAAAGTGGCAACAGCTAAGCATTAGCTAGTCAGCTGTCAGTCAAAAGACCACGCCTCTAATGGTGTATGGTTCTGAGTTGAGACCTGATGAGGTTCAGATAAAGACTGTTTTTGGACCCGACTGTTCATTTCTGCGGTATTTGAACCTGGAGGTCAGAACCTGGACTCACATTTACAGTCACCAGCTCCACCAGCAGGTTGGACTTCCAGAACCCAGAGATCCAACCAGCTGCTGGAAACGTTCCTCAGAGGTTCTGGTCCATGTTGACACGACAGCATCAGCAGTTCCATCCATGAGGAGAACCTCCAGGAGACTGTGGAGGCCACTGGACAACAGAGGGGAACCATAGAGAACCATAAAGAACCGTAGAGAACCGTAGAGAACCTCAGAGAACCATAGAGAACCTCAGAGACCAGTAGAGAACCTTAGAGAACCATAGAGAACATCAGAGAACATTAGAGAACCTTAGAGAACCTTAGAGAACCATAGAGAACCATAAAGAACCTTAGATAACCTTAGAGAACCTCAGAGAACCATAGGGAACCATAGAGAACCTCAGAGATCCATAGAAAACCTTAGAGAACCATAGAGAACCATAAAGAACCTTAGAGAACCATAGAGAACCATAAAGAACCGTAGAGAACCGTAGAGAACCTCAGAGAACCATAGAGAACCTCAGAGAACAGTAGAGAACCTTAGAGAACAGTAGAGAACCTTAGAGATCCATAAAGAACCTTAGAGAACCTCAGAGAACCATAGAGAACAGTAGAGAACCTTAGAGAACCATAAAGAACCATAAAGAACCTTAGAGAACCATAGAAAACCTCAGAGAACCTTAGAGAACCTCGGAGAACCATAGAAAACCTTAGAGAACCATAGAGAACCTCAGAGAACCATAGAAAACCTTAGAGAACCATAGAGAACCATAAAGAACCTTAGAGAACCATAGAGAACCATAAAGATCCTTAGAGAACCATAGAGAACCTCAGAGAACCATAGAAAACCTTAGAGAACCATAGAGAACCATAGAGAACAGTAGAGAACCTTAGAGAACCATAAAGAACCTTAGAGAACCATAGAGAACCTCAGAGAACCTTAGAGAACCATAGAGAACCATAAAGAACCTTAGAGAACCATAGAGCCTCACTGATCAGGAACCAGTTGGAGATCGTCCTGGTTCATCATCTCAGTCGCTGCTTTAACTTCTCGTTTTGTGGTAAAATTAAAAAACAAATGTGAGTTTTTTTCTTTTATTCCAACTTTCTGTCTTAAAACATTTTTACTCTTAAATCAGTTTCACAATATTACAACTTTTTCTAGTAAAATCTTTGTCATAAAATCTCAAACTTAGCAAAACTAACTTTTTGATATAAGTTAACAATCTTATATCCAACAGTCGCAACATTGAGTCATAAAACCACAAAGTTTTTTAGTAAAACTGAAACATTTCACAGAATTTATATAAATTTAACAGAAACAAACTTTTTTTTTTCTTTTTTTGGACATAAAATCACAACTTTTGCATAATTACACGTTTTATTCGTAAATCCCAACTTTCTGTTGTAAAATATCGACTTTAAATTACAACTCTGTTGTAAAATTGTGAATTTTGTTTAATTACAACTTTATATTCTAAAATCATAAATGTTTGCTCCAAATAAAATCTGTTTAGTTTCTTTAAAAATTCACAAATTTACTGCTTTGACAAAAATCACGTTTTGTCTTAAAATCACAAATTTGGTCAAATTTTGTGATTTACTTTTTTGTGTGTGAATGTCACGGTTCTGGTTCTGGTTCTGGTTCTGGTTCTTGTCCTGAGGTCTGACTCTGGTTCAGGGTTCTGGTTCTGGTTGTTGTCCTGAGGTCTGGTTCAAGGTTCTGGTTCTGGTTCTGGTTCTGGTTTTTGTCCTGAGGTCTGACTCTGGTTCTGGTTCTTGTCCTGACGTCTGACTCTGGTTCTGGTTCTGGTTCTGGTTCCTGTCCTGAGGTCTGGCTCTGGTTCAGGGTTCTGGTTCTGGTTCTGGTTCTTGTCCTGAGGTCTGGTTCTGGTTCTGGTTCTGGTTCCTGTCCTGAGGTCTGGCTCTGATTCAGGATTCTGGTTCCAGTTCTGATTCTGGTTCTTGTCCTGAGGTCTGGTTCTGGTTCTGGTTCTTGTCCTGAGGTCTGGTTCTGGTTCTGGTTCTGGTTCTGGTTTCTGTCCTGAGGTCTGGTTCAGGGTTCTGGTTCTGGTTCTGGTTTTTGTCCTGAGGTCTGGTTCAGGGTTCTGGTTCTGGTTCTGGTTCTTGTCCTGAGGTCTGGCACTGGTTCAGGGTTCTGGTTCTGGTTCTTGTCCTGAGGCCTGGTTCTGGTTCTGGTTCTTGTCCTGAGGTCTGGCTCTGGTTCTCTGGTTCTGGTTCTGGTTCTGGTTCTGGCTCTGGGTCTTGTCCTGAGGTCTGGGGTTCTGGGGTTCTGGTTCTGGTTCTGGTTCTGGTTCTGTTCCTGAGGTCTGGTTCAGGGTTCTGGTTCTGGTTTTCTGGGGTTCTTGTCCTGGAGGTCTGGTTCAGGGTTCTGGTTCTTCTTTCTGGTTCTGGTTCTGGTTCCTGAGGTCTGGTTCTGGTTCTGGTTCTGGTTCTGGTTCTGGTTCTGGTTCTGGTTCTGGTTCCTGATGGTCTGTTCTGGTTCTGGCTAGGGTTCTGGTTCTCTGGTTCTTGTCCTGAGGTCTGGTTCAGGTTTCTGGTTCTTGTCCTGAAGTCTGGTTCTGGTTCTGGTTCTGTTCTGGTTCTGGTTCTGTCCTGAGGTCTGGTTCTTCTGGTTCTGGTTCTGGTTCTGTCCTGAGGTCTGGTTCAGGGTTCTGGCTCTGGTTCTGGTTCTTGTCCTGAGGTCTGGCTCAGGGTTCTGGTTCTGGTTCTGGTTCTGGTTCTTGTCCTGAGGTCTGGCTCTGGTTCAGGGTTCTGGTTCCAGCTCTGGTTCCAGTTCTGGTTCTGGTTCTGGTTCTTGTCCTGAGGTCTGGCTCTGTTTCAGGATTCTGGCTCTGGTTCTGGTTCTGGTTTCTGTCCTGAGGTCTGGTTCAGGGTTCTGGTTCTTGTCCTGAGGTCTGGCTCTGGTTCAGGGTTCTGGTTCCAGCTCTGGTTCCAGTTCTGGCTCTGGTTCTGGTTCTTGTCCTGAGGTCTGGCTCAGGGTTCTGGTTCTGGTTCTGGTTCTGGTTCTTGTCCTGAGGTCTGGCTCTGGTTCAGGGTTCTGGTTCCAGCTCTGGTTCCAGTTCTGGTTCTGGTTCTGGTTCTTGTCCTGAGGTCTGGCTCTGTTTCAGGATTCTGGCTCTGGTTCTGGTTCTGGTTCCTGTCCTGAGGTCTGGTTCAGGGTTCTGGTTCTGGTTCTGGTTCTGGTTCTGGTTCCTGTCCTGAGGTCTGATTCAGGGTTCTGGCTCTGGTTCTGGTTCTGGTTTTTGTCCTGAGGTCTGGTTCAGGTTCTGGTTCTTGTCCTGAAGTCTGGTTCAGGGTTCTCGTTCTGGTTCTGGTTCCTGTCCTGAGGTCTGGTTCAAGGTTCTGGTTCTGGTTCCTGTCCTGAGGTCTGGTTCAGGGTTCTGGCTCTGGTTCTGGTTCTTGTCCTGAGGTCTGGCTCAGGGTTCTGGTTCTGGTTCTGGTTCTGGTTCTTGTCCTGAGGTCTGGCTCTGGTTCAGGGTTCTGGTTCCAGCTCTGGTTCCAGTTCTGGTTCTGGTTCTGGTTCTGGTTCTTGTCCTGAGGTCTGGCTCTGTTTCAGGATTCTGGCTCTGGTTCTGGTTCTGGTTTCTGTCCTGAGGTCTGGTTCAGGGTTCTGGTTCTTGTCCTGAGGTCTGGCTCTGGTTCAGGGTTCTGGTTCCAGCTCTGGTTCCAGTTCTGGCTCTGGTTCTGGTTTTTGTCCTGAGGTCTGGCTCTGGTTCAGGGTTCTGGTTCTGGTTCTGGTTCTTGTCCTGAGGTCTGGCTCTGGTTCAGGGTTCTGGTTCTGGGTCTGGTTCTGGTTCTGGTTCTTGTCCTGAGGTCTGGTTCTGGTTCTGGTTCTTGTCCTGAGGTCTGAGTTCTGGTTCTGCTGGTCTTGTCTCTGTTCAGGGTTCTGGTTACGGTTCTGGCTCTGGTTCTGGTTCTGGTTTTTGTCCTGAGGTCTGGTTCAGGTTCTGGTTCTTGTCCTGAGGTCTGGCTCAGGGTTCTGGTTCTGGTTCTGGTTCTTGTCCTGAGGTCTGGCTCTGGTTCAGGGTTCTGGTTCCAGCTCTGGTTCCAGTTCTGGTTCTGGTTCTGGTTCTTGTCCTGAGGTCTGGCTCTGTTTCAGGATTCTGGCTCTGGTTCTGGTTCTGGTTTCTGTCCTGAGGTCTGGTTCAGGGTTCTGGTTCTTGTCCTGAGGTCTGGCTCTGGTTCAGGGTTCTGGTTCCAGCTCTGGTTCCAGTTCTGGTTCTGGTTCTGGTTTTTGTCCGGTTCTGGTTCTGGTTCTTGTCCTGAGGTCTGGTTCTGGTTCTTGTCCTGAGGTTCTGGTTCTGGTTCTGGGTTCTGGGTTCTGGTTCTGGTTCTGGTTCTGGTTCTGGTTCTGGTTCTGAGTTGAGGGTGTAGATCAGATTCAGCAGCAGATGCTCTTTGTTGACCCGCAGCTCTTTTGTTGCTGAACTCTAACACTGGGACGTCCCGTCTGCTCCAGCGGCCTTTCCCATTGGCTGTGCCTGCTTGTCAATCAGCTGCCGAGCCCCGCCCCCTCTCCTGGGACAGAGGGGGAGGAGGAAGAGGAGGAGGAGGAGGAGGAGGAGGAGGGGTGACAGAAGTTGAACAAAGTTTGCAGAAGTTTGTTTTCAGAGGTAGAGTAGAGCTGGACGGAGGCTGCAGGACGGACGGCTCTGAGGAACCAGAACCAGAACCGGGACCAGAACCAGAACCAGAACCAGGACCAGAACCAGAGCCAGACCTCAGGACAAGAACCAGAACCAGGATCAGAACCTGGACCAGAACCAGAACCAGAACCAGAACCAGGACCGCAGACATGAAGCTCTGCTGCACCTTTCTGGGTTTGTAAAACCACATTTTATATCTTTACTAAACTTTCAGCTCTGAGTTTATTAATGTAAGCAATAATAATAAACTTATTAATTAAGCATGTATATTCAGCCTTTAACTCTACTTTAGTTTAACTTAACTTAACTTAAACTGTTAACCCAACGCCGATGAGGATGACGGAACACATCAGCGTCGACCACAGATGAGCAGGTCTTACTGAACTGCTGCTGATTTTTAGTTTTTAAAAGTTTTCTTCTCTTTCTGAAGTTAGTTCGTCTCCGTGTTTAGAAATAAAAGCTCTCTGGAGCCCCCCTCTCCCCCCCCCCCCCCCCCCCCCCTCTCCCCCCCCGCCCCCCCCCCCCCCCCCAGGATTAAAAAAAGAGGCTTACGTCTCTGAACAGTCGCCAGCTGTAACTTAAAAACTTCTGAACAACCCAACGCTTCTACACAGTCTGAAATATAAAACTAAACTCTCTTTGTAAGGAGAAAGCAGAGACAGAAGACGAGGCCGTCCAGACAAAGGACAGTTGGTCCCCCAGGGGCCCCGTGTGGCCCCCGTGTGGCCCCGTGTGGCCCCCGGTACCGCCGGGACAAAGCCAGGCTGCCGGCTGATTAGAAACTTTTTTTTTGTTGTTGTTGTTTTTGTGTGTTAGTCTGCCGGCTTCTTCCATCTGTCGAGGGACTGCGGGGGCCCGGCCCCCCCCTCCCTTCCCCCCCTCCCCCCCTCCCCCGGTCCAACCTCAGTGCTCCGTCAGCTGCTGCCCCCCCCCCCCCCCCCCCCCCCCCATGTAATATTTAAACTGGCCTCTTCTTCTCACAATGAAGCCGCAGAGCTGCAGGCCGGCGCCATCTGCATCCACACAGTCCTGAACAACAGAGGAAACTTTTCCCAGCTGATCCGCCGGCTGCTGCCCCCCCCCCCCCCCCCCCAACACCCCCCAACACCCCCCAACACACAAAAAAGAAGAGGAAGAAAACTGTCTTTAATTATTCAGGAGCAGTTTTATTTACTTTCGGAGCAACTCAGAAAAAGTGAACTTAATTCCAGATCACGTCTCTCTGCTTTGAATTTATTTAGTTCTTCTAACTTTACTTTGTGTAAAATAAAAATAATAACAGTTTGAAGTCTAAGAACATAATGTCGAATAAGAAAGACATCAGCAGAGATCTCAGATCAATTTTAGTTGGCTGCTGTTTAAGGAGAACAACGAAAGAGCTTTTATTCTTAATTATGAAAGAGAACAAACTTAAATAAATAAATAGAACCAAAAATACCAAATTACACTGTAAAAAGTTTTGTTAAACCAACTAAAATGAATCTCTTCAGTCATTAACAAGTTCATCCAACAGACATTTTTGTGTCTGTGGCTGTTTTTTAGATGGACGTTTTTGTTTTTGTTTGATTATATTTGTGCAAAAATTCCCAATCAAGGATTTGGATTTTCCAGAATTGAAATAATTATCAGTTGTTGCTCAGGAGATGTAGTTTATATTTATCTGGTGCATCAGAATGATTTAAAGTCCAAAGCTGGTTAAAAAGAAACCTCAAGCATAAAGAACAAAAATGAATAAATGAATCAAATTGAATAAAAATAGATTTATTGAACCTAATTGTTTATTAAACTCAGAATTTCTGAATTGCTTTTTTTCCTATTTAAAAATTTATGAACATTTCTGACTCTTCTTCTGGGTTCATGAGTTTATGAAGTTTCTGGATTTCGTTTTACCTGAATTTTTGTTCATTTACTCGGTCCTAAGACATACCGAGTCTTCAAACTAATAAAAAGTTTTTTTTTCTTTTTTTTTTATTTGTTTAGGAAACAAGGTTTTGTTTTGATTTTTTTTTCTTTTGTAAATGTGTGAGTTTATATTATCAGATGTCTTTTATTTTAAGTCTATAAAGTCAGTGTTTATCTAATTTAATTAAATTTTCATTTTCATTTGCGAACATATAAAGTCAGTATTCTTAAGTTCCTTCTGACAAACTCAAACTGAATATCTTTTAGACTGGCAGCTTTTATTTTATTTGTAATTTTATTTAAACTCAATAAATGAATAAAATAAAATCGGAATAATATAATCAAAGTTTTACTTAATTTTAATTCATAAAGAGAAATAAAGTAAATTACATTTAAATTAACTTATTATCTAAGTGGGTATTAGAATTATTGAAGCAGTTCTTACTCACAAAAGTGAATCTTACCTTTAGAATAAATTCTGAAACACTTGAACTTTTTTATTTTTTTTTTTTTCATTTCAGCAGTTTTAAAGCTGATTTTTTTGGACCTCGAGTCCGTAATAAAGTTTATCTATCTATCTATCTATCTATCTATCTATCTATCTATCTATCTATCTATCTATCTATCTATCTATCTATCTATCTATCTATCTATCTATCTATCTATCTATCTATCTATCTATCGATCTATATTAAAGCGAGGCTCCTCAGTGAAGCTGCTGGAGCTGTCCAGAGTGCTGAACTCTCTCCGCTCAGCCGCTGGTGCTGTCCGCGGTCCTGAAACCTCTCAGGAAAAGTTGCGGCAGTCTGACGGGATTTTTCAGGATGTTAAACTTCCCGTCTCCTCCGTCGTCTTCAGAGAGACCCGTGAGGGCCAACTCTCCTCTTCCTCTGCTTGAATCAGGGATTATTTTTTTCTTTTGTTTACTCGATTGTTGACACCGTTGTTGCAGCTCTTGTGAACTCCCTCCCTCTCCGCTCTGAAATCATTCTGACGGCGGCGTGCACGAGCCCGGTGATTGATTTCAGCTCCAGTGCATAACAATGGGGCTGCGCAGACAGCCTGCTGCACAGAGATAAGGATTTAATAGAATTTCTGAAAGCTGAAGGTTGCTTTCTGAATATTTGCAGCGTGCGTGGCGCGGAGATAAACGATGGCATTTGTGGCGACGGTTCTCAAATGGCTTGTAATGAATGCTTGTCATTTCCACTAATAGTTTCAAAACAGCATAAAGCGACGAGAGAAGCATCTGGGACGGAATCCAAACTCAAAGGCAAAGAAAAAACTCAGAATACGACTGTTACAGCGGCCTGAGGCCAAAATAAAAGAACCAGTCCCCCTGAATGAAACACATCTGGAACATCAGGACATTTCCTCTCATTTACTGATGATACAGGTGCAGGAAGTCCTCCGAGCCACCAGGGGGCTCCACCTACATGTTCGACCGCAAAATCTAATGGAACTAAAATAACCTTCATCTGTAGACCATTTAAGTAGAAGTTTACAAAGTCACAACTTCTCTGTTTCTTTTTTATTCGCATATATGTAGATTTATAAAATCTGGATTTAAAAAGTCAGGATGGGGGGGGGGGGGTCAAAATCTTTTTTTTTTTTTCACTCAAATTGGCGAGTTTATAAACTAAGATTCATTTTCCCATTTTTCTCCACAAATGTTGTTTATCATTTTTCCACAGCTTTGACTTTTTCAGTATTTTTATGTTGGAGATGATTGTTCTTGGTTTTATTAAGTTTTATTTTACACTTCAGCGGTTTTTTTCTTAAAGCGGAACTTTCATGTTTCACAGAATAACACTTTTATTTTATTTATTTTAGGACCCTCAGACGTCTAAAGTCGCGGTGTGAAGCTGAAGTTTGCAGCTCTGTTGATGTTGTGGTTCAGATGTTTGATGGAGGGAGGAGGGGAGGGGGGGGGGGGGGGGGGAGGAGGGGGGAGGAGGTGTGTTTTGTGTGTAAAAGGGGTTGGGGCGCCTCTGGTCCCGCCCCTCTGATGCTGCTGGACGGTTTTTACTACAGCTTCTGTGACGTCATGTCAGGGGGCGGGGGGAGGAGCTGGGGGGTGGGGGGCGGCTCGTGAGGGGAAGGTAAGTCAATATTCCGTTTTTTTTTCCTCCGCGCTGACACAAAGGCAAATGAAGCCATGTTCCTGCTTACAAACAAGTCGATGCTCGCGCCTGGATGCGGACCCGTGCGTGGCGCTGCGTAGCGGAGGCCGCCGACCTGCTCCCCCCCCCTCCGCCCCCCCCACCCTCCACGGGTGTGATCCAGCACATCTGGACGTCTGGACCGGATTCAGGAGCATTTTTATCTGGAAATCGGGACTCCGGATGTTTTAGTGGAAACTGGCAGCTGGAACTCTCGGACCGCAGCGGGCACGCGCGCCTCAGGTAAGCGCGCACACGCGGCCGCTCTCACAGATGTGGGCAGATGTTGTTTTCAGGTGTTTTTGCGTCCTGGTCGCCTTCAGATCCGGCGGATTCAAACTTCCAGCAGCTCAGAAAAATAAACTTTACCTTCATTTTTTCCCTCTGAAGTGCGCATGCGCCGCCTCGGATGCGACCTGTGTTTCCACTCGAGTCCTTTTTCATCAGAAGTGAACAAACGTGGCGCTTCCTCGGAACCGCGGCGGCGCCGCTTCCCCCCCACTCTGAACCCACTTCTGCCGCGCGTGTGCGCGTGTGAGCTGGGGAGGGTTTACGCGGCGGGGGGGGGTCCTCCACTTTCTGACCCTCGACTTCCACTTTCTGTAGCGGAGGGGACGCGGATGCTGCGGGAGTCCCGCGGGGGGAGCGGGGATGCGGGGATGCGGGAACAGATGGATGGATGGATGGATGGATGGGGGGGCGGCGGGGGAGGGGCTGGCCATTTGATCCTCCGCAGTGAAACAGGGATGCTCTCTCCATCTCCTCAAATGTCAGCCTCTTGAGCGCGAGCGCGTCCGCGGAGGAAAAGTCCTCAGAAGTGTCGGAAAGCCGCAACACTTCCGGTCCGTTTCTGCGGGTTTCAGCGCAGTTTCCCTCCCGGTTCCGGTTCTTGTTGTTGTTTTTCCTCCTGTCCTCCTCTCCTCCCTCTGCTCTCTGCACCTGCGTCCTAAGATGGAGGAACAGATGAAGATGATGATGATGAAGATAGAGGGCTGTTATGTCACTGAACGCTCAGAATCCAAACTTCAGCTTCCTCAGAGCTGAACAGGGCCGGTTCCGAACTGTAGAGGTCCGGGGGGGGGGGGGGGGGGGGTTCGGGTTAGTTGGGGGTCAGAGCTCTGAATATGATCCGATGATGCTTTAACCTGCTTCACTTTCATTTCTTCAAGGCTTAAATTCAAGTTTAGCTGTGACGTAACGGGGGGGGGGGGGGGGGGCTTAGAAAAACATAAACAATCAAAATTCAATAAACCCGAACTCTGAAAATGACGTCACATGAAACCTTAGAATATTTTATCTCGTTGCAAAACTGTTTAAATTCAGATTCACAAATAAAATTGAAATTCTGACGTCAAGAAATTTAAGATTTGTGAGAAATTTCCAAAATTATGACGATGAAGTCAAAAATAAAAAAAAACTTAACTTTATTCACTGAAAGTTGTAAAAGAAATCTGTAGAAGTTATAGTTTATAAAACATTCACAAAATTATGGGAAAAAAAATTCTGAGACGAATTTATGTTTATGAGTTTAAACTCACAAATGTAGAGAAAAGACGAAAAAGTTCGAACTTTACAAACACAACTTTAAAAAAAAACATGTCAGATTTTTGGAGAAACTTAAACTGACACGTTAATTAAAAATGATATTTATTGGGGACATTTGAGGAAAAAATGATTTCTTTATAAAACTGCAAATTTTGAAAAAAAACTCACAAATCTCAACAACAAAGTCACATATTTACAAGAAGTTTTGGAATTATTTTTACTTTATTTATTTCTACTTAATAAATTCACCTTCGAAACTGTGACTCTGAATTTAAAATTGATGGGAGGAAAAACAGAAATCAGGGTTTATAAACGTATAATGTTATTAGACGTCTCTAATGAAAAATAAATACACAAATGTAAAAAATAAAAACTTAAAATATTTATGAGGAAATTCTTACTAAAAAAAACAAACTGATAATTCTGAAACAGAGAATTTTAGATTAAATAACTTCAGACATTTGTGAGAAACTTACATTTCTGAACTATAAATATGCCAGTTTTTAAGAAAAAGTATCAAATTTCCTGATTTTATACATTTCAAATGTTTGACGAGAAAAACAGAAACTGACTTTTGATGATCGTGAAGGTTTTAATTTAGTCGAATACAAATGATTTTATTCATACTGATCTTTAGCTTGGAGCCCCCCAGTGGTCTGCAGGACCTCCTGCTCCTGTTTTTGGTGCCCCCGGTGGTCTGGAGGACTTCCTGCTCCTGTTTTTGGTGCCCCCGGTGGTCTGGAGGACCTCCTGCTCCTGTTTTTGGTGCCCCCGGTGGTCTGGAGGACCTCCTGCTCCTGTTTTTGGTGCCCCCGGTGGTCTGGAGGACCTCCTGCTCCTGTTTTTGGTGCCCCCGGTGGTCTGGAGGACCTCCTGCTCCTGTTTTTGGTGCCCCTGGTGGTCTGGAGGACCTCCTTCTTCTGTTTTTGATGCCCCCCGGTGGTCTGGAGGACCTCCTGCTCCTGTTTTTGGTGCCCCTGGTGGTCTGGAGGACCTCCTGCTCCTGTTTTATGGTGCCCCCTGGTGGTCTGGAGGACCTCCTGCTTCTGTTTTTGGTGCCCCTGGTGGTCTGGAGGACCTCCTGCTTCTGTTTTTGGTGCCCCCTGGTGGTCTGGAGGACCTGCTGCTACTGTTTTTGGTGCCCCCTGGTGGTCTGGAGGACCTCCTGCTCCTGTTTTTGGTGCCCCCTGGTGGTTTGGAGGACCTCCTGCTCCTGTTTTTGGTGCCCCCTGGTGGTCTGGAGGACCAGTACAGGTGCAGGAACTAAACGTACCTGTTGTCAGTTTTTATGTAAATCGGTCCACAGAAACAGAATGTTAAAAGCTCGTTTTCTTTCCTGCAGCGACGTTTTTCCTGTTAAAACTGTAAGACGACGTTTCTCTGAGTTAATCTGCATCTGAACGTGTTCCAGTTGAGTTAAATCCACTTATTTAAACGAGACTGACTCGTCTGAAAGTCTGTTGTGGTTCCTGCTGAAATTATAAAAATAAAAACAGGTCTATTGTTTTACTCCTGTTTACGTGTCCTGCAGCCTCGTTTCAGAGGATTACAGAATTAGGTTAGACCAGTAGGGACCAGTAGGGACCAGTAGGGACCAGTAGGGACCAGTAGGGACCAGCAGGGACCAGTAGGGACCAGTAGGGACCAGCAGGGACCAGTAGGGACCAGTAGGGACCAGCAAGGACCAGTAGGGACCAGTAGGGACCAGCAAGGACCAGCAGGGACCAGCAGGGACAAGCAGGGACCAGCAGGGACCAGCAGGGACCAGTAGGGACCAGTAGGGACCAGCAAGGACCAGTAGGGACCAGTAGGGACCAGCAAGGACCAGCAGGGACCAGCAGGGACAAGCAGGGACCAGCAGGGACCAGCAGGGACAAGCAGGGACCAGCAGGGACCAGCAGGGACCAGTAGGAACCAGCAGGGACCAGCAGGGACCAGCAGGGACCAGTAGGGACCAGCAGGGACCAGCAGGGACCAGCAGGGACAAGCAGGGACCAGTAGGGACCAGTAGGGACCAGCAGGGACCAGCGTGGACCAGCGTGGACCAGTAGGGACCAGTAGGAACCAGCAGGGACCAGCAGGGACCAGCAGGGACCAATAGGGACCAGTCGGGACCAGCAGGGACCAGTAGGGACCAGCAGGGACCAGTAGGGACCAGTCGGGACCAGCAGGGACCAGTAGGGACCAGCAGGGACCAGCAGGGACCAATAGGGACCAGTCGGGACCAGCAGGGACCAGTGGGAACCAGTGGGGACCAGCAGGGACCAGCAGGGACCAGTAGGAACCAGTAGGGACCAGTAGGGACCAGCAGGGACCAGCAGGGACCAGCAGGGACCAGTAGGAACCAGTAGGGACCAGTAGGGACCAGCAGGGACCAGCAGGGACCAGTAGGGACCAGCATGGACCTGTAGGGCCCAGCAGGGACCAGTAGGGGCCAGCATGGACCAGTAGGGGCCAGCATGGACCAGTAGGGACCAGTGGGGACCAGTAGGGGCCAGCAGGGACCAGCAGGGACCAGCAGGGACCAGTAGGGGCCAGCAGGGAGCAGCATGGACCAGTAGGGACCAGCAGGGACCAGCAGGGACCAGTAGGGGCCAGCAGGGACCAGCAGGGACCAGCGGGGACCAGCATGGACCAGCAGGGACCAGCGGGGACCAGTAGGGACCAGTGGGGACCAGCAGGGACCAGCGGGGACCAGCAGGGACCAGTGGGGACCAGTAGGGGCCAGCATGGACAAGTAGGGACCAGTGGGGACCAGTAGGGGCCAGCAGGGACCAGCAGGGACCAGTAGGGGCCAGCAGGGAGCAGCAGGGACCAGCAGGGACAAGCAGGGACCAGTAGGGACCAGCAGGGACCAGCAGGGACCAGTAGGGGCCAGCAGGGACCAGCAGGGACCAGCAGGGACAAGCAGGGACCAGTAGGGACCAGCAGGGACCAGCAGGGACCAGTAGGGGCCAGTAGGGGCCAGCAGGGACCTGCAGGGACGAGCAGGGACGAGCAGGAACCAATAGAGACCAGTAGGGACCAGTAGGGGCCAGCAGGGACCAGCAGGGACCAGCAGGGACAAGCAGGGACCAGTAGGGACCAGCAGGGACCAGTAAGGACCAGCAGGGACCAGTAGGGACCAGCAGGGACCAGTAGGGGCCAGCAGGGACCAGTAGAGACCAGTAGGGACCAGCAGGGACCAATATGGACCAGCAGGGACCAGTAGGCACCAGTGGGGACCAGTAGGAACCAGCAGGGACCAGCAGGGACCAGTAGGAACCAGTAGGGACCAGCAGGGACCAGCAGGGACCAGTAGGGACCAGCAGGGACCAGCAGGGACCAATAGGGGCCAGCAGGGACCAGTAGGGACCAGTAGGGACCAGTAGGGACCAGCAGGGACCAGTAAGGACCAGCAGGGACCAGTAGGGACCAGCAGGGACCAGTAGGGGCCAGCAGGGACCAGTAGAGACCAGTAGGGACCAGCAGGGACCAGTAGGGACCAGCAGGGACCAGCAGGGACCAGTAGGGACCAGTAGGGACCAGGGACCAGTAGGGACCAGTAGGGACCAGCAGGGACCAGTAGGGACCAGTAGGGACCAGCAGGGACCAGTAGGGACCAGTAGGGACCAGTAGGGACCAGTAGGAACCAGCAAGGCTGGTCCTGGGACTCTGAGGGCCCGGGGCCAGGTTCTGTCGGGGGCTCTCAGAGTCCCAGGACCAGCAGGGCCGGTCCTGGGACCCTGAGGGCCCGGGGCCAGGTTCTGTCGGGCCCCTGCTGGGTTAAACGGAGCCTCTGATCCGTGTTGATGCTTCTGTTCCAGAGAAACACGTTAAATGATCTGAAGTTAAAAATCAACTTTAACTTTACGAACTCGTTCTGAAACTCAAACTGAACCAAACGTTTCTATTTAAATTTAAAATTCAATTCTGGGTGTCAAGGCCTGCCTCGTGGTTTTGGGCCCCCGGTGGACCGGAGGAGCCTCTGCTCCCGTCTTTGGGGCCCCTGGCGGTCTTTGAGGCCCCTGGTGGTCTTTGGAGCCCCTGGTGGGCCCCTGGTGGTATTTGGGGCCCCTGGTGGGCCCCTGGTGGTCTGTGGGGCCCCTGGTGGGCCCCTGGCGGTCTTTGGGGCCCCTGGTGGTCTTTGAGGCCCCTGGTGGTCTTTGGAGCCCCTGGTGGGCCCCTGATGGTCTTTGGGGCCCCTGGTGGGCCCCTGGGAGTCTGTGGGGCCCATGGTGGTCTGTGAAGCCCCTGATGGTCTTTGGGGCCCCTGGTGGTATTTGGGGCCCCTGGTGGTCTTTGAGGCCCCTGGTGGTCTTTGGGGCCCCTGGTGGTCTTTGAGGCGCCTGGTGGTCTTTGGAGCCCCTGGTGGGCCCCTGATGGTTTTGGGGCCCCTGGTGGGCCCCTGGTGGGCCCCTGGGGGTCTGTGGGGCCCCTGGTTGTCTGTGAGGCCCCTGTTGGTCTTTGGGGCCCCTGGGGGTCTGTGGAGCCCCTGGTGGTCTGTGAGGCCCCTGTTGGTCTGTGGGGCCCCTGGTGGGCCCCTGGGAGTCTGTGGTCAGAGAGGAACAGCTCCTGTATTCATGTGTTTCTGTTTAAGTCTGATTTGAAGAAATGAGTGTTTGTGGCGGACGAATAGTTGATGAGGAGAGCAGGTGCAGGTGGGGGGGGGAATAAACGAGTGTGAGGAGCAGCTGGGGCCAAATTGCCCCCCCCCCCCTTCATTCAGGAGCCTATCAGAGGTCAGGGCCGACGAGGCTTTTAAAACCAGAGCCTGAAACAATGAAAGTGGTGGCTGCTGGGAGATCTTTCTACCCAGAACTGCTGAGGTCAGGGGGGCCCTCGGGGAGTTCCTGGTTACCATGGCGCCTTGGCCCCGCCCACCACTGATAAGAGCAGGACTCTTTGTCCCACAGACTCCAGATTTATTTCACTTCCAGACTGAAAACTGGAAACTGGACGACGTGTTGGACACAGACGTCTGTTTTTATATGAGGACCAGGGTGGTGCAGGGGGGCCCCCGGCCACTGGGGGGGCCCCCGGCCACTGGGGGGGCCCCCGAGCCCTGGAGGGCCCCTGAGCCACTGGAGGGGCCCCGACCCACTGGGGGGCCCCCGAGCCACTGGGGGGCCCCTGAGCCCTGGAGGGCCCCTGAGCCACTGGAGGGTCCTCCGACCCACTGGGGGGGCCCCCGGCCACTGAAGGGCCCCTGAGCCTCAATGACAAGCCTTTGTGGCTCTTTAATGGATTAACATTAAGAATCTGATTTTTGATTGAAAATTTTACATTTAAAATTGTGACGCTTAAGCAAATTTAAATGAAAACTGAAGAAAATCAGATTTTTTTAAACTTGTAAAGTTACAAGATGAAGAAAACAAGATATTTCATAAAAATGTAAAAAAAAAGTAAAAACGTTTAAAGCTGAAAAGTCGACGTTTGTCATGTTTCATGTTTCTTCAGATTTATTTACTTTATAAAATCACAACTTCACAAAAGTGAAATTCAGAATTTCAGTTCATAAATTTGTTTATTTACAAACTCAGAGTTTCTGAACTTTTCTGTTTCAGTTTATCCAGTTTTCCTTTTTTTTCTCACAAACAGAATTAAAGTTGTTTTTCTTCCAAAATTCAAATTTACAGTTTTAATTTTAGTCTGAACTTCAAAGTTTCTTTTTGAAAATGTCCAAGTTTGTAATTCTGTTTTTTAAATTTGCAACTTTATTTTTTTTTTTTAAGTTGAAAGAATACACGAATTCTGACTTTATACACACATTTTTTTTTTTATAAAAGAAGTAAATCTCAGAAATTCTGTTTTTATAAAACTGCAAATTTAGAAAAAAACTGACAGAAATCCAACTTTCTAAACTTTTGATGTTGTTTTAGGTTTTAAATTGTCAGAAAACTCTTCTCCATTAAAGCTCTTGATTTTTTTGTCTGAAATAAAAATAAGTTGTGATTTTTTTTTAAGTCTGAATTTCACAATTTACGCTCCAAAGTTGGAATTTGAAAAGTTAGAATTTCTGAAATTTTCCTTTTAAATTTTACATTTCCTAAAGTTGCAGTTTGTGGTTCATAAATTCAGAGTTGAACTTCTGTTTATGGTCTATTTTTTATATATTTTCTAAAACTCTCGTCTCCTCATAGTTTACGCTCAACTTGAGTTTAAAGTTTAGATGCTTAAATTTATCCTGTTTCCTCGTGAACATGTGACAGTTGTCAGTTTTACTGGATGGGGTCCCACCAGGATGCTGCCCGGAGCCCCTACAGATCTGTTAATGTAACAGACTCACTTTCTGGGTCCAGTTAATCCCGTCTCTCTCTCTGTTTCGGGTCTTTTGTTGTTTGACACAAAGAAACGGTGGACGGTCGTCCTGCTGGACAACTTTTGATCCCTAATCACACTAAGTTGTCTCTAAATCCGTCCCAGCGGGGGGCCGGGGGGACGTCCAGCTGTCCCGCTAACGCCGCCACAGACGGGACGTCCCGCTGCGTGATCTCACCGGGGATTTAGACGTCCATTGTCCCGCCGTCCTGTAATGGTGTCACCTCGTCCCCAAGTCCTCTGGTTGTTTAGTTGACGTTAAAGTGATTGATTCCAGTATTGACCCCCCCCCCCCCCCCCCCCCCCCCCCCCCGAAGACGCAGCAGCACCTCCCTGGTGGACAGACAACTGTCTTGTACTCCTCTAATTTTCTAATTTTGTGTGTTTTAGGTTTGTGATCAAATTAGTTTCAGGTTTCAGGTTCTTTTCTGGAGAAAAGAAACCGATCAGTTGAGGAAACGATTATTGATCAGGATGATTTTCTTTCTTTGAGCTGCAGACCAACAGTTTCTGTGACAGGATTTTAACAGAAGAAGACAAAAACCTGGATAAACGTCCCTAAAAGAGTCCATGTCTTCTGCTCCAACGGGGACAAGACCAGGGGACCAAGAGAGGACGTCAGGGACCGGTTTATGGACCTGAACAAGGCTGGAACAAGAGAAGAAGAAGTCAGGAAACAAATGGAAAACACACCTTCAACATCCGAGAAGTTCACAGACGTCTGGAGACCAGAACCAGAACCAGAACCAGAACCAGAACCAGAACCGAGGTCTTTGGTATCAGATTTACTGGACGTCTGGAGGAACAGAAACACTAACGACCTCCAGAACTCCATCCCCACTGTCAAGCACGGAGGTGGAAGCTTTATGCTGCGGGACTGTTTCTGAGCCAGGTGTTCAGGACGAGAAGCTCCTCCCCTCAAAGCTCCTCCCCTCAAAGCTCCTCCCCTCAAAGCTCCTCCCCTCAAAGCTCCTCCCCTCAACCAGAACACTGAAGACTGGTCCTGGTTGGGTCTTCCAGCAATAATGACCCAGTTGAAGAAGAACCACATGAAGGTCCCGGAGAGTCCAGACCTCAGTCCTGGAGAGTCCAGACCTCAGTTCTGGAGAGTCCAGACCTCGGTCCTGTAGAGTCCAGACCTCAGTCCTGGAGAGTCCAGACCTCGGTCCTGGAGAGTCCAGACCTCGGTCCTGTAGAGTCCAGACCTCAGTTCTGTAGAGTCCAGACCTCAGTTCTGTAGAGTCCAGACCTCAGTCCTGTAAAGTCCAGAACTCGGTCCTGGAGAGTCCAGACCTCGGTCTTGGAGAGTCCAGACCTCGGTCCTGTAGAGTCCAAACCTCAGTTCTGGAGAGTCCAGACCTCAGTTCTGGAGAGTCCAGACCTCGGTCTTGGAGAGTCCAGACCTCGGTCCTGTAGAGTCCAGACCTCAGTCCTGTGGAGTCCAGACCTCATTTCTGGAGAGTCCAGACCTCGGTCTTGGAGAGTCCAGACCTCAGTTCTGTAGAGTCCAGACCTCAGTTCTGGAGAGTCCGGACCTCGGTCCTGTAGAGTCCAGACCTCATTTCTGGAGAGTCCGGACCTCGGTCCTGTAGAGTCCAGACCTCAGTTTGGAGAGTCCGGACCTCGGTCCTGTAGAGTCCAGACCTCAGTTCTGGAGAGTCCAGACCTCAGAGTCCAGACCTGTCCTGGAGAGTCCAGACCTCGGTCCTGTAGAGTCCAGACCTCGGTCCTGGAGAGTCCAGACCTCAGTCCTGGAGAGTCCAGACCTCGGTCCGTAGAGTCCAGACCTCGGTCCTGTAGAGTCCAGACCTCGTTCCTGTAGAGTCCAGACCTCGGTCCTGTAGAGTCCAGACCTCGGTCCTGTAGAGTCCAGACCTCAGTTCTGGAGAGTCCAGACCGACCTCGGTCCTGTAGAGTCCAGACCTCGGTCCGTAGAGTCCAGACCTCGGTCCTTAGAGTCCAGACCTCGTTCTGTAGAGTCCAGACCTCGGTCCTGTAGAGTCCAGACCTCGGTCCTGTAGAGTCCAGACCTCAGTTCTGGAGAGTCCAGACCTCGGTCCTGTAGAGTCCAGACCTCGGTCCTGTAGAGTCCAGACCTCAGTTCTGGAGAGTCCAGACCTCGGTCCTGTAGAGTCCAGACCTCGGTCCTGTAGAGTCCAGACCTCAGTTCTGTAGAGTCCAGACCTCAGTTCTGGAGAGTCCAGACCTCAGTCCTGTAGAGTCCAGACCTCGGTCCTGTAGAGTCCAGACCTCGGTCCTGTAGAGTCCAGAACTCGGTCCTGTAGAGTCCAGACCTCAGTTCTGTAGAGTCCAGACCTCAGTTCTGGAGAGTCCAGACCTCGGTCCTGTAGAGTCCAGACCTCGGTCCTGTAGAGTCCAGAACTCGGTCCTGTAGAGTCCAGACCTCAGTTCTGTAGAGTCCAGACCTCAGTTCTGTAGAGTCCAGACCTCAGTCCTGTAGAGTCCAGACCTCGGTCCTGTAGAGTCCAGACCTCAGTTCTGTAGAGTCCAGACCTCGGTCCTGAAGAGTCCAGACCTCAGTTCTGTAGAGTCCAGACCTCAGTTCTGGAGAGTCCAGACCTCAGTTCTGGAGAGTCCAGACCTCGGTCCTGAAGAGTCCAGACCTCGGTCCTGTAGAGTCCAGACCTCGGTCCTGTAGAGTCCAGACCTCAGTTCTGTAGAGTCCAGACCTCAGTTCTGTAGAGTCCAGACCTCAGTTCTGTAGAGTCCAGACCTCAGTTCTGGAGAGTCCAGACCTCAGTCCTGTAGAGTCCAGACCTCAGTTCTGGAGAGTCCAGACCTCGGTCCTGTAGAGTCCAGACTTCAGTTCTGGAGAGTCCAGACCTTGGTCCTGTAATTTGGATCAAATTATGACTTTTTACAAAATTGTGACATTTTCTAAAGATGTCCAACTTTTAGTTGTGAAATCGTGACATTTGCATGTTTTGCTGTTAAATTCACAGATTCTTGTTTTAAAGTCGTCACTTTTAAACTCATTATTGTAACTTTGTGTCATAAAATCGTGACTTTTGAAAAATCTCCACTTTTTGTCGTAAAACTACGACTTTGAAAAAGTGACAAATTCTTGTAAACGAGTTAATTCTGCGACGTTGGTCATTTTTAATCGCTATTTGTTGCTATGAACAACGTTTTGACGTAATATTACGAGTTTGTTGTAATTTTGTATCATTTCAACTTTGTCTTCAAATCAGAATGTAGAAAAAAATATATTTTACAAAACGACTGACAGAAATTACCAACTTAATTACAAAAATTAAGGTTTTTTTGTTGTAAAATCGCAACATTTTCCATATTGTTGCTTTTCAACGTTAATCTGCTTCATGTTCATCTCAGTTATTTCACTTTTTAATGTCAGTGCTGAATCAATATATTATATATATATATATATATATATATATATACAGTCATGGAAAAAATCATTAGACCACCATTTTTTCTTCAGTTTCTTGTTCATTTTAATACCTGGTACCACTAAACGTCATCATGTGACTAAAACAGACAGAAAAGAAAACACTGAATGCATAAAAGCAGTGTTTTTGGCAGTACAACGCCATAGCTATTGATGTAAAAACTTAAGTGATTTAGGTTATAATCAAGAAAACCATGGAAAATGGTAAGATATCAGCTCTTAAATAAAACTCTTATGAGCAATCTTTGTGGTTATCGTTATGTTTGTCCAAACAAATGTACCTTTAGTTGTACCAGGCATTAAAATGAACAAGAAACTGAAGAAAACAAGGCTGGTCTAATAAGTTTTTCCATGACTGTATATATATATATATATATATATATAAATGCAGAGTTTTGAATATTATCACTTGAACCTGTTTGTGGTTTGGAAGTAAATCAGAGTCTCATGATGCTCTGATTTGTTCGGTGCATCTGGATCAGAACCAGGACCAGGACCAGCTGGAGGCTGAACATCCTCACAGACTGTTTAATGTTTGGCATTTAGCAAAAAGAGCTTTCAGCCTCTTGGCTTCTGAACTAACAACCCCGGACGGATGCTTACTTCGCTCTGAGAAGAGGAGAGGACAGAACGAACCGAGGAGTGAGACGGCTGAGACAGAGATGCAGACCAGCAGGACCGCTGCTGTAATCAGTTTTACAGCGGGAGGGGAGGGGAGGGGGAGGGGGAGGGGGAGGGGAGGGGGAGGGGGGGGGGGGGGGGAGTTGATAAACAAGCGTTTTATGAAGAACGCCGGCCGAGATTTGACCACGTCTGCAAATGACGGACGAAGCAGGGAGGGGAGTGGACTGAGGGGAGGAGAGCTCGTATCCGACTGGATTCAGTCTAGAAATATATTCTAGAACATCTGAACACTGATTTCCAGCTGTTTAGATATTCCAGTTTGATTTAATATAAATGTCTCTAAATGTGTTAATTCATGACAAGTAGAACTGTTTGGTGTCTTTGTGTCAGCTGACCTCTTCAGTAGCAAATGTGCACAAGAATCGCCATGGAGACCAAAACTGAACCAAAAACCAGACTGGACGTTTTAACTTGAAGGTCAAAGAAGACTAACTAACTGTTGGAGCTGAACCCTAGTGGTCGGTAGAGGAACAGCAGTCTCTAGTGGTCGGTAGAGGAACCGCAGCCTCTAGTGGTCGGTAGAGGAACCGCAGCCTCTAGTGGTCGGTAGAGGAACTGCAGCCTCTAGTGGTCGGTAGAGGAACTGCAGCTTCCAGTGGTCGCTAGAGGAACTGCAGCCTCTAGTGGTCGATAGAGGAACTGCAGCCTCTAGTGGTCGCTAGAGGAACTGCAGCCTCTAGTGGTCGATAGAGGAACTGCAGCCTCTAGTGGTCGGTAGAGGAACTGCAGCCTCTAGAGGTCGGTAGAGGAACTGCAGTCTCTAGAGGTCGGTAGAGGAACTGCAGCTCTAGGGTCAGGAAACTGCAGCCTCTAGTGGTCGTAGAGGAACTGCAGCCTCTAGTGGTCGGTAGAGGAACTGCAGCCTCTAGTGGTCGGTAGAGGAACTGCAGCCTCTAGTGGTCGGTAGAGGAACCGCAGCCTCTAGTGGTCGGTAGAGGAACTGCAGCCTCTAGTGGTCGGTAGAGGAACTGCAGCCTCTAGTGGTCGGTAGAGGAACTGCAGCCTCTAGTGGTCGGTAGAGGAACTGCAGCTTCCAGTGGTCGCTAGAGGAACTGCAGCCTCTAGTGGTCGATAGAGGAACTGCAGCCTCTAGTGGTCGCTAGAGGAACTGCAGCCTCTAGTGGTCGATAGAGGAACTGCAGCCTCTAGAGGTCGGTAGAGGAACTGCAGTCTCTAGTGGTCAGTAGAGGAACTGCAGCCTCTAGTGGTCGGTAGAGGAACTGCAGCCTCTAGTGGTCGGTAGAGGAACTGCAGCCTCTAGTGGTCGGTAGAGGAACCGCAGCCTCTAGTGGTCGGTAGAGGAACTGCAGCCTCTAGTGGTCGGTAGAGGAACTGCAGCCTCTAGTGGTCGGTAGAGGAACTGCAGCCTCTAGTGGTCGGTAGAGGAACTGCAGCCTCTAGTGGTCAGTAGAGGAACCGCAGTCTCTAGTGGTCGGTAGAGGAACTGCAGCCTCTAGTGGTCGGTAGAGGAACCGCAGCCTCTAGTGGTCGGTAGAGGAACTGCAGCCTCTAGTGGTCGGTAGAGGAACTGCAGCCTCTAGTGGTCGGTAGAGGAACTGCAGCTTCCAGTGGTCGCTAGAGGAACTGCAGCCTCTAGTGGTCGATAGAGGAACTGCAGCCTCTAGTGGTCGCTAGAGGAACTGCAGCCTCTAGTGGTCGATAGAGGAACTGCAGCCTCTAGAGGTAGAGGAACTGCAGTCTCTAGTGGTCGTAGAGGAACTGCAGCCTCTAGTGGTCGGTAGAGGAACTGCAGCCTCTAGTGGTCGGTAGAGGAACTGCAGCCTCTAGTGGTCGGTAGAGGAACCGCAGCCTCTAGTGGTCGGTAGAGGAACTGCAGCCTCTAGTCGGTAGAGGAACTGCAGCCTCTAGTGGTCGGTAGAGGAACTGCAGCCTCTAGTGGTCGGTAGAGGAACCGCAGCCTCTAGTGGTCGGTAGAGGAACTGCAGCCTCTAGTGGTCGGTAGAGGAACCGCAGCCTCTAGTGGTCGGTAGAGGAACTGCAGCCTCTAGTGGTCGGTAGAGGAACTGCAGCCTCTAGTGGTCGGTGGAGGAACCGCAGCCTCTAGTGGTCAGTAGAGGAACTGCAGCCTCTAGTGGTCGGTAGAGGAACTGCAGCCTCTAGTGGTCAGTAGAGGAACTGCAGCCTCTAGTGGTCGGTAGAGGAACCGCAGCCTCTAGTGGTCGGTGGAGGAACCGCAGCCTCTAGTGGTCGGTAGAGGAACTGCAGCCTCTATTGGTCGGTGGAGGAACCGCAGCCTCTAGTGGTCAGTAGAGGAACTGCAGCCTCTAGTGGTCGGTAGAGGAACCGCAGCCTCTAGTGGTCGGTAGAGGAACTGCAGCCTCTAGTGGTCAAGAGAGAGGAACTGCAGCCTCTAGTGTCGGTAGAGGAACCGCAGCCTAGGGTCGGTGGAGGAAACCGCAGCCTCTAGTGGTCAGTAGAGGAATGCAGCTCTAGTAGAGGAACCGCAGCCTCTAGTGGTCGGTAGAGGAACCGCAGCCTCTATTGGTCAGTAGAGGAACTGCAGCCTCTAGTGGTCGGTAGAGGAACTGCAGCCTCTAGTGGTCGGTAGAGGAACCGCAGCCTCTATTGGTCGGTAGAGGAACTGCAGCCTCTAGCGGTCGGTGGAGGAACTGCAGCCTCTAGTGGTCGCTAGAGGAACTGCAGCCTCTAGTGGTCGATAGAGGAACTGCAGCCTCTAGTGGTCGCTAGAGGAACTGCAGCCTCTAGTGGTCGATAGAGGAACTGCAGCCTCTAGAGGTCGGTAGAGGAACTGCAGTCTCTAGTGGTCAGTAGAGGACTGCAGCCTCTAGTGGTCGGTAGAGGACCTGCAGCCTCTAGTGGTCGGTAGAGGACCTGCAGCCTCTAGTGGTCGGTAGAGGACCTGCAGCCTCTAGCGGTCGGTAGAGGAACTGCAGCCTCTTTGACCACATTAGTAAGTTGGTTTTGCTGTAAAGCAGCTGAAGTGACACAATAAATTAATTCCAGCGTAAATCCTGCTCTGTTTGAGTTTCATGTTGCTCTGAGATGTTCTGGAAGTCCAAACCTAAACCTCAAGGACGCTTCAATGTGCTGCAGAGCCCAGAGAGGTTAAAGCTAAAGGGTAGAAATGTAACGAATATGTGGGATCATATCTGAGAACGACTCGGGTTTCACCGCGCCGACTCAGCAGCGCTGGAAAAAAAAAACGACGAGTCAGAGAGAAAACGACGTCCAACCAACCAACCGCGACCTGAAACAGCAGCGTCTCTACCGGAGGAGGAGTTGGGCCACGGTGGTCCGGTTCTGATGAGATGAGGCGCTATTACCTTGATGAAAAAGAGAAAAATAGAGAGAGGACGGGGGAGGGGCAGGAACATAGGAGGTCTGATTTATGTAGGATTCATTATTTACTGACCCCCCCCCCCGCCCCCAAGAGCTTGATAAAAATGCACAAATTTGATTGATTCTGATAGCAGACTGACAGGAGCTCCAGCTGGGGCCGACTGAGTGCGGGGGGGGGGGCAGTCACCTTGTGAGGACCAGCCAAGGACTCCTGGTCCTCACAAGGACAGATGTGACCTCCAGAGTCCCAGTGATGTTCAGACCTGAAACCAGGTTCAAATATGGTCGAACCCGTTGAGTCACGGAGAGAGAGAGAGAGAGAGAGAAAGAGAGAGAGAGAGAAAGAGAGAGAGGTGTGAAGCTGAAGGGTTCATTCAAGAATTAAAAAATGACGAGATTAAACACACACATGTATATGTATGTATATATGTATATATATATATCATATATGTATATGTACATATATATATACATATATATACATATATGTATATATATGTATATATATATATATATACATATATACATATATATATATATATATACATATATGTATATATGTATACATATATGTATATATATACATATATATATACATATATATATATATATATATGTATATATATATATGTATACATATATGTATATATACATATATACATATATGTATATATATATATACATATATACATATATACATATATATATATATGTATACATATAGTTATATTATGTATACATTTTAATAAATTGGAAAATGCATCATAAAGTCTTTGAAATACAATTTCAATTTAGATAAATTAAAACAAACTGAAACTGAAATCAAGATAATTTGAGTTTTTTCTCCAGTTCAGGGAAGAGAAGAAAAACTATTTTTTTATTTTTTAAGGCAGATTAGTTTTGTGTTTTCTAGTCTTAGTTTTTTAGAACTAATGTTTATTCCAATCCTATTTTTTTATATTTCCATTTATTGAATTAACACTGTCATGTTCAGCTTTTAGGTTTTAATTCTGTCGCTCAGTTCTCTATTTTTATTATGTTATTGTACGAAAACCCAGTTTTGTCAGAATTTCAGTGTCTAATTCTTTTTTATTCATTTGTTCTTTTCATTTTTTCCTAAAATTATTAGTTTTGGTGGATTAATTGTATTTCATGTTTAACATTGTTTGATTTCTTCTGTTTTTGGAGGTTGGAGATTAACTGGTAATGGTTAAGTTAAAAATGAACTGGTAATGGTTCAGTTACTGATGAACTGGTAATGGTTAAGTTACAGATAACTAGTTATGGTTGGAGATGAACTGGTAATGGTTAATGTTGGAGTTGAACTGGTAATGGTTAATGTTGGAGTGGAACTGGTAATGGTTCAGTTACTGATGAACTGGTAATGTTTAAGTTACAGATAATCTGGTTATGGTTGGAGATGAACTGGTAATGGTTAATGTTGGAGTTGAACTGGTAATGGTTAATGTTGGTTAGGTTGAACTGGTATGGTTAAATGGTTAAAGTGAAATGTAATGGGTTAAGGTTAAGTTAACTGTAATGGTTAAGTTAACAATGAACTGGTAATGGTTAAGGTTGGAGATTAACTGGTATAGGTTATGTTAAGGTTTTTAAAAAATGAACTGGTAATGGTTAATGTTCTGTTGAATGGTAAATGGGATAACTGGTAATGACTGGTTAACTGGTTGTAATTTAACAGATGAAACTTAACTGGTAATTGAACTGGTTTATGGAAGTTTAACTGGTAATGGTTAAGGTTAAGGAAGATGAACTGGTATGGTTAAGTTAAAATGAACTGGTAATGGTTAAAGGTTGGAGATGAACTGGTATGGTTAAGTTAAAAAATGAACTGGTAAGGTTAAGGTTTGAAGAACTGGTATGGTTAAGTAATGAACTGTAATGGTTAAGTTTGTGAACTGGTTAACTGGTAATGGTTAAGTTAAATGGAACTGGTAATGGTTTAGTGATGAACTGGTAATGTTTAGTTAAGACTGGTTAGAGATGAACTGGTAATGGTTTAAGTTGGAGTTGAACTGGTAATGGTTCAATGGTGAACTGAACTGGTTATGGTTTAAGTTACAGATGAACTGGTAATGGTTAATGTCAGAGTTGAACTGGTAATGGTTAAGGTTTGGAGATTAACTGGTAATGGTTAATTAAAAAAATGTGGTTAATGTTGAGATGAACTGGTAATGTTAAGTTGGGTGAAATGGTAAGTTAAGGTTGGAGATTAAATGGTTAAATGGTTAAGTTAAAAATGAACTGGTAAGGTTAAGGTTTGAGATGAACTGTAATGGTTTAGTTACTGATGAACTGGTAATGTTTAAGTTAAGATGAACTGTAATGGTTAAGTTGATGAATGGTAATGTTAAGTTACAGATGAACTGGTTTGGTTGGAGTGAACTGGTAATGGTTAGATGTGAACTGGTTAATGTTTAAGTTAAAGATGAACTGGTAATGGTTAATGGTTTAAGTAAACTGTATGGTGAAGTTAGTAAAATGTTTAAGTTAAAAATGAACTGGTAATGGTTAAGGTTGGAGATTAACTGGTAATGGTTAATGTTAAAGAAAACTGGTAAGGTGGTTTAGGTAAAAGATGAACTGGTAATGGTTAAGGTTGGGGATGAACTGGTAATGGTTAAGTTAAAGAAAAACTTGTGGTGGTTAATGTTGGAGATGCACTGGTAATGGTTAATGTTGGAGTTGAACTGGTAATGGTTCAGTTCCTGATGAACTGGTAATGGTTAAGTTACAGATAAACTGTTTATGGTTAAGGTTGGATATGAACTGGTAATGGTTAAGTTAAAAATGAACTGGTAATGGTTAATGTTGGAGTTGAACTGGTAATGGTTTAGTTGACTGGTTAATTGAAAGGGAAAGGTAATGGTTTAGTACTGATGAACTGGTAATGTTAAGTTAAGATTACTGGTATGGTTACAGTTGGAGCTGAACTGGTAATGGTTAAGTTAAAGATGAACTTTTGGTGGTTAAGATCTGAGATTAACTGATAATGGTTAAGTTAAAGATGAACTGGTAATGGTTAAGGTTGAAGATGAACTGGTAATGGTTAAGTTAAAAATAAACTGGTAATGGTTATGTTAAAGACAAACTTGTGGTAGATGAACTGTAATGGTTAAGTGGTAAAGGTTGAGATGAACTGGTAATGGTTTAGTTACTGATGAACTGGTAATGTTAAGTTACAGATGAACTGGTAATGGTTCAGTCCTATTGAGGTGAACTTGTGTGTCGTGGGGGGGGGGTGCTCCTTATCTCCTCCATCATCCATTTCCATCCTTCATCCAGACTGCCATCCTGTCCAATGCTGCTGATTTAATATAACCCCCCCAACCTTTTATTTTCCTTATATTTTTTTAACATCCCTCCCTTTCTCCCCCCTCCCCCCCTCCCCCATCATTGTTTCCTCAGAAAATGAATTTCGGGGCGAGCTGGTGAACCAGCGGTGGACACGAGGCGAGAGGACCAGCAGCCGCTGTCAGGCCTCCCGGAGACTGCAGAGCCGCCGACCAATCACGGTGAGTGACGGCCCCCCGCCCCCCCCACCCCCCCCCCCAAACCCCCCCAACCTCATTCTGCTTCCTGGGCATTTCCCCCAAGTCCCGAAGTCAGCTGGGGGAGGGCAGGAAACGACCACTCCCTTCAACCCATGTTGCATTATGGGGAGATGAAGGGAGGCATGAGGTCACACAGAAACCCCCTCCTCCTCCTCCTCCTCTCCTCCTCCTCCTCCTCTCCTCCTCCTCCTCCTCATCCTCCCCTCCTCCTCTTTCCTCCTCCTCCTCCTCCTCCTCCTCCCTCCTCCTCCTCCTCCTCCTCCTCCTCCTCCTCCTCCTCCTCCTCCTCCCCTCCTCCTCCCCTCCTCCTCCTCCTCCTCCTCGTCCTCCTCCTCGTCTCAGCGTTTTCCTGCTGCTGACTTCACTTCTCAGGACTTTTTCTTTTATTGTAACAGAATAAAGGTAAAGGTAAAAGCCGGTCCTTGAGCTGCTCAGGTGTTTTCTCTTCTGTCGGTGATATTCTGCCTTATCAGCAGAGCCCCCCCCCCCCCCCCCCCCTCCTAATCCCCCCCCCCTCCCGCCCTGCTCTCTACAACTTTCTGCCGCCACATCAGACACATTTATTTCTTTCCTTCTGCTCCTGGAAACACCTGATCCTGGAGAGTCGCACTCAGCAGCCCGGGGGGGGGGAAGGGGGGGGGGTTTTAAGGAGGTGGAGGTCCCCCCCCCCCCCCCCCCCCTCCCCCGTGGGAGCAGTAAAAGTGCTTCCACTCCCCCCTCGATGCCTCCGGTTGATCCTCACAGATGACTTTTATTGATCAGCTTTGATTTCTGAGCACAGCGGCGTCGGTTCAAACCTTCTGGAAGCTTCTGACTCTCCTCATCGTTTTAGACTAAACAGGCGCACCGCAGAAGTTTGTGAACCCCTGAAAATCAGCTGCTTTCCTTCATTTACACGGCTGTTTGAACGCTTTCATGTGATTTAAGGATTTAAGGCTACAATTCTGACAAATAACACGCACGTTCGCGTTAAACTGGTATTTTACCATTTAAACACTTTATACGAGGCTTTTAGTTTCTAATACGATCATTTAACCACAACTGAAAAAACTGAAGTATTTAATTCTGATATTTTCTCACGTTTGACTAGTTTAACATTTAACATTGAACATTTAACTCTTCACGCTCGTTTAACGCTTTAGTGTTTATCGTATTAATTGTTGTAATTATAGGAGCATTAACCCCCCCCCCCCCCCCCCCCCCTCGTTCAGGGAGTCTCTCAGGACGTCTCTGATTGGCAGACGCTGTCTGCAGGTCATTTTTTTAGATGATGTCACGCTTCATGGGGGGTTGCCCCCCCCCCCCCCCCCCCCACACTGACTGTTGTAAACCTGAGAATGAATAAAAGCATCGTTTACGAGCGCTGGGGGACGACGGGTGACCTTCTCTCTGAAGTCATCGCCCCCGGCCAATCATCTACACGGAGCTGTCACGGCGGAGTGGAGGCCCCTCCCCCACCCCGCCCTTCATCCTCCTCATCTTCCTCTTTAACAGGGCTGCTTTCAGATTTCCAGATGCTACAAAAGTTGCAAATTTACAACTACATTTTTTAATTCTACAGAAGCGATTTTATGACAGAAAAGTTGTAATATTACATTAGAAAATTTTCAAAATTTTTATAGTTTCTAATTTTCTATAATTATTTTATTTTTTATTTGATTTGATTCATTGATTTTATGATTTTGTTTAATTTTTTCATTTGATTTCATTATTTTGTTTTATT
>JAGFBZ010002073.1:0-20023 GCA_018398805.1 Hirundichthys speculiger
GTCATGATGACCATCCTGGTTTTTGCAGGTCTTCTGTGAAGCGAGAACAGATGATGAGAGAGGAAGCACCAAATCAAAGGTGTAACAACATATTAAATGCCATCATTCCCCATGTATATATACCACATTTATCTATAAACAATCTAGATCAGTGATTCCCAAAGTGTGGGCTGTCGTGGTACTGCAGGTGGACCGTGAGAGGTCATTAAAATTAAAGAAATGTTTTCAATTCTTGATCTTTTTTAAATATGTTTTTAATTACTGTGAAAAATGTTCATGACATAATTAAAAAAAAAAAAAAACATTCAGAAGTAATAAAACAAACCAGTTCAGTGTTATTTTGTTGTCATCTTAACTTATTATTGTGTTATTAAGTGTTGCCTTATTTGTTGAGCCCTTACATTAATATCTGAACATAACTTCTAGTCCTGTATGTTGGTCACAGTTGTGATTAAAGGTTCGGATGGGCCGCATAGAATTTTCACATTTTAAATTGGGCCATGGTATTCTGAAGTTTGGGAATGGCTGATCTAGATGAACCCAGCCCATCAATCAATCCCTGTTCAGGCTAAGCCCCGCCCCCTCAGACACCATTCAGTTCAAAAGGAATCAGTTGGTTTTAAAACTGGTTAACTGGTCTCAGGTGAGTTAACTGCTAATATTTTGAAAACAGCAGCAAACATTTATGGCAGAAATAGCTGAGTTTGATTCTTCAGTCCTGAATAAATCAGGGAAAAACAGATTTGATGTTCTCGTTAACGGTTTTGAGACATGAGCCTAAATGTAAATGCTCTCATTATAGTTCCACCTAGTGGTGTGTTAGTGTCATTACAACAGTCAGAGATCTTCAGGGGTAATCAGAAAAACGACTACTCAATAAGGAAAATCAAGAATATCCCCTCATGCCAGAAAACAACTCGTTAACTCGGGTCATAATTTTGGTAGTTGCGGATTTGAATTGATATTTGCAGTATTCTCCCACATGTTACACATAAAAAAGAAAAATTAGAAAAGGCTGAAATAACGACTAGCAAACGAGGAAAACGTCGGAATTTACGTTATACCTTGAATGCAGCATGCATTGTGCTGATCACAACAAATATGGCGTCGCGGAACTTCGTTTAAGTTTCAGAGGATAGTTTGGTGGTTATTTGTGACGAATCCTCCGAGCGAATTCTACGAGGAAGGAAGCACAAGCTTTAATACGTAAAACCCGATCAGCCACCTACAACATAACACGCTTCCATGGAATTTTGAAATTGCGCTAACGGAAGCTAATGCTAACATGCGCAAAGCCAGCAGCAGCCTCTCCACCCCTCCCTCTGCTCTCCCTCATTCCTCTCATCTAAAGCTTCCATGAGATTAAAAATAAAACTATTGAACCTCATTTACTTTAACTAAAGGTATTATTTAAATGGAACCACAAGCCAAAATCCTTTAAATGTTAATCTTTTTCAGTTTGTAATTCTGATGCATGTATTTCCATCAGTTCAAGGAGCCTTTATTTTTTATCAGTCAGTTATGCACCTTATTTAAGTTGATGTGAGATATCAAATAGGTTTGTTGTTTGATAGCTTTAAGAAAATGTTTGAGAGGCTTGCCAATAGTTATTCATTGGAAAAATTAAATATCGGTTCATGTTAATGTTAAAAGTCAAAACTATTTTTGATTTTGTTCATAGTATTGATGTAATAATCTTAGGTATATGTGTGTGTCTACTCCAGTTGTCACCTTATTTGTTGAGCCCTTACATTAATATCTGAACATACCTTCTAGTCCTGTATGTTGGTCACAGTTGTGATAAAAGGTTTGGGTGGGCCACAGAGATTTTTCACATTTCAAATTGGGCCATGGGTTCACGGTGGTGTGAACCACCGACAGCTTCAGATGCATGAACTCATGGGGAAAAATGGATATGGATATCAACTTGGGATCACTACATGCACTAATTAGGGAGAATGGACACGAATAATTAATTCAGGACTTTCGGATGATTTCCCACGAGAGAGAACCAGCAAAGGACTTAAGGCAGGCAAAAAAAAAATTCACTGTCAGTCTGACCGAAAAACAATCTCTCTTATCTGAATCTGGCTCCCCTGAGCGGCCTTGGCCAAGGCCGAACTGTAAAAGAATCTCACCGAGGTCTTATCCGAAGTAGGCTCCCCCCCCACACCATCCCCCGCTCCATTGCCTTTCCCTGACTCTCAACGTCCTCGCTGGATCCTGGTGTACTCCCCCACGTGGAGCGGACTGATTGCACTGCGCGCCACCGGCTGCGTGCCACCGGGCGAGCGTGCACGGGCCGCTTGGCTGGGACCTTTTTCCTGATATGATGTCTTGTCTTGTACTAAGCTTGTTATGCCTGTGCTGAGGTTTTTTTTGTGAATCCCACAACATGTACCTCTGATCAAGGACATGTGGTGTGAGACACCTGTTTTTTATCCTCTCCCCCCCCATCCCCTATGTGGTCGTTTTTTCTTCTGCTAAATTGAAGCGCTCTTATAGCGCTGACCCAAGCACCGTTGACTCCTGTCCATATGTTGTGTTGTTTTTGTATGTTTCTCTTGGACGGTGAACTGGGAAGTCAAATTCTGCTGTGTTGGGACGCTGGCTCAGTGGCGACAATAAATTTGATTCTGATTCTGATTGATTCTGATTCTGGTATTCTGAAGTTTGGGAATGGCTGATCTAGATGAACCCAGCCCATCAATCAATCCCTGTTCAGGCTAAGCCCCGCCCCCCCTCAGACACCATTCAGTTCAAAAGGAATCAGTTGGTTTTAAAACTGGTTTTAACTGGTCTCAGGTGAGTTAACTGCTAATATTTTGAAAAACAGCAGCAAATATTTATGGCCGAAAAATAGCTGAGTTTGATTCTTCAGTCCTGAATAAATCAGGGAAAAAAACAGATTTGATGTTCTCGTTAACGGTTTTGAGACATGAGCCTAAATGTAAATGCTCTCATTATAGTTCCACCTAGTGGTTGTGTTAGTGTCATTACAACAGTCAGAGATCTTCAGGGGATCCTGGATCTGAATAAATACCTGCTTTGTTGTCTATTGGTGTCTAATTTTTGTTGCCTGGACACGTCTGAGCAGGGAAAATAGCAGGAAATTCAAAAAGAAACTGAAGAACCTGGTTTCTCCTGAAAGCTGATCCCCATTTTTTTTTTCAAAAATCATGAAAATGTACATTTCTAACTTCTCATTTTCAGAATAAGTCAATGCTTCGTTTAGACGGGTCCAGCATGCTACAAAGTGGAGTACTTTAATAACTTCCAGGTTATAAATGTGGATAACAGACACAGTGGCGACAAGTTTAAAGGACTTACTTCTTCCTCTGATGTCATGTTGCTGCTGGTGTTTCTTTCCTTGTCTCCTCCGTCTACCAATCAACTCTGAGATAATCAGATAAAGAAAATAAGTTGGTGGGACCCCCCCAAAACTGCTCTAATGGCAGCAACTAGAAGAGGTTTGATCACATGACTGCTTGAAGAGGCCCCGGATCCTCCAGCTACACAGAGAACATTGAACATTTACATTTAACTGATGCATCTTCATCCACTTTAGTTTTTAAAAGCAGCATCAGCTACAAATGATGTCTCGGGGTGCGTCTGTACCGTTTCTGTTGCAGACCAGGTTCAGTTTTTCTCAGCGTCCTCCGCAGGTCACAGTCAGAGAGCTGGAACAGATACAGAGATGTTTTCCATGGAAACCCCACAGAATCAAAGGGTTACAGTTGAGAGAATCCATTTGAAAAAAAAAATTCCGCAGCATCCAGAGACCAAGACGGGAAAATATCTGAATGTCACAGGTGTGAACTTGAACTTGAAAACGTCTCACTCCACAGTGCACGGTATCCAGTCATTGAAGGGAGCAGTGATCAGTGATCCAAACTGGATTAGAGATTAAAAAAAACTGAAAAAAAAAACTCAACTCCTCTGACTTTTGCTCTTGGTTCCTGCATCAGGATCACCGTTTTAGCCTCACATAACTTATCTATTTTAATTAAATTTAAATTATTTTATCTTTTTAATTTAATTTTATTTTACTCCAACTTTATTTTCCTTAACCATAATTTTTTGTTGTAAAATCATAAAATTCTCCATTTGATGCAAAAAAGCAAATCTTCATGGACATCACAAAGTGAAACTTTTAGACAAAACTTCCAAACTTTTTTTTTTCAAAAAAAAACATGATTTATTTGCTGTAAATCAAAGACGAGCCAAATCCCAACATCTGGACATCAGCTGCTCCTTCTGACAGTGAAATAAACTGCACCTCAGTCATCCTGCAGGAAGGACACTTGTCAAGAGGGATTTCAAGACTTTATCGATCTTGTGGGTGCCTCATCAGCGTGGCCTACAGGAAGCAAAAGCCTAACTTAAAGCTCACAAGCTGAAGCTAATTAGCCTTAGAACGCCTCCCTTTTCTTCTGACGACGACCACAAACTCCTACAGAAGATAACCGTGCTGGAAACAAAGATTCACCGGCTGGAAGTGAACGCTGAGATAAATGGATTATGTGGTGATGAAACAACTTTACCATTGGTAAAAGACAACGTACAAGAGCCTGCTAACCCACAGCTAATTAGCACAAAGATATCTGGGAAGAAAAAGGAGGAGGAGGACAGAGGTAACAACTCTCCCACTATCAGTCCTGTCTGGAAAGCACTTGGTGCTAAACCAAAGACTAAATCATCTCACAGAGAGAAGGGAGGACTAGTAACAGTCAAAGCCCAGTCTGCTGAGATGGACGCGAGGGACTGGCCGGCCCTGCCATCCAGGGCTACTTCAACACCTCTGGCCCGTGACAACACACGCTCACAGCCAGATGTTAACCACAAAACCAAGAACAAACCTCCTCCTCCACAACCAGACATGAAGCTACAGAACAGATTTGCTCCACTGCTGCAGGAATCTGGATCTCCATCTGATGACCTGGATAAAATCCCCAAACAACACAAAGTAAGACCAGAAAACATGTCAGAACGTAAAAAAAAAGGGCCAAGGAAAGCTGATGGCTGGGCTGCAGACTCTGATTGATGGTGACTTTAGTGTGAAAGACAGGAGAAATGTGTGTAGCAAACGAACAAAGGTTGTGTGCTTTGCCCAGAAAATGGTATCAGATAGGGCTGGGCGATTTTATTGATTCTGTGATATATATCGATATTTTATTTCCCCAGAGAGTATCAATTTTTCAGCCGTGGGTATCGATATTTCTAAGCTCCCTTCAAAACCCCCGTGTCCTGCAAAGTGCAGGAAGAGCCATTTAGTCCTCCAGCGGCTAGTGTCGCTGTAGAGCATTTCTAACCAGTTATCCAGAAGCCAGCTTCTTTCTCTTCTGGCTACAGCTGAGCGAGTCAGCAGAATGGCAGCAAGTATAAATCCAGCGCCTGGGTGCTTAAAAGCAGATGTGTGGGAGCAGTTCAGGTTTGAAAAGAAAAAGGAAAGAGAAGATTTAGACAAAAGTATGGCGGTTTGCAAGCTGTGTCACACAAACGTGAAGTACTCTGGAAATACCACCAACCTGCGAGGCGAGCCCACCTGAAACGTCACCACCCGGACAAGCTAATGCTAACTGAGAGGGAGCTAAACTTTATTTGTCAGGATTTGAGACCGTATTCAGTGGTGGAAAACGCCGGCTTTAAGGGCTTTGTATACTCTCGCTGGAATGTGTCACAGTTATCTTGTCGCCGGTATGCCGCAGTTACTTTTGATTTATGCTCAATTTTGAAGCACGTCTGCGCTATGTTATTCAACGCCACAACGGAGAGGGACAATCACGAACTAGCTAAACTTACTAAACTTATCTCTTACGTTCTTCCACTTCCTCACCGTCTCGGCCGTATCCAGACCCACATTCATCGCTATCTCCCTCCATGAACTAGAATATGTGCTGTCTTTGTCTTTGTAGTGTGGACAACGAGAATCTTACAGATGTGGGTACTTCCTCATTTCTTCGATGATGCGGATGTAGAATTGACCAATCAGAGGCCTCCTTTCTCTCCTCTCTGCGGTCACCTACCTTTCAGTTCAATTAATTCAAACAAATTGGAACACTCACAAGATGTCACCAAAATCACTTCGTCCCGTTAAAATCTTTCAGAAAATAATGTAAATGTATCTTAAGACAAATATCGATATATATCGTATCGTGAGATTAGTCTATCGCTACAGCCCTAGTATCAGATGTGAAAGACAAATGTAGCGCCCCCTTGCTGCACTCACTTCTAATGGGGGTAGTAGCTATCTTGAGTTCTTGAACCACTCCCTTAAATTGTTACATTTAAGAGTAGATGAGATTTCTCTCCTTAAAAGGTTTTGGAGCGACTAAATAAAATATTCCACCCTTTTATAATATGGATAACAAACACATAAATTAAGCAGATTTTCATTACTTGTATACTCAAATAATCACACCAGTTTGGCCAATAATAAACTCAATGTATTATTGAAAGTCACAGAAATAAATAAGGGACAAATCTGTTACTTAAACAAAAATGTTCACATAAATGCATCTGAATGCATCACCAGTTCCCTTCTAATATCACCAACAAAAAAAAATCACTTTTTGTCTTCAAAATAATTCAATAATGGGCCCAGAAAATAAACTAATAAAATAAAGCCGGGATGAAATAAATAAAAACAAAACTAATAAACCCCAAGCTCACCGTTGCAGGACTGTTCTGTAAAGCAGCAGGTCCGCACCCAAGATGGCGCCTCCTTCCGTGTACAGACACTCAGAGAATCCAGCGCGATGATCCTCCAAACGCGCAACCAGGTGCCTGGCAGTACTCTCCAACCTCCTTGGAACCAAGAGAAGCACACGCTCCCACCACACACCTCCAGGTTGACCGGCGACGTCCGTCAGGAAGCTGAGCTGGAACCAGCGGCCTCCGAGTTAACAATCCACATAGAGGATTTTCTCAGGCTGCGGGCTAGGTTAGGCTAACTTAGCTCGTTACCTTGATAAAACGTATGAAAAGAGTTGTCCACCCTTCTCACACACAGTTTTTACAGGTTTTATACGAGTCACTGTCCATTTCCCGAGCAAACCATATTACAGCAAAACTATTTTATCCTCTGGACCAGTGCCACCTCCCTCTATTGTGTTCTCCTGACGTCTAGCTCCTGCCGCCATCTCTCCTTCACTTCCGGTTTCCTCTCTGATGTCACTTCCTGCTCAGGCTGGACATCTCTCTCACTCCTGGTGAATCATTGGATAAGAAGAATTACAAATTTAGTACATTTACATACAAAACATTCTTACAAAATTACAAATAAAAAAATTTAGTTTAAAACAAAACATTTTATTAACAACATCAACACACTGCAATTGACCTTTCGGTAAGCACCGCCCCCTTCCTAGTTACTGTTGCTAGGACGGACAAACTTTCTGCTCCTGCATTAAGGACTGTGTTAATTCGCTATTTTTCCGATGTGCATCTGTGTTGCAGGTCCCAGGTGGCCAGGACAAGCATTCAGATAATAATGTCCTGTTAAACAGGAGAAAAGAAGCACACAGAACGTCTTGGTTGTTTCAGACCGGTCGGTCGTCTCATTAGAATTTATTCACAAAAATCAAAAATCCATAAATCTCTTAGTTTCCCATCTCTGTTGTTTCCTAGTATTATTATCATTTCAATGTATTTTACTTTTCCGTCAACTCTCTTTCCACCAAAAACAAAACACATCAATAAACCATCACTGTATCACTGGAGTTATTATTTACCATTACAATACTGCATGTTTGACCCATATTCTTTTCCATAATACACCGGTTACATATCACTTCAAAACACACCCCCCCCCAAAAAAAGAAAATTTAGAATAAACATTTTGAATAATAAAATAAATAAACTCTCCTGTGAACTTAATGCTAACTGAGATGGTATATATTTTAAAGTTGCACATCATGGTGGTACTCAGAGAGCTGAACAGTTTCTCAGGTGGTAGGCAGTATTAAAAGTTTGAGAACCACTGATATAACTCATAGATTCATTATAACTGCTGGTAGTTCTTTCATCGCAACAACTTGATGGGAATTGACCTCTGGCGACATAATTACTCATTTTTTCAGCATTTGACAACCACGGGGCATGGTGAATCGCCAGTCGCAGTGTGATTTTTTTCATTTTTCACCTCATTTCACATCGAAATTCTAGTGTTTTCATCCATCCAAACAAGAAAGGAGAAGTAATATCAGAAAATATGTGCTTCAGGCTTACTTTGACCATTGATTCAGCTATGATGGCAGCTGATGACCTGGATTTCGTTGGATTCCCCGACGCTATGTCAACAAGATAGATAGAGTGACGTCATCAGCCGGACCAAAGGCTCAGTGCGCATGCCCTGGTCTCAATCAACCAATCGCAATCGAGAATTCACGTCACGCCGACCAGTCTCTGCTGGGTCCGATCATCGGATCATCTCTCACTCGGCCGAGTCGGAGGTTCGTGTAGGGTAGAATGAGGGGCGGGGGCTTCCAGTCTGTAGCTAACAGCTTCTTACTCGTGAGGGAAAGAAGGTAAAACGCTCCTATGCTGCCCCCTACTGTCTATGATAAAACTCTTATTTATTTATACAAAAAATAAATTGACAAGTGGCAGCAGCTCCAGAAACGAATTAAAATTAAAAATCACTAAATAAGATAAACAAAAACCAACCCAAAAATGTGACTATATTATGGGGCACACATAATCAGTGTTAATATTATACTATAATAACGCCATGGTGAAATATTGCAGCTGGGGACCTGCAACAGTGACTCGAGGTGTCCAGAACGTTTGGAGGGAGGCATTTTTTATTCCTTTTCCCAAGCCGAAACAAATCATTAGCTCTGGTCCATAGGTCTATCCCACACCAGAGCTATGTTAACACGAGACAGTCGCAGCATTTTATTAATATAATTAATAAAGTGAAGTGACGTAAAAATCACAAGCCTCAGCTTATACCTAACAAAATAAATATCCAGGGTCATATATATATTTGTAGACAACAAGGCAGGCTAATAGCTGACTAGCGAGCTCTGGTCCATAATAGAGAAGTCATCGACACTATGGACCAGAGCTAATGCTAACAGAGAACTCATCACCCTCCCTGCCGCTAAATCATATAATTACTTTTACTAAACGATGATCAATCATCGAATAAACAAATTAAACTCACCTTGGAGGATATGTAGGTGTGTTTCAACTTCTTTCCCCACGTTCAGTTGCTTGTGTGGACGGACACAACACTGCGGTCAAGCCAGCCGTCGTTCGCATTTACGTGGTTAAATCAGCCGCTCCTGATTTTCATGTGCACTCGTATTCGAATGTTTACGGAACGTCAATGAAAGCGACTCATATACAATTCCCGGTTTCCAAAATAAAGGTACAAGACAAGTAACGGGTTATTAAAAAAAAAAAAAAAACTTGGTTTGTTAAACTACTTTACAAGTTATACTAGACTAATATCTATGCCACAATGTTTATTATATATTTTTTTAACGTCTGCAGCACTAATTTTATTTAAGGGTATTTAGGACCTTTTCTTTTTTGACAAGTAATCTCATGTCATTAATCCTATTCTGTTTGTTTTTTTTTTTTTTTTTTTTTTTTTTTTGTTGTTAAATGTAGAAAATAAATACTTGAAATGTCAAGTCGTGGAGAAATTTCATCATGAGATCAAACATTTTCTTAGAGCAAAGACAGATGGCAGATGTTTGAAGTACAATAAGATTGATAATTTCTGACAAATAATAATAAATTACTGTTGAAGATACACTGTGACTGTGTATACAAGAAATATCAGATATGTACAGACAAAATGGAATGAGAAGAAGTTTAGTGGAATACAAGGGAAAAGATTTAAAAGTTCAAATGTTGTCAAAATGCCTATTTTTGGATTGACCCATTAATTTCTGAGAGTCTCCAGATTTTTATTTTGCCATAATCCCTGGTAATAACTGTTACACATCACTTCAGGACTATGCTGACTACCATCATACTCAGTATCAGATACTTTTAATGTAGAAAAATGGAGAAATCCATCATTGATTGTCCAAACATTGTACAATATGACAAAGGTCAAATGCCTCTTTTTGACTGACATGCTGTTTTTGAAGGACTCCTTTTTTTATTTCTCCATAATCCCTGGCAATAACTGTTACACATCACTTCTGGGCTATGCTGACTACCATCATACTCAGTAGGGATGTCCCGATCACGTTTTTTGGGTCCCGATCCGATTCCGATCTTTTAATTTTGATGATCGGCCGATTTCCGATTTTTTCCGATCCGATTTCACTTTTTTTGAGTGGGCAAACAGAGTTTAATTTCCTGTACATTTTATTTCCTGTGTACATTAATAAATAGGCCTGCATCCAAGCTGAGATTAATAGCTTTTATCATCTCATAAAATAAACAATAACTTATTTAAACACTCTTCTTTCTTAACAGTGACTGTTCAACAGTCTCAGTACCAAAGAACATAGCACTTCCATTTAAATAGCAGCAGGTAAACTTGGCTAGCAGTTTAAGGCAATGAAAACACTAGCAGAAGTCTTTGCAATCAATGAAATCACATCAGAATAAAAATAACATAAAATATTAACTTTACTTCTTTCAAGACCCGCTGCACATGTTCGCGCACCTTTGTGTCCTTTGTCGTTCATGTAACGACGGGAATGAGGCTCGAGGTAATTAATGAGCCGGTTAAATGCCTTGTAAATGTGCTGGTCGTCCTCAGTAATACATTCTGCGATTAGCTCGGTGATTTTTCTGTATTTCTCCGAGTCTTTCGGGAGTTTCTTTCTTTTAAAAGTTTCACAGAGCGTTTGCTGCAGCAGCTGGTGCCGACGGCAGCAGCTCTGAAGCTGCAGCCGTCGGCACCACGGCACCTGACAGAAGGCTGCGGTGATCGGTGCTGCGTGCTTTTGTAAGTGTCTGATTAGATTGGTGGTGTTGTAAACTCTCTTTTTACTTACCCCTCGTGATATCTCAGCCTTCCACACGTTGCAAGTCGCAATCGAAGCGTCGGTCTTTGTAATTTTATAGTGCTGCCACACTGCTGACATTTTTGCTAAAGTTTAGCCTGACGCCGCCGGTCTAAAAACTTTTAAGGTGGATATGGATACAAGACAGCGCTGCTGGGAAACTTCATTTCAGTGCAAAATTATTAAATGTATATAGTTTAAAAAAATATGTTGTTTGTGTAATATGATTACTTTATTAATTTGTGTTAATCAGGATCACTTTTTGAGGAAAAAAATAATGAAAAAAAGATCGGCGTGTTATAATAATGTTGATCGGCCGATCCGATCCACCTTAAATTTTTAAGATCGAAGGCCGATCCGATCAGGGGATCGGGATCGGGACATCCCTAATACTCAGTATCAGACACCTTTACTGTAGAAAAATGGAGAAAAATTCACCATTGAATATCCAAACATCCTACTTCAATAATAAAGCTTAATTTCTCATTATCAATATTTTTGTTCTATCACAGCCTTTTTTTGTATTGCTACCTTCTAACATGGTATTCTCCACAAATAATTATTTTACTTCAAGTAATTAATAAAACATCGTCTTAAATCCAAATAGCTTTTTAAACCTTTGAAAATATATACATCTTTTATTATTATAAAACGTGTGTGTTCAGTCACCAAACAGAGATGTATAAAAGTTTCAAATTTTGAAATAATTGTGTAATTGTGTCTGATGAATATTTTTTAAGACTAAATAAGGTAAATAGACTACACTTGAAGTTAAAAAATATTAGGAATATACTATTTTATGACAAGTTTTGGTAAGAGACTTTTTTCATCAATTATAGTTGGAAAAAATATTTTACTTGAAAGGTAAAGGTATTGTTAATAATAGCATGCTACTCTATACATCATTAACTTAGACAATGCTAACAGTATTTGTCCCAAGGGGTCTGTCTCTGTCAACTCAAACTTTATTTGTCAAATGAGTGCTTTAGATTGCATAAAGTTAGGTCCTTTCAACTGACCAGTATTAATTCACGATAAACGGGTCGGACTACTAAGCCTTCTTATATTAATGCATTATATATACAATATGCTATAAACTGAGTACAAATCACAGAAAAACTCCTTTATTGAGAGCAGACAAACTGTTTCTATTAATATAAGCGCGCAGAAAGTGTGTAAGCGTTTAAGTATTACATGTAATGACTGTCCGCCATTTGACCGAACAACGCATTACACCAGTGATATAAATATTTACTACGACGTTAGCGACAGCTTAAGTGGCTGAAATGGCGTCAAGGCGAGGGTAAGTAACCTCTTCCAATTTTTACATAAATAAATTGCTCATTTACTTAACTTGTCGTCAGATAAAATATTGCATGCCTTATTGTGAAGTAGTTTTTGTACTTATGGTTAATTATATCCATTAGAACTTATTACATAAAAAGATAGTTAAGAGTTAAACATAATGATTTAAATGTAATTATTCTCAAATCAATGATTTTCAAAAGTTATTCACATTATTGTCTGCTGTAAGCTTGACTATTAGAGCATATATGTTTGAACGTTGTGTCGTTGCCACCAGGCGTTATGGCTTAAGTGGTTCACCAATTAACACGAGCACAGCAGGCTGTTACTTTCAAGTAAGGAACTCCGGGAAACATGTTCTATAATAAATATAAAGCAGTTAATGAATATCATTTGCAAATTCTAAATGTGAACACAGGACTAAGTTGAAGTCAAATGTTTGAAGGCCGCAAATTAATGCGCTTAAACTTTGCACGGACAGTGTTCAGCAGCTGAACAGAAAAAATGAGAGCGAAGATGGAAAACTTTGAGCGAGCAGAGGTGAGATTGGACGGAGCTTTGTCTCCAGCCAACAGCTGTTTTCTAATCTCACAACAGATTTTTTGCTCTCTTGTAAAATTGAATGTGCTGAACACGGTTTAATCAAAATTGCACTTGTAAAACTCACCCTTTTTGAATAAAATGTAGCCTACTTCTATGCAAATGGATTTTAAACTGTGACGTGAATGTCATGTTGATAAGAAAATATATAACTAAAAAGAAATGCATAATAATTATATATGTTCTTTTTTGTTCCCCTTAGAGTATATGTTTTCCCCACATTTGGAAAAGTAAGTTCTCTACCTGAAACTGTGATGTAAACGTTTTACTGTTGGTAATAATTATAAATGTCCTCAATAAAACAAAGTTGTTTTCAGTGAACCTTTCCATTAACACTGTTGTGTATTACACTGTGTAGATCCTAGTTTTAGCTTCTTGTTGACCAGTTTAATGTTATTTAAGTCATACTTGCTCTTTCTTTTGAAGTCCAGAACAATTTCAATAACGTTAGAAGATATCGTGACCATCACGGACCATCTTCAGGCATCTACTGTAGGAAGTCTTGAAGAAACACTGTTTTGGGGTGCAGTGTGCCAACACTTGGGGATTTCAAATTCCAGCAACAACAGGGCAAGAATCAAAAAAGCCTACAATCAGTATAAAAAGGTAATGGCTTTACTTTTATCTCTCACGTACTTATTAAAGCCTGTGGCCTTTGAATAGTGAAATGAATATGGAATGCCCCATTGAAGTTTGATATGGTCATACTATCTTGAAGATCAAAGTGACCATAACAGTTTGTGAAGTTGAAAAAAAAACTGTGCGTCATTCATGAGACATGAGCAGAATGGATTCATGTGTAAATTGATCAGGGTGAAATATATATGTTCTTGAAAACGTGAGTTGTTATAAAGTTTGAATCAATATGAACAAAATCTTTTGCCTCTGACCACGTGCAGAGCTGCTGGAAATGAGGAGCGCACATATAACATTACATTTAGCAGAGTCTTAACAACAGGATACAGTCAAGCCACAGTAACTGGTAAATTACAAAGCAAGTGCAGTTAAATTAGTTTTCAGGTTTGTGCATTGTAAAAATCAGTCCAGCAAGGACACGATCCAGGTGCAGGTTAGAAGTTAAAGAGAGAACACATCTGATGAGAGAAGGTCTTCCTGGAAGTGGAGAGTTTTCAAGCGCTTCCAGAATGTAGAGATGGACGACTGCTCTTGTAGCCACTGGTTCCAGAGCTGATCTGCTTTGATTTTTTTTAGAGCATAATTTTCATGGTTGGAATAACATTTGAGTCTTCAGACACTTTAATGTTTATTATTATTATTATACAATATTTCTGTCACTTATGTTTTAATCTTATTTTGTGTTTTTTTAATCTTATAGAGTAAAATTAAGTGTTACCAAGTTTTATCATTTAATGTCTCTTCAGAAGAAAGCACAACTGGTGAAAGCTGATGACCATGGACCAACAACATTATCACCTGGAGCAGAGGACGAGAAACCTGCACCAGATGACCAGAAACCTGCACCAGATTGACCAGTAATCTGCACCAGTGTTGCCTGAGACAGAAGACAAGAGACCTCCAATACTGCAGACAGAAACAGATGAAAAGAAACCCTCATCATTATTACCTCAGGCAGACATACAGAGACCCTCAATATTGAAAACAGGGGAAGACAACCAAGAGGTAACTGCAGGTGTTCCTCTAACAAGCCCCAGGTGGACTCTGGGATAACAGCACCTCTCGAGGGCACACCGGAGGTACATTTTCAAATAATAAAGCCAATAATAAAAATAATTAAAGCTGCAAGCAGCGTTTATCGGGCCCTCGCACCCATTGCCACCGCCCCCCCACGTGTCCACCACCTTCACAAGCCAGTCAGGAATCAAGACAATACAGTGAAAATCCAATTTGGTTATAAAATTGGAAAGGTTGCTGCCTAGCTTGAATCCAGAGGTATGAAAACAAAAGGAATTGAAGTTGAATCTACTCAGAGTTGAGTTCTAAGTTGTCAAAACAAGGCTGTAACTGTCACAGCTGTCTATAATTTTAAACAAATATAAATAGTCGGAGATCTGATCTCCAGAGCAGATTTACAGAAACGTATCCAGCCGTCATCTCATGCAAACTTGACTACCATAATGATCTTTTGTCTGATTAGATTCAAACACGCTTTCTTTTCTTGCATCATGACAGGATACTTTTGGCATTATGGTATACTTCTTGTTCACAACTTTCTACACCTATGTTGATTGATAATTATCATAATTCTTTCAACAACACATTTTTCAAGTAGTACTTATCAAAGGAGCTCCATCTGCCAACTTGATTATAAACAGTGCATTATAAACATCTCAAATTCAAGAACACACAGCCTCAAACAAGTTAATTGTACAAAGAGATTCTGTATTTCCAACATTGTTTACCAGACTGTAGCTTCATTACATAGGATGGAACCTTGGAGCTATCCAGCTGCCCTTTTTAAGCCAAATTTATTTGTTATTATTTTTCTGTTATGGTCAATACAAAAGTTTTTTCTACACTTTTAATTTTCCTTTGTGCCAGGAATATGCAATGCACATAATCTTGCCTTTTCTGTATCAAACAAACTAGTTACAGCCTTAAGCTTTACACAAACAGGGAATGAAATTATCTTTTTCTGAACTCATATACCATAATGACCCACAAAACATAAAATATTTCCTATAGAAATACCCACTTTTTTCCACAGAAGTTTGTAACAAAGACCACAATGTGACCACATTACCACAATGTGTGGTGATGACCTGGTACAAAGAAGTACATTTTGCAGTTTAGCTTGGGAAACATATGTAGATTGTACACAAAAAATTTAGGAGAATTCGACCAAATATCTTGGAGGTGTTTGTTTACATATGACTCCTGGAAATGACCAAAATAGTCATAAAAATGCACATTCAATTGAAAATACAGGACATTTTTGTGGTATTAGAGCATGGTGCCAAGACTTTTTTAGTCAGATCCATCAGGCACACAATGTTCATTCTTGTAGGTGAAACCTTATACTAGGGCTTGTCAATATAGCAGGTGAATGAAGCAGGTAGCTCTATTTAGCAAATTTTTGCACACCAATGCCCTGAATCCATGAAATATGTAATTTATAGGGCTGGGCAAATTAATGCGTTATTATCGCGTTAACGCATTCATTTATTAACGCCAACATTTATTTTATTGCGCGTTAACGCATGTTGCTCACATGCTTTTGTTTTGAAAAGTATGTTACTGGCTGCTGCGGAACCAGAAAACAATTAGTGGAAAAACATGCAGTAAAGCTAAAACAGACATGGAGAATGGTAAAAATCCGTGAACTTTATAGTTCAGGTAGCAGCTCAGGTAGCAATATTAACAATTCTGTCTGAAAAAGAAAATTCTGGATTGCAAAAAAACGTTCGCGTCATTCTGCTCCATGTGTTCACTGTCCTGCTGTCCTCTAGCTGGTTACTGCAGTGCAGCTCCATCTAGTGGCACAGATGTGTAATGACAACAGAAAGTCCAGTTCTCAATTATAAAACAAATTCTGTTCTGTGGCCCATTTTTTCATTTCGTATTTTTGATCCAAGTCTAAAATTGAAATATAAAAAATGTGTTAGATTAAAAAAAAAAACAAAAAATGTAATAAAATGTCAGTTTCATTTTCTTAAATTTTTGATTGACTAACTGAAAATGGAAAGAATAAATGATATACGGATTGGTAAAGTTACTGAACTTTAACATGGACATTTTCATTTTTAAAGTTCTCCCAGACAGAGGATTTGACAGAAACAAGGTTATTTGTAACAACTGACAAGTTGAACTCTGTTAAAAGTTTCTGCTGTTACCTCAGAAATTATCTGTTTTAATGTTCTGATTGTGCTGAGCCACAATCATTTTGTTGGATTTTGTTTGTAGACTTTAAATTTTTTTTTATGAAAACAGGATGACATTAATACCCTGGCAGTGGCAATAAGCTTTATTTTATTTTACATTTTTTAAGCTTTCTGTCGTGTTCGGGTCAAATCTGACCAATTTCCTACTTCCATCAATCATAAATATTGTGTTTTACATTTGATTGTCTCAGGGCCTTATGATATCCTCCACACTAGGCATTTGAACATATATAATTGCTGATCACCACTTTCATTGAATTTTGAGTAGTTTATTCACTTGTGTAACACCTGTGGTGTTCCCTGTCAAAAATGACCACCATAGGAAATGAATGGGTGACCCTAGATTGGTGTTCATCCATCAGATGGTACACAACCACAAATATATTACCACATGCAAACAAACACATACCACTCTACATGAACCCTTTCAGACTGAACAAATAGGTGTCTCCTCTTCCCATCTCATTCCTGTGCTTATGTGCCCCCCCCCCCCCCCCCCACCCCCCCCCCCCACACACACACACACCACACACATGAACTACAGCTTCCAAACTAAATGTATAACACTTGTTCCACATTTCAAAGTAAACAATTAGGTGTTAGTTATGGGAACATTGTGTTTCAAGAGGAGACTCTTTCTGGCAGAGCTTGGGAAAGCTTTAGTGACTCCTCTGATTCAACGGCGCCAGCACCTTCCCCGTGCACCAGCACCTTCCCCGTGCACCAGCACCTTTCCCACCGCACCTTCCCCGTGCACCAGCACCTTCCCCGTGCACCAGCACCTTCCCCGTGCACCAGCCTCTGCCAGTCTGGTGAGGAGTCTGCAGCCCCAGCCACTGCCCTGCTGCTCTCCCCCAAAAACAGGGGCAGAAATGGAAGAGATGTGACCTCTGTGCCCCTAGAGACAATAAAACAACTCTTATATGTTTCAAATGTGATGCCTATGTTTGCAAGGCACACTACAATCTGATTGCAAAATGTCACTCCTGTACTCCCCCCTGTATTTTTTGTATATTCACTGCAGTTATTCATGTAAACCACTAGTTTGAGACATTTTTTACAGCTTAAAAGGGAGTTAAATAAAATTTGGTGATGATCAGTGGTTTTTCTGTTTATGTAGGAGCAGTTAAAACAGGCTGGTCAAATTTGACCGGGAGCTCTAAAGTAAGGGGGGAGAAACGAACACGACACAAAGGTTAAGATGAGATTTACACTAAATGTGTGTTACTGACAAGTGCTGATGTTAAACATGTTTGAACTACAAATGTTATAACACTTTAGTTCATATGGCAGCAGAACATTTAAATAAAAGTGCATTTTACACTACTTTTGATTTCATTATTTGATTTTGCATATACAATGCGATTAATCGTGATTAATCAGGGAAATAATGCGATTAATCGTGATTAAAAATTTTAATCATTGCCCAGCCCTAGTAATTTTACATCAAACCAGATGCATATGTATATTATCATGACTATATTAAGGCCCGTTGATTCTGGCCCAAGAAAATTTGAGAGCTACCCCTGCTAAAATGAGCAGACTGTCATCTGGAATAATACTTCAAACAGGAAACACCCAAACAGGACTTCTTGGCCCTGAAGAGGGTGGTCCGTTCAGCAAAGCGGACCATCAGAACCACCCTCCCAAACCTGCAGGACATTTATACTAAACGCTGCAGGACCAGGGCCCTGAAGATCCTCAACCAGCCCAGCCACCCCGGACACTATCTTTTTTCCCCTCTGCCATCAGGCCGGCGTCTCCGCTGCCTGAGAACCAGGACTGAGCGGATGAGGAAGAGCTTCTTCCCTCAGGCCATCCGCCTGCTTAACTGTGACCACTACTCACATTAAGCAAATATTGCACAGTTTCCTCTGCTCTGCTTTATTTGGACTTCATAGTTTTTTCTCATCTCCTGCATTGTGTGGTTTATTTATTATTTATTACTTATTTAAACTTAATTCTTTTTTTTTCTCCTGTTTCTTCTTAAAGAAAGCGTTTGCCCTGTGGGTACAATAACAAATTTTTACTGCGCAATGTACAAAGTATAATTGTGTATGTAACAAATAAAGATCTTGAATCTTGAATCTTCAAGATTCTCTGCCTACAGATGGTGCCAGAAACAGTTAATGACTTTCAAACATGGCCCCTACCCCTCCCCCTCTCTTACAGTCGCTATTCACATTGTAATGTGACATTCTGAGGCTGAGAAGCCCACAGAGAGAAGACTTTATTTACCAAAATATTCATGTAAAATCAGAAAACTGTCTTAAAAATCTAAAAAAAATACAGAACAATTCTTGTATCTTAAGCTACCTACCCTCATCGTATTTTTGGCATTTAATGAATATTTTCAATGTAAAAAAAACTTTTTATACAGTTCCTCTAGCACAAATATACATAAAAATATTTGCAGAAATTCAGTACATGCCTCTAAAATTCTCAAAAAAATCATGAGTCATCTTGCATATCCAGCAACATTACTACTAAATTTGGTGACTCTATTTGAAAAATTAGGTGCCATAAAAAATAAGTTACACTGCCAGAATTATGCCCATCGGTTTACATTGGACATTTTGAAAAATATAGAGTGATTGACTTCTGAATTGACCATATGTTGGCAGTGTATGAAATGTTTGGTTGAGTGAAAGGAACGGATCCTTCAGTCTTAGCTTCTTATGAGCAAGATGTGATTTTTTGATTTATTTCATTTGCGTGCGACAAAACCATCCACTTCCTGTTCTATGATGAATAGCGCTGGCACCATTGGACGTGCATACACGAAATTGTACATCATCCATCAAACCCTTCTGACTTTCTGACCGCTTCTCAGGCTGATACAATGAAGAGAAGGCAGAAAATGGATATAATAAGACCAAAATCAAATTCCTATGACCAGATGGTGGCCCTATGGAGTTCATCCAAGATTGTCATATACACTTGTTCAGGGTGGAAGAATCATCAGACATATTGATTTTGGTGCAGATTGAACAATGCATGTGAAACTTAAAACAACTTTTCCATTCGTGGCGAGACATCAAACTTCGCCGTACTATCACAGCCACGCCCTTTGATAAAAAGTTACAGTTTTTCACTGTCAGTCATCTTCAATGTCTTTACTACTGATTGAACTGGTTTGAGGTCTGTCGGCTAATCACACTCGAACCAGGGATGCCTAATGCAAAACTTGACATTCCTGTTGCCAATAGGTGGCGCTACAACGTTTCCTAAATCTGATAGCTGCTATGTGATAAGGATGGGACAACGATCATACTCATC
>JAGFBZ010002074.1:0-192500 GCA_018398805.1 Hirundichthys speculiger
TGTTTTAAACCAATACCAATACCGATAACACACACATATACCTGAGATCATTACATCAATACTAAATCAACAAAATAGGTTTTGACTTTTTAAATGAACAATATTTATTTTTTCTAATTGAAAAACTATGTCAAGCCTCTCAAACATTTTCATAAAGCTATCAAACAAACCTATTTGATATCTCACATTAACTTAAATAAGGTTCATTACTGACTGATATAAAAAAATAAAGGCTCCTTGAACTGATGGAAATACATGCATCAGAATTACTAACTGAAAAAGATTAACATTTAAAGGATTTTGGCTTGTGTTTCCATTTAAATTAATACCTTTAATTAAAGTAAATGAGGTTCAGTAGTTTTTTTGTTTTTTTATTTAAATGGAAGCTTTAGATGAGAGGAATGAGGGAGAGGAGAGCAGGTTAGCATTAGCTTCCGTTAGCTCACGTTAGCGCGATTTCAAAACTCCATGGAAGTGATTGTTATGTTGTAGGAGGCTGATCAGGTTTTACGTATTAAAGGATTCGTCACAAATAACCACCAAACTATCTTCTTCTGAAACTTTAACGAAGTTCCACGCCGCCATGTTTGTTGTGATCAGCGCTGTGCTGCAGGCTGCATTCAAGGTGTAACATAAATTCCGACGTTCCCTCGTTTGCTAGTCGTTCTTTCAGCCTTTTCTATTTTTTCTTTTTTTATGTGTAACATGTGGGAAAATACTGCAAATATCAATTAAATTTACCAACTACTAAAATTATGACCGAGTTAACGAGTTGTTTTCTGGCATGAGGGGGTATTCTTGACTTTCCTTATTGAGTAATCATTTTTCTGATTATGCCGACGTCACTTGAACATAACATTCACTGCCGGTCATTCAAGGCTCAGAGGGAGCGAGACACTGCTGTGTTGACAAAAATATCTATGTTATCGGGGCTATTCGTCATGATATCGGAGTTATCGTGATGACATCATAATTTCCTGTTATCTCTAATTTCACTCCATCGTTCCCTTAAAAAAATAAAGAAAGCAGAACATTATTATCTGTTGAAAGACTTTACAGATTGAATTAAAGCATCTGTTAACATGTGAAAGTTGCACCAAAGTCTCACCGTTGGTCTCCGTCTCCAGATGGCGCCGTACATGGCAAACCCAGAATGCACCTGGAGGGACTACTGCCAGGAACAGGCCTCTCTGCCGGAGCTCCCCTTCCCCCAGTGCCCCTGCCCCCCCCGCAGCCTGCCGTGGCAGCCCCCCCCCGTCCATGGAGAACGGTACCCAGAGATCCATTTAGCAGCCGCCCGGTGGGTTTGTCACGGTTTGTGTGCTGATGTTGAGGTCCGGTCTGCCTCCAGGGTACCAGCTCAGAGCCTCCATCTACTCCTACAGCCCCGCCGACAGCCAGCCGTCGCCCTTCTCCCTGGACGCCGGCATCAGATCAGCAGAGGCGCTCACAGGTAAACACTTTGGGTCGTCTCTAGAGGACAAACTGAACTTCAGAGGATTTAAAAAAAAAAAAAAAAAAAGATCTGTATATGTGCTGTATCATTTTAACCCTGGCGTCTCTGAGAAAGTCGTTCTTCTGTTTGTAAAAGGACTGAAGCTGCATCTCACCTCCAGTGTTTTATATCTTTTTTCGTGCTCCTGAACAAAAGTCTGCAGTCAGCATGAAAGCTTTATTTTTTCTTCCCTGCAGAAGTCACTGCTGCCTAAAAGTCGAGCCATTTCTCCTTTTTCACTTAACTGCATTATCCTGAAACACAGCTGCACACCTCAAAGGATGAGCGGCTGCTTGCTCTTAGCGGTTTTTTGATCAACCAGAGAAGACTAAAAGTCTGGTTGGATAGTCTTTTCTTTTTTTTAAATCATAACATTTTCAGACTGATGAACCGACCCAGACGTATCTAAGTGGCAGCGTTTATAAGAGCTGGTTTAATTCTCTGAAGATTCTTCTTTCCTGGTACGGCGGGAAGCTTCGATGCTTCCTTGACCACCTCCTTTAGCAGAGGAAACAAGGGAGCATCCTTGATGACAGAGGAGAGATCGTTCATCCACCAACCCTGTAAATAAATACGGACTAGAAAGTGTGAAACGACATGATTTGATTGAACGTATTCAATCAAATAATTAACGTGCATCAGGGTTAGTGATGCACGATAACTGTTCTTAAAACCGATACCGATAACCGATAACACACACACATATACCTAAGATCATTACATCAATACTATGAACAAAACCAAAAATAGTTTGGACTTTTTAAATGAACATATATTTATTTTCTCCAATTTAAAAACTATTGTCAAGCCTTCAAACATTTTCATAAAGCTATCAAACAAACCTATTTGATATCTCACATTAATTTAAATAAGGTTCATTACTGACTGATATAAAAAATAAAGGCTCCTTGAACTGATGGAAACACTTGCATCAGAATTACTAACTGAAAAAGATTAACATTTAAAGGATTTTGACTTGTGGTTTCCATTTAAATTAATACCTTTAATTAAAGTAAATGAACGGTTGAAGTGATTTTTTTTTTGTTTTTTTATCTCATGGAATCTTTAGATGAGAGAGATGAGGGAGAGGGGGGGTGCTGGCTTGCGCACGTTAGCATTAGCTTCCGTTAGCTCACGTTAGCGCGATTTCAAAACTCCATTCAAAACTCCATGGAAGCGATTGTTATGTTTGTAGGTGGCTGATCAGGTTTTACGTATTAAAGCTTGTGCTTCCCTCCTCGTAGAATTCACTCGGAGGATTCGTCACAAATAACCACCAAACTATCTTCTTCTGAAACTTTAACGAAAGTTCCACGCCGCCATGTTTTGTTGTGATCAGCGCTGTGCTGCCGGCTGCATTCAAGGTGTTACGTAAATTCCGACGTTCCCTCCCCCGTCGTTTGCTAGTCGTTCTATCAGCCTTTTCTATTTTTTTTTCTTTTTTTATGTGTAACATGTGGGAAAATACTGTGAATATCAATTCAAAGTCAGCAACTACTAAAATTATGACCGAGTTAACGAGTTGTTTTTCTGGCATGAGGGGGTATTTCTTGATTTTCCTTATTGAGTAATCATTTTTCTGATTATGCCGATGTTACTTGAACATAACATTCACTGCTGGTCATTCAAGGCTCAGAGGGAGCGAGACACTGCTGTGTTGACAAAAATATATATGTTATCGGGGCTATTCGTCATGATATCGGACTTATCGGGATGATGTCGTAATTTAAGTTATCGGCCCGATAGTTATTGTGCACCCCTAATTAATAAACTTTATCCTAATTAATAACCTTTTTAACCTCATGATGTGTACCGACTGATGGGAAAGGACAAAAAGGCATAATCTTTTTCTGACAGACCTGGATGGGATGCGGCCCGTGGTCTTAAAGAAACAGGAGCTAAAACTAAGTGTTTTGGACCGAAGTGGAGACGAGCCGCTGCAGAAATGTGGAGCGCAACAGGAACAATGTGGCAACAACACGGTCGAAAATAAAATTCTGATCTGGTAAATGTCCATAAAATGAGCTCTAGGTAAGACACTGAACGCATCCTTCTGCTAGCTTGCGTTCTAATTCACCGTCTGCGTCCGGCCCAAAACAGCTGACAGTCATTCATTCCTTCAGCGTCTTTAACGTCTTCAGCGGGCGGATGCGTCGATCCGCTTCAGTTTCAGGCCCACTCTTCAGGTCAGAGGTGATTCAGAAATGCTTTCTAGCCACAAGCGGCGGCGGCGGAGACGACGGAGCCTCTGAAATCTGAAGTGTGACACAGATGTTGCTGCACAGATCCTGTTTCCTCAAAAGCAAAGTGTTGCTGCAGACGGTCCGGTCCGGTCCGGCGGTCTGCAGCCTCCCTGGACCGCCGTCTCTCCGGGTGATCGCTCGCAGCCCGAGAGCGTTAGCTGGAGGCGGGATGGAGCTTCTCTGTGATCCCTTTATCAGCTCCTGGAGCGTTGGACGACTCCAGCAAAGAGCTTGATAGATAGGGGAAGCTTTTACTGCTCACAAATCTGATCCGGAAGTGAAAACACCCGAAAAGTAGAACAGAACAGCCGCCGGCGTCTAAATTTACCGTGTTGTAAACTCTGAAATGACTTCCTGATGTCAGTTTGAACATTATTTCAGCATGTTTTAAGCTTGTATTTGACTTTCTGTCCTCCAGACTTCCGCCTTCACGTCCTGGTGTACCTCGGGGACACCCTGGTGCGGGAGGTGACCACGTCCAGTCCAGAGGGCTGCCTCGTCACCCCGTGCTCCCCGGAGAAGCACTACCTGACGCCCGGCGGTCCCGAGGTGGTGCCGCTGCCCGTGGACGGCCTCCCGGCCCAGAGGAGGGCGGACGAGTGTCCCCCGAGTCCGCCGTCGGCGCTGGAGAGGGGAGTGGTGCTGTGGATGGGCGCCGACGGGCTCTACGCCCGCCGGCTGTGCCAGGGCCGGGTGTACTGGCAGGGAGGCCTTTCCCCGTACGGGGAAAAACCCAACAAGCTGGAGCGGGAGGTCACCTGCAAGCTGCTGCACACGCAGGACTACCTCACAGGTGAGACGCAAACCCCACCCAGACCTCCACTCTTTCGACTTTTATTAATTTATTTTCCGCAGAGAGATACAACAAATAACAGCTGCAGGACAGAACCATCACAGAAAGGTTCTGCTAAATTTCCGGGCTACAGAATGAGTTGCTTGTCCAAAGCACAAATGGCTTTAAGTGTCGCTTTTCAGTCAGTAATTGTCCATTTATCTAGGAAAAACGCACTTTAGTTGTGTATGAATATACTTCTCCTTAAATCAACAAGCCAAAGCACACATTCAAATTAAGATTGACATTAACATTCAAGGCTAGCATGTTTCTAAAGCTTTCTTCCCCTCTAACAATATCATAAAAGATCTCCATATCTTATCAAAGATATATTTACCTTTTTTCAAGTGCAAGAGAGCTTGACAAATCTGCAAATGCTAAGGTTTGGTCTAGTGGTGGATTTCCAGAATTTGGTTATGATATGTTTTGCTAGTAGCTAGCATAATGTAATCATAGTTTTGTTTACTGGATGCATAGTTTAGCAGACATTAATAGATTTATCCCAGTAACATGCAATATCACATCCGTTACCTCCAACCAAAAAGCTTGAATCTGTGGGCGTTCCCGTAGGCAGTGGTGTAATTTCCTCTGCATTTATAGCATTCATCAGGATTATAGGAGTTAAATTTATGTAATTTAACTGGTGTTATGTATGTTCTCTTTAAGATTTTAAGCAGGTCCTCTGCCAGTCGTTTTGGTCGACTCTTAGCTTTGTTCAAAACTAAACCTTTATCCCTGACGAGCCACCGTCTTTTCTACGCCGGCGTGTAACCTCAACCAGGGCTCAACACCTGCCAGAAACACCGTCTGCCTCTGACCACATGTGACAAAGAAAAACTTCCCTTTTCTGACACATCTGGCTCTGAGGTTGCATTCTCAGCCCGGTACTGGAGGACCTTTGAAGCACCTCAGAAGGTGCCGTGGTGACACCCCTGAAGGTTTATGATAAGCTGACAGTCACATGACTTCTACGCAGCCACGTCACCCCCGCCCACGCGCCGTTGCATCAAGAGCTGACAGCTAATTGCATTTGCATGACTGGTGTGACCAGGACTTTCCGTTCATTTCGCCCCAAATGTCACTCCACTTCAAGAGAAATTCTGCCGAAGCGTCTCGCCTGCTCTGATGCATTTTAGATTTTAGATACGTGAACCTGTCCTTTGTTTTCCCGCCGACCAGAGATCCAGAGCTACGGGCTGCACGGGCGGCCGCTGTCCCGTTTCCAGGTCCTGCTGAGCTTCGGAGACGAGTGCCTGGACCCACAGAGACAGAGACGGACCCTCACCGTCCAGGTGAATCCCCCCCCCCCCCCCCCCCCCCCGATCGGCTTCACACCTCCTCTGGGCTTCGGTGAAAAGCTACCGCTGACTGGAACTAAACTAATTCTGGAATTCGAAATCAAGACTTGAAACCATTCGGCCTGAAAACTGAGAAACAAGATAAGAGTTTAAAAACCCAACGTTTGAAAGTCTTCAGGAGCTTCGTACTCATAGCGATCGCCGCGTTTCAGGACTAAATTTAGTTTCTAAATAAGCTCCTGAAAATTTAGCGCCGCCAACACATCTCTGATTCCTGCAGCCGTTTGAAATGAAGTCAAGGTTAAACCGAACATCCGTTGGCACTGGTTTGGTGCTGATCAGGAAATAGTTTCACAGTAAAACCTGAGGTACGACCCAAACCACTGGAACATCCAGTTCAATTAGTAAACTACAAAAACGCCTGATTTAAAAAAAAAAAAAAAAGAAAAAAAAAGTAGGATGAAATCACAGCTGTTCAACATCTGTCCAGTTTATACCTGGTGCAACGTTTGGACATTGTAATTCCAGTTAAGAGATCGCAATTTCCAGTTTTCTTAAAGTTCTGACCCCGATTTTCTTTCAGTAACCATAATTAACCGTTAACTCGATAACCAGTGAAGGATAGCAGAAGCTGCAGGGCTGCGTTCTCCACCAGCTTCAGCTTTAGCCTCTTAGCTTTTGTTAGCTTCGTATCATTCGTGGGACGACGGATTACGTTTGCCGCCCAAAACATTGCGGTTGTTCATCATCATAATGTGCATCTGTATTTGTGGGGTTTTAAAAAAAGCTGAAATATATTGAATCTGAAAGTCTGCAGCTGTTTACAAGGTGTCTTTAAGATGGAGTTTTAAAACATATGATCAGATTACATCCACACATTGATTAATCTGATCCAATAATAGCTATACAAAATGACAATATCAATATTATTGGATCAGATTAATCGGATCCAATAATATCAATAATATCGATACAAAATATCAATAATATTTATACAAAATGACAATATCGATATTATTGGATCCAATTAATCGGATCCAATAATATTGATACAAAATGACAATATCTATATTATTGGATCAGATTAATTGGATCCAATAATATCGATGCAAAATGACAATATTAATATTATTGGGTCAGATTAATTGGATCCAATAATATCAATAATAATGATACAAAATATCAATAATATTGATACAAAATGACAATATCGATATTATTGGATCCAATTAATCGGATCCAATAATATCGATACAAAATGACAATATCTATATTATTGGATCAGATTAATCGGATCCAATAATATCGATAGGAAATGACTATATCAATATTATTGGATCAGATTAATCGGATCCAATAATATCGGTACAAAATGACAATATCAATATTATTGGATCAGATTAATTGGATCCAATAATATCGATAGAAAATGACAATATCAATATTATTGGATCAGATTAATCGGATCCAATAATATCGATAGAAAATGACAATATCAATATTATTGGATCAGATTAATCGGATCCAATAATATCGATACAAAATATCAATAATTCCAATACAAAATGACAATATCGATAAATACACGTTAATCCTCATCAGTAGGTTATCAGGAGGCCTTCTATAGTTTGTTTTTTGTTTTAAGGAACAAATGTTTTTCTTTATTTAACAGCCTACCTGAAACCAGAAATAAAAAGGTGAAGTGTGTATTTTAGTTTCCTCCTGTGATTTGTGTCGATTATTAGCTCCAAAACTGTGTCGCGTTAGAGTTCGTGACGTCTGCAAACGTCGAATCGTCTTCCAGTTAATTGTAATGTTCTATCGCGATGAAACTTCTCCTAAGTTTGACCCTGCCTTCCTAAAGTTGTTCTTTGGGTGAAAGATTTTAAATTTTAAATGCAACCAGCAGCAGTTTAATAAATTTAGACGGCCGGTTGCGCTGTTGCCGTGTACGTGCCAAACTTAGCCGCGACTTCGGTTGTTGAGTTTAACTTTAAACGTCTGGAAACGTCTTAAAATGTCTGGAAACTGAAAGTAGGAACAAAACTGAAGCCTGAAGGCGAAATTACACGTATAAAACCGAAGTCAACGCAGTCTCTTATCTCCACGTTAGAGGCCGTAGCGTGAAGCTAGCGCGGCCGAATGTGAAACGCTACAACGCTGAGAGTCTGACTCCGCCTCCCTGTTGCAGGTGGAGCCGCTGTTCGCCCGGCAGCTCCTGTACTACGCCCAGCAGACGGGCGGCCACTACTACCGCGGCTACGAGCACCCGGGAGTCACGGAGCACCTAAACGCCTCCGAGGACTACCAGAGGGTCATCACGCACCACCACAGCGGCGGCCTGCAGGAGTGACGGGCGCCTCCAAGCTTTTGTACAGCAGGACAGTCACTGAAAGTTTTGTACATAAAAGGATGAACACGGCAGCCGTTTTCGCTGCTGCAGATTCTCTCATCTATATGTGTGTTTGTACGTGGCTGAAGTCTTTTTTTTGGGGGGCCTTTCTGTGCATTTTTATTTTGTAGACTTGCTAAATGAATGAAACTGACAGCTCAGGTGATTGTACCAAAGGACCCCAGGATTTCTGTACCTTAAATGAATATTTTGTGAAACACACTTTCTTTTTACTTTTTTTTTTTTCATGTAGATACAGTTTATATATATGTATAAAACAGAGGGCTAGCTGAAACACAGCCCGTTCCCCAGTCAGCGTACGGTTGAAGCCCGCAGAGAACACCCGCGGATGTTCCCCGCAGGCTCCGCCTCCAGTGTTCTCCGCCTCCAGTGTTCTCCGCAGGCTCCGCCTCCAGTGGAGACTCTTACAGGCTCAAGACCTCAAAGCTCCGTAAAATACGAGCAAAAGTGATGAACGTTATGACTTTGTTGCTGCGTGACGGGACGACGCCTTTAAAGCGAGAATATTGTTTTTCTGACTGAGAAAAGTTCCTCCTACGTTTTAGGATTATTTTTTTTTCTTTTCAACTCCACCAAACTTTATTAATAAGATGAGCTAAATACAAAAGCATAAATATCATGTAGCGGTTATAGAGGAGTCCCACTTCGAGTTGTGTTCAAGTTCGGAGATGTTCAGAGCTGAGTCGTACTTGGCAAGTGTGAACGTCCACGTGTTGACGTCAAGTCTTGACTCGACGTACTTGGAATCTAGAAACGGCCATGACCATCGAATTTGTCTCGCGGTCAGCGTCGCTAGCTCAACTTAGCGCGGTTCAGACGATCTTAGCGACAGATAAAATCAAAAACTGTCAAATGTAGCAAAATAAAACGACCGGCAACAAGCTAAACCCTGATGAGTACGTAAAAACCTTTATTAGTTTAATGAAAAATTCAACTTTAAACTGGAACTGGAACTTTAAACTTCAAATGTAAAACCGAATGATAGCGAAGATATTTGGAGCTTCGGAGGAACTTAAAAGAGGTCAGACTGTTTGTTTTTTTTCCAGTTAAGTTAAGCCAACTGGTTAGCTTTATTTAGCTTCAGATTTACTGTACAGATGTGTTAATGATGTCACGTTGCTCTTCTAATGTATGTGCAAAAAAAAAAAAAAGCTGAGTCATTCTCATATTTTTTTATATTCTTTCCTTTTTTGTACATAATTCTCTGTTTCTTGGCGACACTATCACCACTGTTTCTCATATGGACTCAATCCTATCATGTAAACTCTGAGAAAACCTTTTTTTTTGTCTTTCAAGTTAAGTACTGTAATAAAGAGGAAAAAAAATAAAAACCAAGAAGCTGCAGAGTGTGTTGATAAGCGGCGAGCTCTCCGGGAAGTGTCAGCAGGGCCTACTATGTGTGTGCGTGGTCTGAACAGGAAGTGTGGTTCAGATGCAGGATGAGGCTGGTTAATCAAACACTTGATTATCACAAAACAATGTGATGACATCAGGAGGGGCGGAGACAGAGGAAGATGTTCGACCGCGTTTTCCGTGCCGCGCTCGAGAGAAAGTCTTCCTGGCCTCGGCTCGCACGTTCTGTTTCCACTTCCATGGAAAAACGACGACGCAGAAGCCACAAAAACATCTCCGTCCCCGCCGCGAAATAATTCAGAAACAGGAGCAGGGGAGGCGTCATCGGCCGGTGATGTCACTGTTGAAAAACAACACATGGAGATGACTCGCGGCGGGGAGGAGGGTTTCAACGAAGACGTTCCACGGTGCTGAAGATGCCACCTTCATGTCAAGCATTCGCACCGAAAAACCCAAACTGCTGCAGTAGATAATCAAATAATCAGTCATCCGGGTCACAGTCATTCTAGAAGGACTCCAGTCAAAAGGCAACTGGATTTCTTTTCTTGGTCGTCGAAGATGTCTCACCTCTCGTCTGAAAGGTTTCTTCAGGTCTAAATGACTAAAAATGGCTGATCTGCAAACCTGAAACTCCCCCAGCAGTCAGCTAGAGCCTCACGGCCTCTGGTCTCTGAACCGTAGTAAAGAAACCGCTCTTTCATCTAACCCCGTTTTCATTCTGCCGTCCCACTACACACTCACACTACATTACCCATAAGGCCACCTTCTTAAAGGGGCCAGGCTGGCTCACGGCATTTCTTCACTGTGAGAGAACGTGGACAACATCCTGTGATGTTTCCGCAATTTTTTCTTGATTTTCTTTTTTTTAATATTATATATTTCTGAAAAAAATTGCAACTAACTAACTAACCGCGGAACTTAAATTGCGAATTGGCGAGGGATCACTGTATCTTTATTTGTACAGCGTCTGCTACGATGTCTCTTCACAGACCCAGATCGTGACTCCAGAGCAAATATTATTTAATCTTAATTAAAGAAATGACAGCAAGTTATAAAAAAAAAAAAAAAAAAAAAAAAAACTCCCCTAGCAGGAGGAAAACCCTTTAAGTCAGTGGTTCTCAAACTTTTAATCCTGCGTACCACCTGACAAACTGTTCAGCTCTCTGAGTATCACCATGATGAGAAATTTTTAAAATATAGCCATATATGCCTCCATAATTAGCTTTAAACACACAGAGATGTTTATTCCTTATTGTGGTTATTTATTACCTGAATTGTTACTTTACTGAATCAGACATTTACAGCTCTGTCCAACAATTCTCACATACTCATACTCTCATACAGAGCAAAATAAACACACTCAAAAGTTGTTACATCTGCACTGCAACTGAAATGCATCAAATATTTTTTTATAAGACCATTTTAATTATCTCAAGCAACACATTTCATTTGAAATGTATATATAATGCATTGTCTGTTTCAGATTTTTTTTTTTAAAAAAGTGAACATGTGAAAAAAATGTGGAAAGTCACGACGTTCCTCCGTGTACCACCAGAGACTATACGATACACGATATTCGGCTCAAGATACGATATATATACATCAATATTCATCTAACAATAATTTACATCATTTTCCAAAAGATTTTAAAGGGACAAAGTGATTTTGGTGACATCTTGTGAGTGTTCCAATGACTTTGTTTGAATTAACTGAACTGAAAGCATCAATTACACATTATATGGCTGACAGGCTGCTTGCAAATGCTGGACAAAATGAATAAAAGATTTGTTGAGAAAAATTGTTTCATTTATTTAAACAGTGCAAACAGTTGTTTGCAAGCTTATAAAGGTGGGACACGGGGTTTTGGAAGAAGCTTAGAATATTGATACCCGCGGCTGAAAAATCGGTACTCTCTGGGAAATAAAATATTGATATATATCGCAGAATCGATAAAATCACTCGGCTCTAATTAGGGTGCACGATAACTATCGGGCCGATAACAGGAAATTATGACGTTATTCCGATGAGTCCGATATCATGACGAATAGCCCCGATAACACATATATTTTTGTCAACACAGCAGCGCCTCACTCCCTCTGAGTCTTGAATGACCAGCAGTGAATGTTATGTTCAAGTAACGTTGGTAAAATCAGAAAACGATTACTCAATCAGGAAAATCAAGAATACCCCCTCATGCCAGAAAACAACTCGTTAACTCGTCATAATTTTAGTAGTTGCTAACTTGAATCGATATTCGCAGTATTTCCCCTCATGTTACACATAAAAAAAGAAAAAAATAGAAAAGGCTGAAAGAACGACAAGCCAACGAGGGAACGTCGGAATTTACGTTACACCTTGAATGCAGCCTGCAGCACAGTGCTGATCACAACAAACATGGCGGCGTGGAACTTCGTTAAAGTTTCAGAAGAAGATAGTTTGGTGGTTATTTGTGACGAATCCTCCGAGTGAATTCTACGAGGAGGGAAGCACAAGCTTTAATACGTCAAACCTGATCAGCCACCTACAACATAACAATCACTTCCATGGAGTTTTGAAATCACGCTAATGTGAGCTAACGGAAGCTAACGGAAGCCAATGCTAATGTGCGCAAGCCAGCAGCAAATCTTCTATGAGATTAAAAAATAAAAACCATTGAACCTCATTTACTTTAATTAAAGGTATTAATTTAAATGGAACCACAAGCCAAAATCCTTTAAATGTTAATATTTTCAGTTTGTAATTCTGATGCATGTATTTCCATCAGTTTAAGGAGCCTTTATTTTTTATATCAGTCAGTAATGAACCTTATTTAAGTTAATGTGAGATATCAAATAGGTTTGTTTGATAGCTTTATGAAAATGTTTGAGAGGCTTGTCAATAGTTTTTCATTGGAAAAAATAAATATCTGTTCATTTAAAAAGTCCAAACTATTTTTGATTTTGTTCATAGTATTAATAATTAGTAATGATCTTAGGTATATGTGTGTGTTATCGGTTATCGGTATCGGTTTTAAAAAACAGTTATCGTGCATCTCTAGCTCTAATTTATGGTATTAAAAAACACACAAGTATCAATCTCTTTTATCCTCGACGTATTCTAAGTTATTATCTCTGCCAAGTTTAAAGGCTTCTATAGTTTGTTTTTATTGGAAAACTGCACTAAAACCTACTTTAATAACCAGGGTGGGGACATTGAACCCTGGTGTTTATCTGGAAAACATCTGGTTCAAAAACAGGTCACAAACACGCTCCACTATCAAGGTGAGCGTAAACAAACCGTCTTCCATGAGTCAAATTTCTCCATCCTTTCAATTACCCACTCAGATCTGAAGAAAAACATTATTTTTCTCTTTTCATCTAAACTCCTGAATGGAACAGAGAATCAAAAAATAAAAACAGAGAGAAAAACTCCCCTACTCTCACCTCTCTTACTGTAAACAGAGAGCAGGTGAAGAACGGATACGGTTTCGGGCTTTGAACTTATTTTGTGAATGAATCCGTGGGAGGACGGAGCTAAGTTTAGACTGCAGACGATCAAAACAAGTCTTGTGTCGCTCAGCATGGCTTTCCCCTTCATGCAGATGGGAAACCGAGTCAGAAGAGAGAGAGAGAGAGAGAGAGAGAGAAAAAAAAAAAAGTGCCTGGTATGTGTGAACGCAGACGATAACAGAAAGTCAAGACGTACAGTTGCGGCGAGCACATTCAGAAGCTGAAATGTAACGGGTCAACCCCTTGCTGCGCCCTCGTTCAACCCCTCACGGCTCCGCCAGCTTATTCACATCGTAACTACGAGCTTTTTTTTACGTTCGTGCGGCCACAACTGTCTCTCAGCCACCTCCGGTGACGGATCCAGCTGTTGCCGTCTCCACCCTGATCCACGCCCTGCGCCCCTCCCTCGCAGCCAGACGCTAACGAGCTAACCGATGAGCGGCAGCTCCACAGATGAATAGCTGCAGGAGCTGGTTTGGACCGCAGCGAACGCAAAGCTAACTGCCAGGAAACGAGCCTCTAATCCTCATTTCTTCTCACGTATTCTTAAAAGCTACGATTCAGGATTAACAGTTCTGTCGAACCACCTGGATCCAGGAGCATGATACTCCCGCCGCCGTGCTTCACAGCCACTTTCTCCTGGAAAGCAGTTTTTCCCCTCTTCAAACCTCTGAACCATAAAGATCTACTTTGTTCTCATCTGTCCGTTAAAACCAGCTCTTTTACAAGCTACGCAACCTTAACAAATAAAAAAGAAGAGTCAGCTGGTCTTTACTAGGTTTTAAAATAAAAACAAAACACATACACACATCGTGTCATCGCTTCTTTAACCAAAATTAAGCCAAAGTCCAGAAGCTGCATCTAAAAAAAAACCCGAATTGACCTCATGTTTCAGTATTTAGTAGAACCAGCTTTAGTGACAATAACTGCTTTCCGTATGACTGCAGATTTCTCACAATGCGTGTTGGAATTTTGTCTGACTTCTTTGCAGCGTTGCTCCATTTAGACACACTTCCAATCAGACTGAGGTCTTTGGTTTTTTTGGTCTGCGTTTAAATTCACGGTTAGTGCCATCATCTAGTGTGTATATATATGCATTTTAATCTTGTAGCAGATGTTTTGTGTTAATGTAAAGGGTGAATGTGTCCTTCAGTCCTCTCTGGCAGTAAATTATTTTATTAACATCGTAAATCCTCATTCGGTCAGAGAGGACTAAAAAACACCAGCAGTGAGACATTTAAAGACAAGACAATTAAAGAGACACGACAGTGAGGGGCTGGTGTGTGCTGGGTTGTGTGGCGGATTGTGTTGTGTTACACGACAAACTTAAAAGATAATATATAGAAAGCAGAGAAAACAGAAAACTGGATGAACACCTATCAAGCAGTAAATGTGTGCACGTAGAGAAATTATATAAACATTATGGATTGGATGTGTGGATAGAAGGGGGAGGGGTGTAAATCATAAATGTCTATAAGCAATAAGGAACCTGCCTCCAAACTAACAATGAAGTCACTTAGTCTCGTGTTCTCAGTCATTCTGGTGCAGTAGTGGTAACAAACTCGTCTCCAAATGTTTAATTAGTAACAGTAACATGAAGAATGATAAACAAATATAAATGTATTTACTCATAAATAATTAAGTCTATTCATATATGGTGATATAGCACACACATACAAACGTATGCACATACGCACGTATGTACATACTTCATCCACATGTGTCCGCACATGCGCCTATACATACACCTACACATACGCCTATACATCCACTTATACATACGCCTATACATGCACCTATACATACGCCTATACATGCGCCTGTACATGCGCCTGTACATGCGCCTGTACATGCGCCTATACATGCGCCTGTACATGCACCTGTACATGGGCCTATACATGCGCCTATACATGCGCCTGTACATGCACCTATACATACACCTATACATGTATAGGCGTATGTACGGCATACATGTACATCTGCTTATACATGCACCTATACATCCACTTATGCATGCGGCTATACATGCGCTTATACATCCACTTATACATGCGGCTATACATGCGCCTATACATACACTTATACGTGCACATATGCACTCACACCTACTTACACATGCAGACACATGTGTAAACATAAACACATGTTATTACCCATGTGTACATTATTCAACTTTATCATCTATACTGTGAAGCAACATGTAATAAATATTATAAAAGATGGAGAATTTTTTATTGTTAGCAATGTTTATGTATGAACCCAAATATGCTTTTATAAACCTAAACACACTAAATCCCATCAGTTCAGAAGTCGGCCTTCATTCTTCGCCCTCATCTAAATAAGTGTCGGTCCATCTCCAAGCTGTCTGTTCTGGCCCTCAAAACTCTAGTCAGCAATCATCCGGTCCAGTATTCATTCTGGTTTTGAGCATCCACAGCAGCTCTGAAAGGATGAAATGAGATAATTGAGTCAGTTGATGATGGACGACACCGTGCAGCTCTGCTCACCGACTTATCTGAAGTATTTGACACCGCTGGTCGCGTGATACCGAAGCGACTCACAAGTACCGGACAGTCCGCACACACCGTTGGCTGGTCCGGTAAACAGAACTCAGCGTGCAAAGGCAGAAGGTCCCATCTTTTTCAGACTTGGTGTAACCCAGGGGTGATCCTCAGGGCTTACGTCTCGGACCACTCGTGTTCAGCAGCTGGTAAACTACTCGAGGTCAAACTGGGCTTTCACTGCAGAACCAAGTCTCGTCTCTCCTCCGAGGTTAAAGTAAAGGCCAGTTTTATCTCTAGACTGGACTCTGATGATGTCATTTACATGGATGCACCTTTTGGGCGTCTCTGTTGACTCTGTTCATGACGGAGCGCTGAGATTCATCACCAATCTCCTCGCTCATCACGGTCCTACACTTGTAGGACTGAAACGAAGACTGAAACGCTGACATGTTTTTTTTTTTTTTTTTTAATTTATGAACCTATTTTAGGTTAGTTTCTGTCATACAGTCCTCCTCCAGAAGTTCTGGAACGACAAGACCAACTTCTTTGTTTTTGTTGTTCACGAAAGCCATCTGGGTTTAAGACCAAAATTTGAGTATTTGAGCTTTTATTTCCTGGTATTTACATCTCGATGTGTCAAACAACTCAGGGCAGACCACCCTCTGTTTGAACCCATTTTTCAAGCGACTAAAATTATTTTCAAACATGAAATACCTCTGCGTGACTAGTCGAAGTTTAAGAAGAACGAGCACAACAGTCTGGAACGTTCTGGAAGAGAAAGAACTACAGTGATCCCTCGCAAATTCGCGCTTTAAGTTCCGCGAATAACTAAAATTTTTGTTATTCGCGAATTTTTTAGAAATATATAATCAGAAATATATAATATTAAAAAAAAAAAAAGTCAAGAAAAAATTGCAGAAACATCACAGGATGTTGTTTCGCGTTCTCTTGCAGCAGAGAAATGTTGCGAGCCAGCCTGGCCCCTTTAAGAAGGTGGCCTTATGGGTAATGTAGTGTTTGTGTCGTGGGACGGCAGAGTGAAAACAAGGTTAGATGTAAGAGTGGTTTGTTTACTACGGTTCAGAGACCAGAGGCTGTGAAGGAAACAGAAAGACCACAGTTGAGCCTTTGTCTTGTTTCGCTACTTTTTTGCGGTTTTTAAACATATTTTAAACACATAATTGAGGCTCGGGGTGCGCCGTTCCCCTTTAACCGGGAAAAATAAGGGATCACTGTACTGGTGTGGTGAGCGACGGATGTCGAACAGGTCGCTCCAGGCAGTTACGCAGCCAAACATTAACGTTATTTACCTGAAGATTAAACGTTCCTTTACTTCTGCTCACCTTAAAATGTCAGGTAATGTAAACGCCAGGAAATAAGAGCTAAAGTTCTGTACCCTTGTCTCATCCTCATCTCTCCATCTGAAACCCAACTGTCCAACACCTGTAGGGGACTGCATCTCCAGAGCAAATGGACACTGAAGTGACGTCTCGTCAACTCTGAGGACAACAAACAGTGCAACGTAAAAAGAGAAACATCTTGATTTTATTGACAGATGGCACAGTACAGAGCACATTCAGAAACTCATCTGATCATCACCGTCAGGGTCAAAGCGACCGGGACGGGTCGGTCCAGGAGGAGGGTCTCGCCGCTGAAGCAGAAACTTCCTGAAACAGGCAAGATCCCGCTCACACTGCGAGCTACACGAGCGGCCGCGCAGGATTAGCATAACCATCAAACGGGACTGTCCTGCACAGTAACAATGAAATCGACTCATTTAGTGTCTCATCTAGTGATTAGATATGCACGCGGTTGCGGCTGCGTAGTAAAGAAGAAATTGAAAGTGACACCGAGAGGGGAAAAAATAGAAAAGAAGATGAGTAAACAATGAAATGATAACTGAAAAGATAGAGTTAAACTTTATTAGCTGATTGCACGACGATAAAACCAAAACGGTGACGGCGGAGCGGAAGGTGAGGCGGGTTCGGATCATCGTTTGACGGGCTGGATGCTGGAGGGCTGGAAGCAGGTGAGCTGCAGCTGCATGCTGCTCTTGAACTTGTTCAGCAGCTCTTCCAGCAACCTGGACGTCGACACAGAAGGACAAATTAAACACCTGAAACCCGCCTCGCATCGGCAACAGCGAGCCGCTAGGCGTGCGCGCGAATCTGGACTCACTTCTTATCGGCGCCGCTGTGTAGCTGAGGAAGGGAGTCCAGAGCTAGCTTGAAGCTGGAGCTGAAAGATGAGACACTTGGTTAAAACACCGTTTTTATTTTTTTGCCATTCACATTTTAGTGATTTTTAAAATATTTTTATGAACAATAACAAAATCCACCGGGAAACAGTGGATAACAAACACTCCGTGGGTAGAAGGTCGTAATCAAATAAAATCTGGTCTCACAGCAGAAACATACATTAACCATTTTGACCAACAGTCATCTAAAATATCCATTTGTAGCTTCAATTTAAAAGTTATTCTTTCCATTGTAAAGATCTTGTAAATCAGGTCATTAATAGTTGTAGTTTCCGTCATTAACCATTTATGAGTTATACTTTTCCTTGCAGCAACTAACAAAATTCTCATCAAATATGAGTCGGCTTTCAGAAGGTTTAAATCTCTTAGATCGCCAAGATACATAATTTTAAAAATTTAAATAAATTTTTATTTTAAACACCGTTTCCAGTACTTTATGCACTTCTTTCCAAAATAGGGTTATAAAAGTGCAATCACAAAAGATATGGAAAGATGTCATAACCTCCAACAGTCTAGATCTAATCTAGAAATCTAGATTTATGAGCTGGTGTACAAAAATAACGCATCACATTTTTCCAACTAAACTCCCTCCATAAAGGAGCACTGGTAACTACTGGTAACTACTGGTAACTGCTGGGAACTACTGGTAACTACTGAGAACTACTGGTAACTACTGGTAACTACTAGTAACAGACCATTGTTGCTCACAAATCATTTCCCAATCTTCTTCAGATAAAGAAAAGTTTCCCTCTCTTTCCCATCTTGTTTTTATATGATTTGAATCGTTTGCTTTACAATTTTGTATTCCAATATATATTTTTGAATAATTTTTTGATATGGGAGGGTTTTTATATGCACTTAGAAAAATTTCAAGAATTTCTCCTTTTAAAAAAATTGGTTGTTTGAATTTTTTTATTTACAAAATCTCTGATTTGCAGATACCTTAAAAGATCTTGAGATGTTAGTCCAAATTTATCTTTACGTTCCTGGAAGCTCATCATTGTCCCTTCTTTAAACAGACTGTAGAAGTTAGGTAGACCAGGATTTTGCCTGGTGCAAAATCATTCTAAAAAAATCAGCTTTTTCATGTAACTGGTACCTTTTAAACAGCCCGTTTATTAACACCCCAAAACCAGAAAATACGGGTCAGGATGAGTCTATGCGTACATCCTGACACGCACGCTGGCCTAGCCGCATGCGCGTCGCAGCGCACGGTTGCAGGCGCTCAGCAGGACCAGATTACTTTCGCTTCCTCTCCATAAACCACCAACTAACCCACGCAGGGACTGTAGTGAGGGACGGGCGGCCGCCATGATTTATGCCCGCCATAAATCACTGCGGACGTGTGCGTGTCCCGCTTACTTGCTGTCGGAGTTCAGATACGTGGCGATGGCGTCCCTCAGGGCGCAGAGCTCGAGCCGGGCCTGGTGCAGGATGGAGGGGGCGGGGGGGCGGGGTTAAAACAAAAAAAGAAGTCAGGTGACATCAACTGACCACCACCAACTGACAGCAGCAGCTTTAACTGAGATGTGGCAGGTGGATCCCCCTCTGCTGAGGTGGGGTTCACTTATGAGTCAGGGTCGTACAACGCGTGAGAAACTGTTCATTCTGCGTGTTGTGTGTGTGCATGTGGTGTGTGTGCGTACCTGCAGAGCTCCGTTTTTGCTGAAGGACGACACACACTGCATGAGGCGACACATCTCGTCGGCCACCGACTCAACGATCCTCGACAGGACCCGAGGGACCAGATCCTTAGAGACCGTGAAGACCTGACGGAGGAGAGGATGAGGAGACGTTGGGGTTGAGGGAAAAAGCTTTTAGCTTTGTGTGTGTGTGCATGTGCGTGTGTGTGTGTGTGTGTGTGTACGCACCTCGGCGTGAACTGTGATGATGCCGACCAGAGCCTCCTTCAGGTAGTTCCTCACACCTGTGGAAACTGACAGTGAGACGTTCTGCACGATTAGGAGGCTTTTTTTGAAAACATCTTTATCACTGAATGGAGGGGAGGAGCTGACATGAAGCCACGCCCTCTCAGGTATCAGCGGCTGGAGGGGGACGCTGCTGATCCAAGGTTATGACGTAATCACGCGATCTGACCTATCGAAGAGGCTGTCTGTGTGAGACACCGTCTCTTCATTTGGTTTTACAGTGATTCCTTATTTTTCGCGGTTAATGGGCACCAGGGCCCCCACACGAAAATCAAAATCCGCTAACTGGAGCCGGAGCCTCAATAATGTGTCTAAAATATGTTTTAAAACCGTAAAAAAGTATCGAGGCACTGCAGTGAAACAAGACAAAGGCTCAACTGTGGTCTTTCTGTTACCTTCACAGCCTCTGGTCTCTGAACCGTAGTAAACAAACCGCTGCTATTGTGCTATTTTTGGCTCGTAATTAGTGGCTAACACGCTAACAACAACAAAAGAAAAAGTCTGGTTTTCTCTGCATGGAACGGGAACTTTATTCTGGCGCTGCAGGAACTTGTAACATCACACAGGTTGTATTGTTGGGCTCCTGTCGGTTAACAGAGAATGTAAATCTATACACGCTGGGCTGCTGTTGATGCTCACTACACTTTTCATCTAACCCTGGTTTTTTCTGCCGTCCCACGACACACACACTACATTACCCATAAGGCCACCGCCACTGCCACCCCCCCGGAAAGATCTGTGTCACAGGCCGGTCCACGTTTCATCTGCCAATGAGCAACCTTTTCACCCAGTCACGTAGAAGCCTTTCTGCTCTCGAGGCCCAACTATTTTCAGTATTATCTAGGGCTGGGCAAGTTAACGAGTTATTATCGCGTTAACTCATTAATTTTATTAACGCCGACATTTATTTTATCGCGCGTTAACGCATGTTGCTCACATGCTTTTGTTTTGAAAAGTCTGTTACTGGCTGCTGCGGAACCCGAAGATAATTGGCAGGTAAACATGTAGGAAAGCTAAATCAGACACGGAGAACGGTAAAAATCTGTGAACTTTACAGTTCAGGTAGCAACTCAGGTAGCAATATTAACAATTCTGACCAAAAAAAAATTCTGGACAGCAACAAAACTTTGGTGTCATTCCTCCATGTTCCATCAGATCTGCTCCATGTGTTCACTGTCCTGCTGTTCTCTAGCTGGTTACTGCAGTGCGGCTCCATCTAGTGGCTCAGATGTGTAATGACAACAGAAAGTCCAGTCCTCCATTATAAAACTAATTCAGTTGTGTGGCCCGTTTTTTAATTTCATATATTTGATCCAAGTCTAAAATTGAAATATGGAAAAAAAAAAGGGCATTTTTTTTCATTTTATATTAAAAAACGAAAAACGTAATAAAATGTCACTTTTTTTCTTTTTTTTTGTCAATTTTTTTTATTTTTGATTGACGATTGAAAATGGAAAGAATGAACGATAAACGGATTGGTAAAGTTACTGAACTTTAACATGGACATTTTCATTTTAAAGTTCTCCCAGACGGAGGATTCAACAGAAACAAGGTTATTTGTAACAACTGACAAGTTGAACTCCCCGTTAAAAGTTTCTGCTGTTACCTCAGAAATTACCTGTTTTAATTTTCTGATTGTGCTGAGACACAATCATTTTGTTGGTAGACTCTTTTTTTTTAATTTTATAAAAACAGGATGACATTAATGCCCTGGCAGTGGCAATAAGCTTTATTTTATTTTACATTTTTTAAGATGAGATTTACACTAAATATGTGTTACTGACAAGTGCTGATGTTAAAAGTGTTTGAACAACAAATGTTATGACACTTTAGTTCATATGGCAGCAGAACATTTAAATAAAAGTGACCTTTACACTACTTTTGACTTCATTATTTGATTTTCCGTATACAATGCGATTAATCGCGATTAATGAGGGAAATCATGCGATTAATCGTGATTAAAAATTTTCATCGTTGTCCAGCCTTAGTATTATCCAATAAAGTGACTCGTTACGCAGCTGCTCGTCGCTGTTCTTCCCTCGGTTGCTGTGCAGGAGACGTAGTTCATGTTTAATCTGTGTTGTTAAGAGCTCTGAGTTTAGAGTTATTCACAAAACTGCCCTTTACGTTACAAAAAACTGTGAAGGGCAGGTTTAATAAAGCCACGGGGAGAAACTCCTGACTGAACAGACGACCGTCTTAATAGGAAATATCAAAAAAGTGAATGTATTTAAGGGATTTGTTTTGCTCAGCAGCTAAATTTCCCAAATTAGTTAATTATTACAGCTTCATTATTTGCTTTACTCCAACTGCAGGTGAGTTTGAGGTGGATTTACTTCGACGTGTTACTCTTCAGGTCTGGGTCGACGCCCTGCCTGGAAGTTTAAAACATAACACGGCGTGAACTCTGGCAGCGAAACAGCCAAATGAAACTGCAGAAAGAAAGTAGTGAAACCAGATTTTTAATGCCTTGCAGCACCCCGCACGCTAAAATGAGCCCCACACAGAGAGTGCAACAAGTGAAAGTCTCATATCCTAGAACTGCGGTTTGGTGTCCAGAATGTTCCTCTTTCACATGCAGCCCAAACCCAGAACTCTTGAGCGTTGGCGGCGGCGGCGGGTCTGAGGGAAGGCTGAGGTGTCCGCTCGGAGCTCGGCCCGCTGCCCACCGCGAAAAACTCAAGTCACACGCTCACGTGACGCTTCACATCCTGTGATAAGGTAAACCACACATTCACATTTAAGTTTCACCTGCGCGGCGAGTGAAAGCAGAGAAATGTCAGAGAAAGTTCGAACACACGCAGACCGCCGCAGATCGTCACAAAGAGCACGGGAGCTTTAGGACTGACGCCGTTAGACGCTAACGGTAAAGCATCAAAGAGCTGCACTGCAGCTGTGCAGACCAGACCAGACTAGACCAGACTAGACCAGACTAGACCAGACCAGACCAGACCAGACCAGACCAGACCAGACCAGACTAGACCAGACTAGACCAGAGACCAGACCAGACCAGACCAGACCAGACCAGACTAGACCAGACTAGACCAGACCAGACCAGAACCAGACCAGACCAGACCAGATCAGACCAGACCAGACCAGACCAAACCAGATCAGACCAGACCAGACCAGACCAGATCAGACCAGACCAGACCAGACCAGACCAGACCAGACCAGACCAGACCAGACCAGACAGACCAAACTAGACCAAACCAGACCAGACCAGACCAGACCAGATCAGACCAGACCAGACCAGACCAGATCAGACCAGACCAAACCAGACCAGACCAAACCAGACCAGACCAAACCAGACCAGACCAGACAGACCAAACTAGACCAAACCAGACCAGACCAGACCAGACCAGACCAGACCAGACCAAACCAAACCAAACCAAACCAAACCAGACCAGACCAGACCAGACCAGGGGCGGCCAAGTCTCGTCCCGTCGGACCTGTTCGTGATGCTCCCGAGGTCGGTCGCTGGTCGCTCGCCAGTGTGGTTACCTGTGGGCATCAGTGTGGTTACCTGTGGGCGTCAGTGTGGTTACCTGTGGGCGTCAGTGTGGTTACCTGTGGGCGCCTGGCAGTCCCTCCAGTCAAAGTATCCGGCGTAGATGCCGGGCTCCAGCGAGCCCGCGATCGGGTCGGCCCGTCTCTCGATGTAGGCCTCAAAGAGCTTCCTGTCCAGCTCCCGCACGGCGTCCACGCTCACCTGGGCAGGTCGAGCACAGAAACAAAAAACAAAAAGCACCTGATAAATTTTGATAAAAGATCTCTCTGCTTCTTAAAGACAAAAAGCCTCCAACTTTTTGGGAATAAGTAGGGATGCACGATAACCGATAACTTTCAGCTCCTAAAGGTCAATACTGATAACACACACATATACCTAAGATCATTACATCAATACTATGAACGAAATCAAAAGTAGTTTGGACTCCTTAAATGAACAAATATTTATTTTTTCCAATGAAAAACTATTGTCAAGCCTCTCAAACATTTTCATAAAGTTATCAAACAAACCTATTTGATATCTCACATTAACTTAAATAAGGTTCATTACTGACTGATATAAAAAATAAAGGCTCCTTGAACTGATGGAAATACATGCATCAGAATTACAAACTGGAAAAGATTAACATTTAAAGGATTTTGGCTTGTGGTTCCATTTAAATTAATACCTTTAATTAAAGTAAATGAGGTTCAGTAGTTTTTATTTGGTATTTTTTCATCTCATGGAAGCTTTAGATGAGAGGAATGAGGGAGAGGAGAGACTGCTGCTGGCTTGCACACGTTAGCATTAGCTTCCGTTAGCTCACGTTAGCGCGATTTCAAAACTCCATGGAAGTGATTGTTATGTTGTAGGTGTCTGATCAGGTTTTACGTATTAAAGCTTGTGCTTCCCTCCTCGTAGAATTCACTCGGAGGATTCGTCACAAATAACCACCAAACTATCTTCTTCTGAAACTTTAACGAAGTTCCACGCCGCCATGTTTGTTGTGATCAGTACGCTGTGCTGCAGGCTGCATTCAAGGTGTAACATAAATTCCCACGTTCCCTCGTTTGCTAGCTGTCTTTCAGCCTTTTCTATTTTTTTCTTTTTTTATGTGTAACATGTGGGAAAATACTGCGAATATCAATTCAAGTTAGCAACTACTAAAATTATGACCGAGTTAACGAGTTGTTTTCTGGCATGAGGCAGAGGTATTCTTGATTTTCCTGATTGAGAAATTTTTTTTTTTTTCTGATTATGCCGATGATACTTGAACATAACATTCACTGACGGTCATTTAAGACTCAGAGGGAGTGAGGCACTGCCGTGTTGACAAAAATATATGTTACTGGGACTATTCGTTGTTCGGACTTATCGGGATGACGTCATAATTTCCTGTTATCGGCCCGATAGTTATCGTGCATCCCTAGAAATAAGTTTTTTTTTTAGCTGAAATGTTCCAGCAGAGATGCTACAGTCGCTGTTTAACTGCCATCGATGGCAAACAGACTCTATGAGTCAAATATAAAACAAAACAAACCACCAAGACTTTAATTTAAAAAAAAAAAAAATGACACTTCAGGACTGGTGACGAACAGATAAACTGGTGATGGGAACAGACCAGACATCAGCTGATCTGGGGACTGATAAATCTGCTCAAAAACAAACCAACCAACAAACAAAAGCAGCGTCGCCCTGTTCGTCGTGTCACTTTGGCGTTTAAATCCACAAACTTCCCACAATCCCGCTCTACGGTTGAAATGTAAGAGCATCTTCTGACTGCATCGCCTGATGAAGCGTCAGTTAACGAGACCCTAAAATGATATTTCAAAGAAAATAATATTCAACTGTTTTTACTGGAAAAGGCCTTGTGATTCAGCCGTTAGTCATTGTGTGCAGCTGTGTGCGTGTGCATGAACGTGTGAAGAAGAGAAAGGCCTGAACATGATGAACTAAACTTCCACGACCATGACATTTACTTTCTTCTTTTTTTTTTTAGATGGAGTCATCTCTCTTCTAAGAAAAAGCCTCTCTGATCAGCTTTGTTGTTAATCCCACCACATCGCAGCCCCGCTGCTTCACAGATTAGCGGCGACACCGACCCGCGTTATCTTCTCCGTCCCCGTGAAGCCGTGCTTCTCGAAGTGATCGGCGAGGTTCAGGAAGGTGCGTCTCTCCAGGTACTGGCAGGTACTGAGGATGATCAGCAGACGCTGCTCCTGCATGAACACACACAGACACACAAAAATCACTGAAATCACTGGCTACAAAAGAAACTCCCACTTATACAAATACAAATACAAATATACTTTATTGATCCCCCTTTATTATCCAACCTGCTCCCAGTTTTTCCAGACAAAAGTAGCAAACGCAACAGCAGCGCTCATCATCTGGAGGATCATACATTTATATTTTTCTGCTGTATTTATACACATATTTAAATCAATTCTGCCTCAACGTCTGAAGCTCAAATCAATTTTAAAAGCTGGAGTAGAAACACATGATCAGGCGTAATAATTAACAATCATCAGCTCTGAAACGCTCAGAGGAGCGAGAAGATGTTCTGACATCTCCAGGTGAAACTTTTACACTCCAAGACTGCAGATACGAGCTCAGAGTCGGTTACTGAATAATCTGAATACTGAATAATCTGAATACTGAATAATCTGGTTACCGAATAATCTGAATACTGAATATTCTGGTTACCGAATAATCTGAATACTGAATAATCTGGTTACTGAATAATCTGATTAATGAATATTCTGGTTACCGAATAATCTGAATACTGAATAATCTGGTTACTGAATAATCTGAATACTGAATAATCTGGTTACTAAATAATCTGAAAACTGAATAATCTGGTTACTGAATAATCTGAATACTGAATAATCTGGTTACCGAATAATCTGAATACTGAATAATCTGGTTACTGAATAATCTGATTACTGAATATTCTGGTTACCGAATAATCTGAATACTGAATAATCTGGTTACTGAATAATCTGAATACTGAATAATCTGGTTACCGAATAATCTGAATACTGAATAATCTGGTTACTAAATAATCTGAAAACTGAATAATCTGGTTACTGAATAATCTGAATACTGAATAATCTGGTTACTGAATAATCTGATTACTGAATAATCTGAATACTGAATAATCTGAATACTGAATAATCTGGTTACTGAATAATCTGAATACTGAATAATCTGGTTACTGAATAATCTGGTTACTGAATAATCTGAATACTGAATAATCTGGTTACTGATGGTCGCATCCTTTCTTTTTTTTTAACTGTACGTGTTTGTCTTCCATCTCCGGTGTTCATACCACGACTGACACCAGTCACTCTTCATCCTGCTCATCTGCTGAATAGCTGCCTAACCCGACACACACACACAAACACACACAAACACACAAACACACACACACACACACGAAGGGCCGGGGAAACCCCTGCTGCACCTTGCTCCATTTCCCTTTACCAGAAACACTTCATACCCTCCTCTTCCTCCTCCCTGTGCTTCACCGGCATCTCAAACAAGTTACAGGAAATGAGGACGTAACTGCTGCCTGTCCACAACCAGGAAACAGACTGATAACATATTTTTTTGCGGTTCCAGCGAGTGACACATGTTTGTCTTGTTGTGCTGAAAGGGAGAGCCCACGCGAGGGTTGGCACCGCCGGGCGCCAGTTGTGGGCTTTCTCAGGTATAAATCACACGGCGGCGCTTACGGATGTCGGGCTGAAGCTCTCCTGGACGCCGGAGAACCGGTCTGGAGAGGACAGGTCCGCTGAGATGTTGCTGCGCACACAGGACAGATTTTAAAATTAGCCGAGAGCAACAATAGGATAATTTCTTTGTTTTTTTTTTTTTTTGTTAGCGGTCAGAATACTCACTGAGACGCATCGATGTCTTCATCGGTCTTCGTACTCAGCTGCTCCAAACACTCTATGAAAACCTACGTTGGAAAAATGGACACGTGTGAGCAACGATGTCTGACAGAGGACAAGACGCAGAGTTGGATGGAATAGTGATCAATTAACATAAATACAAACTAAAGCACAAAAAAGTTACGAAAGCCTGTTTGTTTCCCTTTTAAACGGCGCAGAGCACTCTAATCTCACGATACGATACGATATTCGGCTCACAATATCGATATCAATATATATCGATATTCATATTACAATACATTTACATCATTTTCTGAAAGATTTTAAAGGGACAAAGTGATTTTGGTGACATCTTGTGAGTGTTCCAATGACTTTGTTTGAATTTATTGAACTGAAAGCATCAATTACACATTATATGGCTGACAGGCAGCTTGCAAATGTTGGACAAAATGAATAAAAGATGTGTTGAGAAAAATTGTTTCATTTATTTAAACAGTACAAATTGTTGCTTGCAAGCTTTTAAAGGCGGGACACGGGGGTTTTGGAAGAAGCTTAGAATATCAATACCCGCGGCTGAAAAATCCATACTCGATAAAATATCGATATATATCACAGAATTGATAAAACATCTCGGCTCTACTGCTGACGCACCTGCTTTTTAAATCAATACATTTCAATTAGGGGAGTAACGGTATTTGTATTTGTTTTGTCCCGTCACAGTAACGTGACAAATCTTGTTTGACTTGTGCCAGTATGGAAATATTGCTAAGAGTATTTCATTGTTTACATTTAATTGTGCAATAAAACATTCTTATAATGTTACCAAAGTTGCCAGTTGGCAAGCGCTACCTGACCGTCTCAGTATATACCGATTACCTAAAAGAAAGTGTTTTTTTCTTTTCCTATACAAAATAAATGGATTCTATTAGAACCCTAATGCATTTGTTTTATGTTTTATTCTATTTATTTTTAACTTTTCATAACAGCAGATGGTTTTTAGTTTAGCAGTCTTTTCAAAATACATGAAGAAGCTAGTCTTACACATGTCTCTTTTGTTGCTTTTTTCCCCTTGTACCAATTCAATTCAATTCAATTCAATTTTATTTGTTCAGGGACAATGCACATTAATGAACATTTCTGTAAATGAGCCAGTTTATAGCTGATCAGCTAATTTTCAACTGTAGTCCCTGGACAGGATATTAATTACCAAACCCGTACCGAACCATGACGCCCATACCGAGGTACATACCGAACCCTAACTCGTGTGTACTGTTACACCCCTAGTTTTTAAGTGCTAAATTGCTAAAATGTCTTGTTTCTTCAGACTTGGATCATCCAATCCACCAAACGACATCCAGCAAAAAACAAAAAGAAGAAAAAGCCGCTTGGTATTGGCAGAGATTTGGTAAATCTTTCATGTCCTTCACATCCTCAGCTCCACAAATGCAGTTTAAAAAGGAAATAAACAGGCTTTCAAACAGTCTTACAACCAAGAAATAATATACTTCAACACTCATTTCCTTACTTTTTCTGATAAGTTTAGAAAATACAAGCAGAGACATATCAACTTATGATTCCTGGAGACTCAAAAGTTAACTCTTATGTAAGAAAATCTTTTGAAGGCAGCATCTTAAATCAAGCTGCATCCAGGTTTTGATGGCCGCCAGCTGTGAATCACAGCAGCTTTGAGGACGTGAGGTTCCACTGGAGCTCACGTGAAATTAATCTGTCATGCGTTCACCCTGAAACCTGCTGAGACACCCCCCTCCCCCACCCCCTCCAGGGAGGAATCAATGGGAAAACCTTTCAGGAACGTTTGCCTGAGATGCTACCTGCATCTGCTGAGAACGTCTTTAAAGGTCCCGGCCTCTGGGATCTCACCTTCATGATGCTGGCGCTGAGCTCTGCAGCTTGGTCCTGGACCTGCTCCAACTGCAACACCTGTTGGACAGGAGGGGGGGGGAACACAAGAGAAACATCTCTGTCATCACCGTGCTCCATGCTGAACTCAATAAACTGTTGCAGTCGGTCATGTTTTAGTTTCATCAGTTCATTTCAGTTGTGAAGCCGTTCTTACTTTAATTAAACCGTTAAAAGCAACTATTGAAAGAGGCAGAACCGCAAACTGGAAACTGCTGCACACTCGTCGCACATCGGGAGCCGTTTGGTTGAGAAGAGAAAACAAAAGCTTTGATTTGCAGGTAGTTTCCTTACATTGATTTCGCCCGGTTTGATTTCCAGAGGCTCTTTGAACGACTGCAGCATCTGGACCAAGCACTGCTCGAAGTGGGACGGCTGCAAAAAAAAAAAAAAATCAAAAATGCAACAAGTAAGCAGGAACATACAAGCATGTGCATATTTAACTTTAGTGCAGCTTTAAAAGAATCAGAGCTTTCAGTGGCCAGGATTACATTTACAAACAAAAGGTTTGGCTTCTCTCTCTTCTTTGGCTTGTTCTCCATTAAATTAATTTAAACAGATGTATAACAGGCAATGTGGTGTAATCAAATCTATACAAGGATCAGTGTAAATTAGCAGCACAAACGGCAGAGAGACGTGCACGAAAGAAGCTCTTAAAACATGTTCAGACTAGGGATGCACGATAACTGTTTTTAAAACCGATACCGATAACTTTCAGCTGCTAAAGGCCGATACCGATAACACAACACACATATACCTAAGATCATTACATCAATACTATGAACAAAATCAAAAATAGTTTGGACTCTTTAAATGAACAGATATTTATTTTTTCCATTGAAAAACTATTGTCAAGCCTCTCAAACATTTTCATAAAGCTATCAAACAAACATATTTGATATCTCACATCAACTTAAATAAGGTTCATTACTGACTGATATAAAAAATAAAGGCTCCTTGAACTGATGGAAATACATGCACCAGAATTACTAACTGAAAAAGATTTAACATTTAAAGGATTTTTGACTTGACTTGTGGTTCCATTTAAATAATACCTTTAATTAAAGTAAATGAGGTTCAGTGATTTTTTTTTTTTTTTATCTCACGGAAGCTTTAGATGAGAGAGATGAGGGAGAGGAGCATTAGCATTAGCTTCCGTTAGCTCACGTTAGCACGATTTCAAAACTCCATGGAAGCGATTGTTATGTTGTAGGTGGCTGATCAGGTTTTACGTATTTAAAGCTTGTGCTTCCCTCCTCGTATAATTCACTCGGAGGATTCGTCACAAATAACCACCAAACTATCTTCTTCTGAAACTTTAACGAAGTTCCACGCCGCCATGTTTGTTGTGATCAGTACGCTGTGCTGCAGGCTGCATTCAAGGTGTAACGTAAATTCCCACGTTCCCTCGTTTGCTAGTCGTTCTTTCAGCCTTTTCTATTTTTTTTCTTTTTTATGTGTAACATGAGGGGAAATACTGCGAATATCAATTCAAGTCAGCAACTACTAAAAAATTATGACCGAGTTAACGAGTTGTTTTCTGGCATGAGGGGGTATTCTTGATTTTCCTGATTGAGAAATTGTTCTTCTGATTATGACGACGTCACTTGAACATAACATTCACTGCCGGTTATTTAAGGCTCAGAGGGAGCGAGGCACTGCTGTGTTGACAAAAATATATATGTTATCGGGGCTATTCGTCGTGATATCGGACTTATCGGGATGACGTCATAATTTCCTGTTATCGGCCCGATAGTTATCGTGCACCCCTAGTTCAGACAGATGTTGAAGGTAAAAGTAATATAATTAATTTATGCACGTCATTGAACAAAGCCAAACTTTCTCCTCTTCTTTGCGCGTCTCACGTTGATGACCACGTTGATGACAGTGATGACAGCGATGGTGGATCCTCACATGCAGCTGTTGGGAAAACTGGCTGCAGCGGCCTCACCGCTTTGTGCAACGTAACAGAAACACATCCTCACCAGGCCGGTGATTCCCTCGTTATCTACGACCCAGTCTTCCTTCTCGGCCAGCCTCTTCACATCTAGGCAGATAAGAGATGAAGCAGCAGGGGAATTACTCGCAACCACTCAACTAGGTAGCGCGCCCCAAAGATTTTGTAGATGCGGCTCGACTGCTGATGACTTTCACGCTTCGATCACGACAGACGAAAGCACGCGGGATTAAATATTTCTGGAGAACAAAAAAAAAAAAAAAAAACATGATACAAAAATCAACCTTTCTGCCCAAACCGCAGTGTATTTGTATTGGTGTGAATGTGAGTGGCGGATGGGTGGGGGGGAGGTGAGAACAAAAGCCAGTCACGCTTCTCAGAATGACCAGACCCAACCACAAGTGAAACTGAACATGTCTGGTTTTGGTCTCGAAAGACTTTCTTCATTACAGCCCAGGAAGTTGGAGTCGAGCTGAAAGAGCCTGACCATCAAATAATCAATGGAGGGACGCAGACGGACTGAATCTGCAGAATCTACTCGATGACATAATATCAACAGAAATTAAAGCGGCGTTGGCGTCGCTTGCTTTGTGCTTGGTGCATGCAAAAACACATAAAATAAATAAATGCGATATGTATTAATACATAGAAGACGGCTGTGACTGAAAGAGAGCATGATGGCTCTTTGTATCTTTGGGGAAAAACATGTCGGAAGGTGATTCTCTCTCTGGAGCACATGTAGTGTCATGTAGGTTGCTCGCCAGCAGGGGGCAGAATGAGTATGTTCAGTGCAAAATACTGCCAGGTTACTGCAACGAGGAAGTCATATATGTGTGTTGCATCCTGGGAAAGAAAATAAAGGTGAGCGCAAGCTCTGTGACTAGTGTCGGACATCTTTGTGTTCCTCATGTACTGCCGTAAAAAATTAAAGAGACATTTCCGACACATCGGTGCTGTCGTGGCGTAACACATGAAAGGAGCGATAATGGAAACCTTCCCAAACACAACAAACTTGTCTTTGAAACATGAATATCATTCCTGACACTTAAATGAACATGAAGACGTTTTTAATCTGGAGTCCTGTCAATCTTTGATCCACATACTGATATGAGCAGGTTGAACTACAACTAATGTTTTATGTTCAGATTCAATGGTTGATTGTTGTACGTGACTGAGGAGAGAGGATGACAACACACTGAAATGGACTTAAGTCATAATTAAATACAAACTGGCCTATTTTTATTGACATTTTTTTAAGTTATTAAGCTGCAGCTATACGTTTTATTTATTTTAAAGTGGGCTACTTTTTATTTGATCAATGTTTTACAAATAAGGGGATGATTCAAATGAACCTGCCTGGTTCTTTGTTTTATTTCAAAGTAGGTTTACACATGCCAGTGTTTTATTCTCCTCATTCAAAATATTCAAGATTTAATATATTTACTTCCATGTCAACAAGTTGACAGGAAATTGTCTTGGTTCTGCTTCCAAACATACAGCAGCAGCCAATATTCAGTCTTTATAGGAGTTTTAGGTTTTCCTTTGTTATAACAGGTAAAAACAGCAATAAAATGTTAACAGTTTTCTGTTTGTTGTTCTATAATTTCATAAATGCAACAAACTATAGTTCTTTTATAGTGAATGACAAAAAAAATTGGAAATGAAACTTTAATTACAGTGATCCCTTAGTTATCGCGGTTAATGGGGACCGGCGCCTCCCCGCAATAATCAAAATCCGCGAAATGGAGGCGGAGCCCCCCGAGCCTAAATAATGTGTTTAAAATATGTTTAAACACCGCAAAAAAGTAGCGAGACACTGCAGTGACACAAGACAAAGGCTAAACTGTGGTCTTTCTGTTTCCCTCACAGCCTCTGGTCTCCAAACTGTCAATCAATCAATAACTTTTTTTTTTTTTTTCATAATAAAGACCTAAGCTTTAGTCAGGAGGGAGGGCTTTTCACCCGCTATCTTCTCCTCCCGGTATTTAAAAGAACAACAGCAGAGGGAACAAAAGGGTGTTTTTATCTGTTTGTCTTTGCAAAAGGGAGTCTAATCAGTGAACCTGATGGTAGAAACTTAAATTGGTACAAAGTCTCTCTCTTACTAAAACAGTTTTACACCAACGTTCATTTATGTAAACACATACTCCCCCTCCACATGATTTCCCAGTTGTTGCAGACCCTCTGTCGGTGCGGAGCGGTGATCTAGACGGGACGGAGGTCCGCTCTGCTCCGCACCAACAGAGGGGAGGAGCGAAGGGAACGGACCTCCGAACCCGTCTAGATCACCGTCAACGTCCCTTTCCCCGAGCCAGGTCTCAGAGACCAGGATGCAGGCTTCTTTAAATACATGCTGGTGGCGAACAACAGCCTGTAGTTCCTGTTTTATTGCGGAGAGCGCAGACGTTGGACAGGATCATTGAAGGGAGGGGGATGATGCGCAACAGGTGTTGCCGTCTCATGTGCTCCCGTACGCCGCCTCTCCTGCCTCGCCTCCTCGGTTTCCGTCATGGAGGTACAAAGTTGTCGCCTTCCCCGTGCTCGGTCAGGAAAGACTAGGTCCACTGGTGGGCCGCTGATCACAGGATTTGAGAATTTTAACAGATAGTCTCTGGAATATTGAATGGAGCTGTCAGCAACCCCAGGTGACATGAGGACGCCAGCACCGCCAATAAAAAGATCAGTCAGATCCACGTCACTGAATCATGACACTCTTAATCACACAAAAGTGAGGTTGATCAATTCAAAGTGCACAGCGAGTTTAAAAGTTTAAGTATAAAATAACAAACTTAAAACTGACATGCTTCCCACTGCTGCCGGTCGCTGCGTCGTGCATGCGCCCAGTAAATGCGTAAATGTAGTAAATGCGTCTCGGCCAAACAGCGCCCAGATTCTAGAGTTCTGTCTGTGTTTCTTTGTTGCTTACAGGAGGCTGTGAGTCATTGTTTGATGTTTCGCTGGCAGCTGTGGCCTCTCGTCTGCTGTGGGGTGGATTTTTGCAGAATTTCAGCGATATTTCTTGATTTTTTATTATAATATATTTCTGAAAAAAATCGCGATGGACTAAAACCGCGTTAGTCAAACCGCGATGTGGCAAGGGATCACTGTAGTATCTTGTATGACCCTTAGCATTAAAAACTTTAAAAACTTCCAAACATACTAGGAATAAGCTTTTGAGTGGATTCAAATCCCTCTGAATACAGAATAACTACAGTCATGGAAAAAATGATTAGACCACCATTTTTTCTTCACTTTCTTGTTCATTTTAATACCTGGTACCACTAAACGTCATCATGTGACTAAAACAGACAGAAAAGAAAACACTGAATGCATAAAAGCAGTGTTTTTGGCAGTACAACGCCATAGCTATTGATGTAAAAACTTAAGTGATTTAGGTTATAATCAAGAAAACCATGGAAAATGGTAAGATATCAGCTCTTAAATAAAACTCTTATGAGCAATCTTTGTGGTTATCGTTATGTTTGTCCAAACAAATGTACCTTTAGTTGTACCAGGCATTAAAATGAACAAAAAACTGAAGAAAACAAGGGTGGTCTAATCATTTTTTCCATGACTGTAGATATAAAACTTCATACACTGTGTTCTCTTCATTTTACGGGTCAATTAAGTTCTGCGGCTCCAGATGAATTTTATTAAGTTGAGAAGGACAAAAAATGGCTCTTTTGATAGTAAAGGTTCAAGTGATGCTTTAAGCTCTTCCCAGCCGACCAGGACGTCCGTCTGCTGGTCAATAATGCAGATTTGTCCACACAAATGTTTTTTTTATATGATCAAAAACCAGTCTTGAAGGAGCCTCCTCCTGGGTTTAAAACTAAACGGTGTTTAAATGGTGTTCACGTACAAACGTGGCGTTGGTCTGACCCGGTGAGGCTGCTCCAGCCCCCCCCCCTCTCACCTTCTGCCGTGTGCAGCAGCGTCACCATGAGGCAGTGAACCCTCAGCTCCAGCAGCAGGTCCTGGATCACCTGCAGCAGGTCGTTGGGGATCTCCAGGGCGGAGAGAGCGTCGTGGCAGCCCCTGGACGGGAGACAACAGAAGCCAGAGGGTGACGACGCGAGCGGGGGGGGGGTCCAGAGCAGACACGTGTCCGAGGACCGAACCCGAACCTGACGGTGTGTATGATCTGCGTGAGCCAGGCGCCCGTCAGCTCCGTCTGGTTCTCCCAGCCTCCGTAGAGACCCAGCTCCCGCTGCGGCAGGGTGGTGGGGAGGAGGGCTCCCCGAATCAGCTTCACCAGCCGATTGGTCAGCTCCTCGATCATTTTCTGCAAGACACGGATCGCGTTGTTCAAATTAGCAGCTGTGAGAATTTCAATATCTAATTTTCAATGTGCGAAAGAGATGAACGGAGCTCCGTACTTTAAAGTCGTTCTGTCTCTGTCTGGCGTTCTTTTTGGATTTTTCCACCTGGCCAGATTTCTCCCCCGTCTGCAGGAAAGAAACGCGCTTATTCGTATTTGAAGAGGAAAGAAATATGTCACAGAACAATATTTATCATCCACAAATGCAATAAACATTTCTAAGAAACTTCTTTTTGCTGCATGTGTCTTTTTGTGGAACATCAGGAACGCCGGCGCCTCCTCTGCAACTGCCATATCCAGTCTGTTGCTGCAGAGCGCCGGCTGAAAGCCTTAGGAAGGTGAGATTTAACTAGAGGTGCACGATAACTATTGGGCCGATAACAGGAAATTATGATGTCATCACTGATGTCACGACGAACAGCCCTGATAACATTTATATTTCTGTCAACACAGCAGTGTCTCGCTCCCTCTGAGCCTTGAATGACCGGCAGTGAATGTTATGTTCAGGTGACATCGGCATAATCAGAAAAACGATTTCTCAATAAGGAAAATCAAGAATACCCCCTCATGCCAGAAAAACAAACTCGTTAACTCGGTCATAATTTTTAGTTGTTGCTGACTTGAATTGATATTCGCAGTATTTTTCCCTCATGTTACACATAAAAAAAGAAAAAATGGAAAAGAAAATGGCTGCTGAAAGAACGACTAGCAAACGAGGGAAGGTGGGAATGTGGGAATTTACGTTACACCTTGAATGCAGCCTGCAGCACAGCGTACTGATCACAACAAACATGGCGGCGTGGAACTTCATTAAAGTTTCAGAAGAAGATAGTTTGGTGGTTATTTGTGACGAATCCTCCGAGTGAATTCTACGAGGAGGGAAGCACAAGCTTTAATACGTAAAACCTGATCAGCCACCTACAACATAACAATCGCTTCCATGGAGTTTTGAAATCGTGCTAATGTGAGCTAACGGAAGCTAATGCTAACGTGCGCAAGCCAGCAGCAGTCTCCCCTCATTCCTCTCATCTAAAGCTTCCATGAGATTAAAAATAAAAAATAAAACTACTGAACCTCATTTACTTTAATCCAAGGTATTCATTTAAATGGAACCACAAGTCAAAATTCTTTAAATGTTAATCCTTTTCAGTTTGTAATTCTATATCAGTCAGTAATGAATCTTATTTAAGTTAATGTGAGATATCAAATAGGTTTGTTTGATAGCTTTATGAAAATGTTTGAGAGGCTTGCCAATAGTTTTTCTTTGGAAAAAATAAATATCTGTTCATTTAAAAAGTCAAAACTGTTTTTGATTTTGTTCATAGTATTGATGTAATGATCTTAGGTATATGTGTGTGTTATCAGTTTTCGGTATCGGTTTTAAAAAACAGTTATCGTGCATCCCTAGATTTAACTGTCCAAAACTGGGTGATTTTAGTCTTTAATCGTCTCTCTGAAGTTACGCACCTCGCTAAAGAGACTGCCATTGACGTACGAGATCCAGAGCTTCCAGAAGTTGGGCAGCTGGCCGATCACCACGTCCGACAGCTTCTCCACAAACTGCACCTGCTGCGGGGTTTCGAAGCGCCAAGCTGCAGCAAAGACATGAATACGGATCATTTATTATATGGAAAATTATATGGTTGCAGGAGATATAACTGAAGAAAAATAGATCAATAGTATTTATTAGATTTAATTAATTAATTTAATTTAAATGTAATTAAAGCATGAGATGACAGACTGGGATGTCTGTTTTTAATAATTGGCGCCAGCTAGAGACTAACCCACATCGGACAACCTCAGTCTAATACGGACAGAACATAAAACCGCACAATTTGTAGACAAAAAAAAAAAAAAAGAATTTACGAGCACGAGTCAGGATATCAACTCTTTTCATGGAGACCGTCCCACGCAGATGTTTGCAATTACATTAATTATATGCAATTATATGCGGAATATGCAGAGTGTAGTATATGTAGTATGTACTGTAGTATATACTATAGTATATATTATAGTATGTACTGTAGTGTGAATGTGTGTGTATCAGTATGTACGTATGTAGTTAAATGTCTATGTCTATCTGGATATGAAATTACAAGTAAAATTTAGGATAAGGCCTCAAAAACCGGATCAATTTTAAGGGTAATCATGGAACATTGGAGAAGGGGTAGGATTAAATAAGTTTTACTTCTTCCTACCCCTTTTCAGACATGTTAAACCAGATATGTGTTTTGCATATTGATATGTATGTGTATGTATAAAGATCGGTGTGTATACATTGGGTATAAATTTTGTTTATTTTTTCTTTTTTGGGGGGGGAATATGTCCATTTAATATTTAGATTTATTTACAAGAGGTTCTATGTGTTTCTAAATTATGGTTATGCAAATGTGTCAGTGTATATTGATTTATGCATTATTATAAATATATAATATGTATTTTCAGATATAATATGTATTTTCAGATATAATATGTATTTTCAGATACATGATAGTGTTAGAATTGTCTATGCTTTAAAAGATCGCTTTGACATGTCTGGATTGAATCAATAAAATGAAAATGAATGAATGAATTAGGGTGCCACTCTGTTTGGGTTCAGGAGAGTCAAGTTCCTGCATTTTATAAATATGGATGAGACTTGCGCGGGTTTGAAGGTTCTGACCGGGTCGCTGTACGGAGCCGTGGACCGTCTGTGTGACACGACGGTCTGCAGACGCTCAACGCTTGTGATGGAAAATATAAGTGCGACGCGACCTGAAACCACCGCTCTGTAGAATGACCCAGAATACAGACGGACTGGCGCGTGATTACTTCCAGGCACATGAAGCCGTTGTTTTTCTGTTTACAGTCGATGTACTTTAGATTCCCCTAAACGCCGCCGATGACAGAAAGTGCTACGCTAACGGATGCGCAGGCAGGGAAGCCCCCTCCGCAGCCCCTGGCGAGTGGGCGGACGTGTGATGTGCACTCACTGCTGGGTCTCGACGACCGGAGGCTGCCCCCCCTCTGCAGAGACGTGGCGTGGCTGAGGCGGCCGAGGGCCGCGGGACGGGCGTCCCCCTCCGGGTCCGGACTGCCGACACCCACTGACAGGCGTAAAGAAAGCAGAGGAGATATGAACTTGGGTGGGATTGGGGGGGGGGGGGGAGGGGGGGGGAGTAAAGAAACACATACTTCACATATCAAATAATCAAATACGCCATTTTTCATAATTCCACATTCCTCCATAAGCTCAGCGGGCTTTCACACCAAACAATCCCTCCCCGCTCTTCTTGGACTCTCTTTGTTTGTGTTCTGACCGGCCCGCAGCTGTGAGAACGTCCCGTTGTTTCAGGAGGAGCGCCGGGCTTAGCCGGGCTCCGGGGTGAAGTGGGTTTACACCGGCGACGGCGCGCTCGGGGCCACGTCCCCGGGGCTCCACCAGGTGGCGGCAGGGAGCCACGCGACCGCAACACAAACCCCCGCCTCGGCGAGTGACATAACTTTAGTGTAAATAATAATCTGTAGGAGGACTTAAGAGTAACATCAGTGGAAGAGGGGGGGTTGGGGGTTGGGGGGGGGGGGGTGGGGGGTGAAAGTTAACAAACAAGAATGATGAAAGTGAAACAGTCCAAAAACTGCTACAATGAAAATGAAACCTTGAGACCAAGGCTGCAGAAACGCCTACATGGAGCTCGTCTGAACGCAGGGAGACGGACGGCGGCCATGTTTCCAAAACATGTGTGTGACACACACACAAACGCACACACACACACACGGAGAAAGGTGCTCTGGTGAGTCACAGGCTTCACGTAGTGTGTTAACGAGCGCTGAGAAATCCCCCGACCAGAGGAGACGCCACACAACACAGCAGACTAGAAAATGTAAGGAAATTCGACTGAGTCAGAGTATCTGTAAACAGAAGAAGTGCTTCACGTCTTCCTCAAACACACACACACACACACACACACACACACACACAAACACACACACACAGAGCCCATATGGAGCAGGGACGAGGGCTGCTGTTGATCCAGGTGTTGGCCTACAACCCCCCCCCCCCCCCCCACCCTCCATGACCGTCCTCAGAATGCTCAAGTCTATATTTGAGCAAAAAAATATTTAGCTGGAAATGTGTGAGTGTTGTTTCTGTGTGTGCGTGAGTGCGTGTGTGTGACCTATGCACACGTCCTTATCAGATCTGAGGTCACCAACATCCACCACACACACACACACACACACACACACACACTATATCTTCATGTAAATACTCTTTAAATGTTGTATCATTCTCACACCCTCCCCCTTTTTCATGACCTTTGTAATCACTTTTGTGCTCCACATGTTTCTTTTCTTTTTTTTTTCATTTTATCCGTCTGTCTCGACTGTATTTGTATTTTCTCATTTTTAAATTACACATAAAAAGCCCAGAATCTTCTGCTTCTGTGTTTTAACGGAAGACGCTACACCTTGAAAAGTGATTTTTAGTCACAAGCTGCCGAGTTTCTGATTAATGTTTTTTTTTTAATGTAATAACTGCTGTATTTCTCCTTGAGCAGCATCATCTAAACCTAAAAAAAAAAAAAAAAAAAAAGAAATCACAAGCTCATGCCCTCACAGCCAAAAGTCTGAATAAATCCTCCTCTAATTGTTCACTGACAAACTTATTTTCCTACAAAAAAAAAACAACATCCCACTAATTGTATTGACATTGGCAGAAGAAGCACCGTCCTGCAGTTTAGAACCGGGTCGGACCGAGACTCCGGAGCGCGGCGGGACTGTTTGGACATACGGAAGCAACTTGCTCTGCTCTGCTTCCTCACGAGGAAGATCAAGCCTTCAGCCTTCAACAGAGACGGATGGGTCCGTTTCACGTCGGGGACGTTTCACGGCGTTTCAAACGTACTCGTGGCTCCACCAGAACGGCCTCTGGCCTCATATCCTCCACTGGTGGGCCCAAGCAAAGGAAAAAAACAAAAACAAAAACATGATTCCAGTGACTGCAGATGTGGCCGAGACGTCACAGATGAGATGTTCGCAGCAGCATTAAAAAAAAAACTGCAGAGGGATGAGTAAATGTGAGTCTGAAGGAAACAGGAAGCGGCCAGAGACGAGGATGGTGGAGGTACCTCTGGGGGGGGGGGGAGGGGGGGTGTAGTGGATGTGGTTTTGTGATGATGGCAGTTCAAACACGCCCTGGGTGGAGGGATGTTTCAGGAGACACCGGTTTCACACTTGGGCCAAAGAAAGGGGGATGGCAAAAAGCTACCAGGTGTGTGTGTGTGTGTGTGCGCGAGGCTGTTGACATATTTAAATCAACCTACGAGCATTTTTCTATGGAGCCCCGTTTGAGTCATAATTCAATGAATAAATGAGTCTATTATTATGAAATACAGCCGTTTATTTTTATGAAATACATATCCATTATTATGAAATATTTCCCAATATTATGAAAAAAATGTAATTATTATGAAATATATTTTTATTATTATTTAATCTTAGTTTAATGCATAATAGTTCAGAATGGCGTTTTTTTTTTAAATCTAAGAATGAGTTTTTACATAATGGCTTCCTCTTTCATAAGAATTAGCTTTTACATAATAATGGCTGCGGTTACATGATGTTTTTTAATTCGGAATTAAAATTAGGAATTAAATAATTCCGAATTAAACTATTTTCCTTCGAGTTTACATGGAAATAGTAATTCCGAATTAAGATTTACATGGAAAACACGTTAGTTCGGCTTTATCCAACTCCGCTTTAGGTCTGGGGGTTGGGAAGGGTTCTGATTGGATGGGGGGGGCGGACGTCTTTACATCTACTGGAAGAAAACAAACTTAGCTAACTGGTTAGCAACAACATTCCACTTATTTTTGACCTGGGTGGCGTCTCTATCTGCGAAACCTCCTTCATTTAACCTGGTCGCTTTGAAAAGCTCACAATATTTATGTTTCCTGCCATCTGTTCTTTTAATTATTTCCAGTTCCTCCAAGCTATTTATTAAATAAATCGTCTCTGCTCGTGAACACCGTTTATTGCTGGAATATAAGCGTCATCGCGACAGACGGGCAAGAGAACAAGCATGCGCAGAAAAACGGGAGTTAATTTAAAGAGGAATGAGTGTAAACATGACCGCGGAATTACTTAATGCGGAATTAAAATGGGAATAAACCAGCCACTTACTTCGGAATTAAGTTAATTCGGAATTGACATTTTCATATGGAATTAAGTGTTTACATGGTAACTTTTATTCGGCTTTAACTTTAATTCTGAATTAAAGAGGAATTAAACTTCCCATGTAAACGCACCCAATGACATTTTGCCAGTGGGCGGGACCAGTGGTTGACCTGCACGCTCATTGGCTGATCCTTCTCCATTCTACGCTCTGACATCGACTAGTTTTGGCCGTGAGGTCCCGTTAGCAGCGGGCCGTGGCGTCATCAAGGTGCTCTCCTAGTCCGATTGTAGCTATGGCAGCTTGGACTGAGCTACGGGAAACCTTGACGTTTCTTAGTCGATGTCAACTTTTAACCGTAAACTGAGGTGCATTCTGCCACCTACTGGCCTGGAGTATATACATTGCACCTCTCGCCCACTATCGATATTCACTGTTCTGTTGCTTATGCCTGAATGAAAGAGCAGCCAATCACATAAATGGCTCCGCCCTCTCTGTTGTGATTAACACACAAATAATTCTAATGAAAAACGCAACCATTATCATAATAATGGGAAATATTTCATAATAACGGATACTTATTTCATGATAATAAACGCCTGTAGTTCATAATAATAGACTAATTTATTCATTGAATTATGACCCAAACGGGGCTCCATATTTTTCATCCTTCACTTTCCAAAGGAGTGAAATCTACAACTGCGCTTGATCGATACAATCACATCGACTCACACTCCCGCCTGCATTAATTTGTTTCGACCGAGCGGCCTGAGCGAACACGTGCTCCGACAGGTCTAGATTAGTTTCATGACTGATCACTCAGATCAATCGGTGGTACGGCGGAGTATTAGGGCCACACTGAGAAAAAAAAATTGTGACCAATGATTTTTTTTTTTTTTAATTCCTCAATTACGAGAAGAAAGTCGAAATGTTGAGAAGAAAGTCGAAATGCAGTTCCCACAATAAAGTTGTCTTAAAGATTTATTCAAACCAGCTTTACTCTACCAACATAATGTCTGTGTCTATGTGCTTTTTTTACATAGATACAGTATTATAAGTATTCGTACTTTCTAAGAGATTGTATCAGAAATTGCGCTATTCAGAAAAAGAAACTACACTGATTCTGGAATTCTGGAAACTGCATTTCTACTTTATTCTCGACATTTCTTCTTTATTCTTGACATTTTGATTTTATTCTGGAAACCGCATTTCGACTTTATTCTCGACATTTCAACTTTATTCTCGACATTTCGACTTTATTCTGGAAACCGCATTTCGACTTTATTCTCGACATTCCGACTTTATTCTGGAAACCGTATTTTGACTTTAATCTCGACATGTCGACTTTATTCTCAACATTTCGACTTTATTGTCGACATTTCGACTTTATTCTGGACATTCCGACTTTATTCTGGAAACCGTATTTTGACTTTATTCTCGACATTTCGACTTTATTCTCGACATTTCGTCTTTATTCTCGACATTTCGACTTTATTCTCGATATTTCGTCTTTATTCTTGACATTTCGACTTTATTCTCGATATTTCGTCTTTATTCTCGACATTTCGACTTTATTCTCGATATTTCGTCTTTATTCTCGACATTTCGACTTTATTCTCGATATTTCGTCTTTATTCTTGACATTTCAACTTTATTCTGGAAACCGCATTTCAGCTTTATTCTCTACATTTCGACTTTATTCTTGACATTTCGACTTTATTCTCGACATTTCGTCTTTATTCTCGACATTTCGTCTTTATTCTGGAAACCGTATTTTGACTTTATTCTCGGCATTTCGACTTTATTCTCGACATTTCGACTTTATTCTCGACATTTCGTCTTTATTCTCGACATTTCGTCTTTATTCTGGAAACCGTATTTCGACTTTATTCTCGGCATTTCGACTTTATTCTCGACATTTCGACTTTATTCTCGACATTTCGTCTTTATTCTCGACATTTCGACTTTATTCTCGATATTTCGTCTTTATTCTTGACATTTCAACTTTATTCTAGAAACTGCATTTCAGCTTTATTCTCTACATTTCGACTTTATTCTTGACATTTCGACTTTATTCTCGACATTTCGTCTTTATTCTCGACATTTCGTCTTTATTCTGGAAACCGTATTTCGACTTTATTCTCGACATTTCGACTTTATTCTCGACATTTCGTCTTTATTCTCGACATTTCGACTTTATTCTGGAAACCGCATTTCGACTTTATTCTGGACATTTCGTCTTTATTCTCGACATTTCGACTTTATTCTCGACATTTCGTCTTTATTCTCGACATTTCGACTTTATTCTCGATATTTCGTCTTTATTCTTGACATTTCAACTTTATTCTAGAAACCGCATTTCAGCTTTATTCTCTACATTTCGACTTTATTCTTGACATTTCGACTTTATTCTCGACATTTCGTCTTTATTCTCGACATTTCGTCTTTATTCTGGAAACCGTATTTCGACTTTATTCTCGACATTTCGACTTTATTCTCGACATTTCGTCTTTATTCTCGACATTTCGACTTTATTCTGGAAACCGCATTTCGACTTTATTCTCGACATTTCGACTTTATTCTCGACATTTCATCTTTATTCTCGACATTTCGACTTTATTCTGGAAACCGCATTTCGACTTTATTCTCGACATTTCGACTTTAACCTCAGCGTTGGACGTCTTTCTGTCTCAGGTCCACTACGTGAAGCAGCCCCGCTTGGTCTCCGTGCATCGTCCACGTACGTGTCTGGTTTCCCTGGTCATCCTGAGCCAACGGTTTCACGTCCGATTTTTCTTTTTTTCCTCTGCTGGCGGATTTAGCAGAAGAGCAGCTTAATTGGGGTTAATTGTTCCAATCCATCTGTGAAAAGCTTGTGTGTGTGTGTGTGTGCGGCCATGCGTCAGGGCCCCTAAACCCAAACCCAAAGCCGCCACCGGCTCGCTTTCATCTTATTCATGCATTCATAAAAAAATAAACACGCAGGCCTCAGACTGAGCTGGTAGGACTGAGGAGGGACTGAGGAGGACTGAGGAGGGACTGAGAAGGGACTGAGGAGGGACTGAGAAGGGACTGAGGAGGGACTGAGGAGGGACTGAGGAGGGACTGAGGAGGGACTGAGGACTGAGGACTGAGGAGGAAGGAGGGAGGAGGGACTGAGACTGAGGAGACTGAGGAGGGACTGAGAAGGGACTGAGGAGGGGACTGAGGAGGAGAGACTGAGGAGGGGACTGAGGAGGGACTGAGAGGAGGGACCTGAGGAGGGACTGAGGAGGAGGAGGACTGAGGACTGGGACTGAGGAGGGACTGAGGAGGGACTGAGGAGGACTGAGGAGGACTGAGGAGGGACTGAGGAGGGACTGAGGGAGAGGACTGAGGAGGACTGAGGACTGAGGAGGGACTGAGGGACTGAGGAGGGACTGAGGAGGACTGAGGAGGACTGAGGAGGACTGAGGAGGGACTGAGGAGGGACTGAGGACTGAAGGGACTGAGAGGGACTGAGGAGAGGAGGACTGAGGAGGGACTAAGGAGGGACTGAGGAGGGACTAAGAAGGGACTGAGGAGGGACTGAGGAGGGACTGAGGAGGGACTGAGGAGGGACTGAGGAGGGACTGAGGAGGGACTGAGGACTGAGGAGGAGGACTGAGGAGGGACTGAGGAGGGACTGAGGAGGGACTGAGGAGGGACTGAGGAGGAAGGGACTGAGGAGGGACTGAGGAGGGACTGAGGAGGACTGAGGAGGGACTGAGGAGGGACTGAGGAGGGAGGACTGAGGGGACTAGGAGGAAGGACTGAGGAGGGACTGAGGAGGGACTGAGGAGGGAGGGAGGACTGAGGACTGGGACTGAGGAGGACTGAGGGACTGAGGAGGACTGAGGAGGACTGAGGAGGGACTGAGGAAGGGAGGAGAGGGGACTGAGGAGGGACTGAGGGGACTGAGGAGGGACTGAGGAGGGACTGAGGAGGGACTGAGGAGGGACTGAGGGACTGAGGAGAGACTGAGGAGGGACTGAGGAGGACTGGACTGAGGAGGACTGAGGAGGGACTGAGGAGAGGACTGAGGAGACTGAGGGAGGGACTGAGAGGGACTGAGGAGGGACTGAGAGGGAGGGAGACTGAGGAGGACTGAGGAGGAGGACTGAGGAGGGACTGAGGAGGACTGAGGAGGACTGAGGAGGACTGACTGAGGAGGGGACTGAGGACTGAGAAGAGGACTGAGGAGGGAGGAGGGACTGAGGAGGAAGAGGACTGAGGAGGGACTGAGGAGGGACTGAGGAGGGACTGAGGAGGACTGAGGAGGGACTGAGGAGGGACTAAGAAGGGACTGAGGAGGGACTGAGGAGGACTGGGGAGGACTGAGGAGGGACTAGGAGGGACTGAGGAGAAGGGACTGAGGAGGACTGAGGAGGACTGAGGGGGACTGAGGAGGGACTGAGGAGGACTGGAGGAGGACTGAGGAGGGACTGAGGAGGGACTGAGGACTGAGGACTGAGGAGGGACTGAGGAGGGACTGAGGAGAACTGAGGGACTGAGGACTGAGGGGACTGAGGAGAGGAGGACTGAGGAGGACTGAGGAGGGACTGAGGAGGGACTAAGAAGGGACTGAGGAGGGACTGAAGGAAAGGGACTGAGGAGGGACTGAGGAGGGACTAAGAAGGGACTGAGGACTGAGGACTGAGGAGGGACTGGGAGGAGGGAGGACTGAGAGGGACTGGACTGAGAGGGACTGAAGAAGGGACTGAGGAGGGACTGAGGAAGGAGGACTGAGGAGGGACTGAGGAGGGACTAAGAAGGGACTGAGGAGGGACTGAGGAGGACTGAGGAAGACTGAGGAGGTACTGAGGAGGGACTAAGAAGGGACTGAGGAGGGACTAAGAAGGGACTGAGGAGGGACTGAGGAGGACTGAGGAGGACTGAGGAGGGACTGAGGAGGACTAAGGAGGGACTGAGGAGGGACTAAGAAGGGACTGAGGAGGACTGAGGAGGACTGACTGAGAGGGACTGAGGAGGACTGAGAGGGACTGAGGAGAAGGACTGAGGACTGAGGAGGGACTGAGGAGGGACTGAAGGGAGAGGAGAGGAGGGACTAAGAAGGGATGAGGAGGGACTTGAGGAGGACTGAGGAGGGACTGAGGACTGAGGACTGGAGGGATGAGGGACTGAGGAGGACTGAGGAAGACCAGCTAAGACCATAGTACGTCTATCAGTCACCTCTTTGGCCGCTGGTGAACTCGTCTCTGCAGTTCTGCATCAGCTGCAGGATCCACTTGTGCTGGGCGTCGATACACTGCCAGGCCGGGTCCCCCGGGGCGTGAAGGTCCGACAGGTACCTGCAGAGGACGCCAACACAGATATGAGCGTCGCAGGAAAATATAGATACAAGACAAAATATTAGCCTCGCTCCCTCTGAGCCTTAAATGACCGGCAGTGAATGTTATGTTCAAGTAATGTCGGCATAATCAGAAAAACGATTACTCAATAAGGAAAATCAAGAATACCCCCTCATGCCAGAAAACAACTCGTTAACTCGGTCATAATTTTAGTAGTTGCTGACTTCGCAGTATTTTCCCACATGTTACACATAAAAAAGAAAAAAAATAGAAAAGGCTGAAAGAACGACTAGCAAACAAGGGAACGTCGGAATTTACGTTGCACCTTGAATGCAGCATGCATTGTGCTGATCACAACAAACATGGTGGCGATGGCGTGGAACTTTGTTAAAGTTTTAGAAGAAGATAGTTTGGTGGTTATTTGTGACAAATGCTCCAAGCAAATTCTACGAGGAGGGAAGTACAAGCTTTAATACGTCAAACCTGATCAGCCACCTACAACATATCAATCGCTTCAATGGAGTTTTGAAATCGCGCTAACGCGAGCTAATGCTAACGTGCGCAAACCAGCAGCAGTCTCCCCTCTCCTACATCTCTCTCATCGAAAGCTTCTATGAGATTAAAAAAAAAACAAAAAAAATCACTGAACATCATTTACTTTAATTAAAGGTATTAATTTAAATGGAACCACAAGTTAAAATCCTTTAAATGTTAATCTTTTTCAGTTAGTAATTCTGATGCATGTATTTCCATCAGTTCAAGGAGCCTTTATTTTTTATATCAGTCAGTAATGAACCTTATTTAAGTTGATGTGAGATATCAAATAGGTTTGTTTGATAGCTTTACGAAAATGTTTAAGAGGTTTGTCAATCGTTTTTCAAATGAAAAAATAAATATCTGTTCATTTAAAGAGTCAAAACTATTTTTGATTTTGTTCATAGTATTGATGTAATGATCTTAGGTATATGTGTGTGTTAGCAGTTATCGGTATCGGCCTTTAGGAGCTGAAAGTTATCAGTTATCGGTATCGGTTTTAAAAAACAGTTATCGTGCATCCCTACAAAATATACATGTCCAAAAGTGCCCACAGCAGCGTCTAACTATGAGGTCAGCATGATACAGTTTTCCCAAACGTATTCAAACCCGAGGGAAGCCAGTGACTGCAGGAGCGGGAACAATGACGTTCCTCCAGAAACAAAAATATACCAGGGATTTTACCAGTCGCTAACAATCTTGAGTGACAGACTTTTCTCATGAACGTGGGCTCTGTGTGGCCGGAGAAGCTGGACGCTCAATTTGTCATAATTCTTTTCCCTGAAAGATAAAGAACGATTCATTTCCCAAGTAAGTCCAGGCTTTCAGCCCCCCGACTAGATTCACAGAGGGCTCATCGTCCGACCACGAACTCCAGCGCTCAAATACGAGGTATCTGGTTTCAGTGGGAAGAGGACTTTTCAAATGGGTATGCAAGAAAATAACTTAATGTTAATCAGCGTCTGCACACACGGAGGGGGGGTAGGAATGCAGATTCGTTCAGACAGGAGGGAGCTGGCTTCATCCAGTTACCGGCTACCGTCGCGCTGCTGAAGCAGTTTTGACAGAAAGCGTCACTTGCGTCAAACTGAATCTGACCGAACGCATCGGTTGTCTGAACGGGAGATGAGTGACAGACTCAGCGTACACTTTAATGCCTTTTCTTTAAAGCTTATTTAGTTCTGGCGCATCAGAAATGAGGAAAAAAATGCATTACAACGATTTTCAGAAAAGAAATTAACGCAGACACACAAATCAAATGCAGAAGAGAGTCAGAAACAAATGTAAGAGACACAGAAAACTGGACTCCAAAGTGGTAAAGAGAGAGCAGCCAGTGTTATTTATCGCATTATTATCGCGTTAACGCGTTAATTTATTAATGCTAACACTATTTTATCACGCGTTAACGCATGTTGCTCACATGCTTTTGTTTTGAAAAATCTGTTACTGGCTGCTGCAGATCGCGTCATTCCTCCATGTTCCATCAGATCTGCTCCATGTGTTCACTGTCCTGCTGTTCTCTAGCTGGTTACTGCAGTGCGGCTCCATCTAGTGGCTCAGATGTGTAATGACAACAGAAAGTCTGTTCCTCGATTATAAAACAAAGCCATTTCTGGGTCACGTAAACCAGACAATAAAATATTTTTTAAAAATTCAATCCCGTAGCCTGTTTGCTGAAATTCAAATATTAAAAAACAGGCTTTTTTTTTTGTTTTTTTGTGTTAGATTAAAAAACGGAAAAAATAAATAAAAAGTCACTTTTTAATTTCTTTAATTTTTGATTGACAATTGACAACGGAAAAAAAAAATGATACACAGATAATTACGGATTGGTAAAGTTACAGAACTTTAACATGGACATTTTCATTTTAAAGTTCTCCCAGACGGAGGATTCAACAGAAACAAGGTTATTTGTAACAACTGACAAGTTAAACTCCCCGTTAAAAAAGTTTCTGCTGTTACCTCAGAAATTACATGTTTTAATGTTCTGATTGTGGCCTCTAGATTCTTAGGATTTTGTTGGTAGACTTTTTTATTTTTCATAAAAAAAACAGGATGACATTAATGCCCTGGCAGTGGCAATAAGCTTTATTTTATTTTACATTTTTAAGATGAGATTAACACTAAATATGTGTTACTGACAAGTGCTGATGTTAAAAGTGTTTGAACAACAAATGTTATGACACTTTAGTTCATATGGCAGCAGAATATTTCAATAAAAGTGCATTTTACACTACTTTAGAATTCATTATTTGATTTCGCGTATACAATGCGATTAATCGTGATTAATCAGGGAAATCAAGCGATTAATTGCGATTAAAATTTTTAATTGTTGCCCAGCCCTAGTTATTTATGACTTCAGCAGGATTAAAGGCACGTGTCAGATGTGAAAAAGGTTTTTAATCGCAATTGATTGCATGATTTCCCTGATTAATCACGATTAATCGCATCGTACACAGAAAATCAAATAATCATGATTAATCAGGGAAATCATGGGATTAAAAATTTTAATCGTTGCCCAGCCCTAGTTATTTATGACCTCAGCAGGAATAAAGGTACATGTCAGATGTGAAAGATGTTTTTAATCGCGATTAATCGCATGATTTCCCTGATTAATCATGATTAATCGCATCGTATACGGAAAATCAAATAATCGTGATTAATCAGGGAAATCATGCGATTAAAAATTTTAATCGTTTGCCCCAGCCCTAGTTATTTATGACCTCAGCAGGAATAAAGGTACATGTGAGATGTGAAAGATGTTTTTAATCGCGATTAATGGCATGATTTCCCTGATTAATCACGATTAATCGCATTGTAAACAAAAAATCAGATAATCGTGATTAATCAGGTAAATCATGCGATTAATCGCGATTAAAAATTTTAATCGTTGCCCAGCCCTAGTTATTTATGACCTCAGCAGGAATAAAGGTACGTGTCAGATGTGAAAGAGGTTTTTAATCGCGATTAATCGCATGATTTCCCTGATTAATCACGAATAATCACATTGTATACAGAAAATCAAATAATCGTGATTAATCAGGGAAGTCATGCGATTAAAAATTTTAATCGTTGCCCAGCCCTAGTTATTTATGACCTTAGCAGGAATAAAGGTACGTGTCAGATGTGAAAAAGGTTTTTAATCGCAATTAAACGCATGATTTCCCTGATTAATCACGATTAATCGCATCGTATACGGAAAATCAATTAATCGTGATTAATCAGGGAAATCATGCGATTAAAAATTTTAATCGTTGCCCAGTCCCTAGTTATTTATGACCTCAGCAGGAATAAAGGTACGTGTCAGATGTGAAAGATGTTTTTAATCGCGATTAATCGCATGATTTCCATGATTAATCACAATTAATCGCATCGTATACGGAAAATCAAATAATTGTGATTAATCAGGTAAATCATGCGATTAATCGCGATTAAAAATTTTAATCGTTGCCCAGTCCTAGTTATTTATGACCTCAGCAGGAATAAAGGTACGTGTCAGATGTGAAAAAAGGGTTTTTAATCATCTGAACTGATGATTATCATCCATCTCAAAAGAGTTTATTTCCTGGACGTCGGCCCACCGACTCTCTGGAATATCAGTTCCACCGTCATCTAAGAAACCAGCTGCTCGTTTCTTTCTCATTAGGTGGCATCTTTCAGAAGTTTCAGTGAGACCTACGCGAAGAAAACAAGCTCCCGCCCTCCGTGCGAAGAGTAAACAGGAGCTGAGTGGGCGTTCAGAGCTGAGCCTAATGCACCGGGATGAAAGACGCTGCCATGTGGTCGAGAGCTGCTCTCTGTGATCCTGACAGGTTGGTCCTAACAATAATAAATCGGGACAGACCGCAAGTATGAATGGACAGATGGATGAAGGGGAAAAAGGAGGGAAAGTTGAGGTGGGGGGGGGGAGAGAGAGAAAAAATAGGAGCAAAAACAAGAGAGCCGCATAACAGAAAGATGATGAGATCTGTGAACAAAGGAAAGTGAGGAGAGAGGGAAAAAAGATTTCAGATGGAGGTTTTGGTAAATGATGACATAAACAGACATAAAAGAAACCAAAAGGAGCGTAATGAAAGAGTCCAAAGGATTTGTCTCGACTTCATGTTGGACTTTCAGAGGCTTTAAGGAAATTTAGACTGTGTGACGCATGAAGACAAAAGGCTCTTTGAGCGAAAAAAGAAACTAAAGTCTGGCGACAGACAGAAATATCGACTGTGGTGTGGACTTTAAAGAGCCGGCGAGTGTTATAAAACCGTAAAGGAGACCTGATGTATCTTTTCTGGTCGTGAAGAGTCGACGGCGTCTGCAGCAGTTTCTCCAGCAGCAGACTCCTCAGAGCCTGGATCCTGGTCTCAACCTCTGCGTAGACTGGAGAAAAACACCAAAATAAAAGCTTTTCAATGGCACTAAACCACCATTACATTACTTCATTCATTATTTGGTGAAGTTTAAAAACTCACAAATGGAAAACCCCAAAAAAAACAACAACAACAGAAAAAAAAACTGTTTACCTTTCTTGAAAACCAGAACTTCGGTATTTCCAAAAAGAGATTTGGCTTTCTCGTAGTCATTGATCACAACATCATAATCTCCCTGGAAAGAAAAACAACACTTCAGTCACTTCTCTTTTCTTTTTTTTTTTTTTTTTAATAACTCATCTATCACACACGGTGTGTATTTAAGTCTCTCTAGCTCCACCCTCTGGTTGCACCTAAAACCAACACACACCTCAAACTGGGGATTGACGGACAGCAACCAGCGCTGCGGCTCAAAGAGGAGAGCTGAAACTCCGACGTGCAAATAATTACAAAGCGGTGCATCTTCCTGGCCTGTGCGGTTCTCTAAAAGCATGCTGGGTAGTTTATGTCGGCAGGTCTTCAAACATTTCCAAGCACCAAACTGAAAAGCTAATTATTATATATGTCGACAGAAATGCTGTGTGACGAACACGACACATAAGAAAATAAATACTCAACACTATTGTGGAGGTGGTGGTGGTGGTGGTGGGGGGGGGGGGGGTATTATTGATTTAAATTCTGGTGCACTTCATGTTGTGCGTCGTCCTTAAACGACGGGAGGAGAATTAAGATGAATCAAAGCGAACTGAGCTTCTGCATCATATCCAGTAGTGTTTGGTCTGCTGTGTGTTAAAGAGGACACATTATGCTAAACCCCAGCATGCACTGAGCATTCTGGGATGGGGGATGCACCTTTCACCAGGTGTAACACAAGCAGCACAGAGAGAACCTAGGGATGCACGATGACTGTTTTTTAAAACCGATACCGATAACTTTCAGCTCCTAAAGGCCGATACCAATAACACACACATATACCTAAGATCATTACATCAATACTACGAACAAAATCAAAAATAGTTTTGGACTCTTTTAAATGAACAAATATTTATTTTTTCCAATGAAAAACTATTGTCAAGCCTCTCAAACATTTTCATAAATCTATCAAACAAACCTATTTGATATCTCACATTAACTTAAATAAGGTTCATTACTTGACTGATATAAAAAAAAAAAAAAGGCTCCTTGAACTGATGGAAATACATGCATCAAAATTACAAACTGAAAAAGATTAACATTTAAAGGATTTTGACTTGTGGTTCCATTTAAATTAATACCTTTAATTAAAGTAAATGAGGTTCAGTAGTTTTTTGTTTTTTTTATCTCATGGAAGCTTTAGATGAGAGAGATGAGGGAGAGAGAGCTGCTGGTTGCGCACGTTAGCATTAGCTCGCGTTAGCGCGATTTCAAAACTCCATGGAAGCTGTTATGTTGTAGGTGGCTGATTAGGTTTTACGTATCAAAGCTTGAGCTTCCCTCCTCGTAGAATTCACTCGGAGGATTCGTCACAAATAACCACCAAACTATCTTCTTCTGAAACTTTAACGAAGTTCCACGCCGCCATGTTTGTTGTGATCAGTACGCTGTGCTGCTTGCTGCATTCAAGGTGTAACATAATTCCGACGTTCCCTTGTTTGCCAGTCGTTCTTTCAGCCTTTTCTATTTTTTTTTTCCTTTTTTATGTGTAACATGAGGGGAAAATACTACGAATATTGATTGAAGTTAGCAACGACTAAAATTATTACCGAGTTAACGAGTTGTTTTCTGGCATGAGGGGGTATTCTTAATTTTCATGATTGAGAAATCGTTTTTCTGATTATGCTGATGTTACTTGAACATAACATTCACTGTCGGTCATTCAAGGCTCAGAGGGAGCGAGACACTGCTGTGTTGACAAAAATATATATGTTATCGGGTCTATTCGCCGTGATATCGGACTTATCGGGATGACGTCATAATTTCCTGTTATCGGCCCGATAGTTATCGTACACCCATAAGAGAACCAACCAGGAAGTAGTCAGTGGTGAGACGTCGCCATGAACGGCTGTGATCGCTTCCATCCTGCTTCAATATGGAGCCACAAATATGACATTTTCTCCCGTCGCTCAAACAAGCCGTCTTCAAGACACTTGAAGAGATGGATGTGCATCGTCTGATCAGATCTTTACAAAATCTGAATTGGATCAGAACTGGACAATGCGGCTGGTAGCGACTGGAAGCTGACATCGACTGGTTTTTAGACAGAAGGTGACAAAACGTGCTTTCATCTTTAACTGCTTCTAGGAGCTCCTGCAGCTCCTCCTCCAGAAGGTTCTCTTCAGACGCAGACAAATCCAGAACAAAGTCAGCAGTTGTCCGCAAAAGTCTTCGGGTCACCCGGAAGGCGGCCTGCGCTCGCCAAGTTGTGCAAACTGCCGTCGGCTTGTGAAGTCCGTCTGCCGGCCGTAGCAGCTGAAGGTGGCGGCGCAGCTACGTCATTGCAGCATCCTAAATGAGCGAGAGCGCCGCTCCGGCTCTGACTAGCAGCATCGTTTTCCTGCAGCGTCCCACGCGATACGCAGAAGACGCGTTTCCAGTCAACCGAGTTCATCCACATGCTGAACACAATCAACCAATCAATCAATCAAGCAGCTATTTAAGAAGCTAATCACTCAGGACCACATGTAGACAAACTGAAAACAACTGTAACAACTATATATAGTATCCCATATTTAAATACATTTTATTGAGATCCTGAACATCACACTACAAGGATAATTTAGACTAAATTTGCACCTCGTACTTGCTTCTTTTTTCTTTTAATGCGAAGGTGTTTCCTTTAATCTGCACTAGGGATGGAACGGTTACCGGTATTACGGTAAAGCGTGGTAAAATTTTACACGATAACGATAACCGTTTATGTTATGACTTCATCTCATCATCGCGGTCGATTACCAGGATATGTAATATCAGCCTCATTCAAGTCTGCGAGCGACTCGCGACTGTGTCTCGCGTGAATATGTAGCTTGTAAAATCGGCATCGTAACGTTAGCATGGCAGAAAGTGGTGATAGCACGCAGGACATTGAAAAATGACATCAAAAAATGACGGAACGATCTTCTTCTGATTCAGTTAAAATATTAATTTATTCCATTAACTGATCCGACAACCATAACGCCGGCAGTTAGCGCCACAGCGGTCAAAATCCTTTTGCCATTCTGTGTCAAAACAGCTAACCAATAACAGGCAGCTACCTTTATACCTGACCCTCAGGTAACAACACAGCGACACCCACAGACACACAGAGTGAACTACAATTCAGAACAACATATTTGGCTCCTAAACAACTGTTTCTTTATTTGCACATTTATACGTATTTAAGGTTCAGCTTAAAGTCCAAAGTTTGTTTCATTTGAACTTGCGCTATAATTTTTGTTCCTGATAATTGTTTGCATATTTTGACCTACTATGGTTGTTAAAGTGTTTATTTAAACTTGCACCAGACAAATAAGCTTTGTTCCTGTTATTTATGTTGTTTATTTAAAATAAAACCTCTTTCTGTGCCAGGTGTTTGCCCTTTTAATGTGAAAGTTTCATTTTGATAAGATTTTGGCTTCTGATGTTTTAGAAAATCACAAGATTTTGTGAAATTATTCAAATGTATGTGTTTTTTAGACATTTGTACAGCAATTAAGAATACCGCGATAATATCGTAAACCGCGATAATCGAGATATCAAATTTTCCGTATCGTTACAGCCCTAATCTGCACGCGTGTATCTGCACACGGTACCTTCTGGATATTGCGTTCAATGTTGAGCGGCAGGTTGAAGAGAAACTTGAACCGCTGGAGGACGTTGAGGGCATTGCGTGTGGAGTCGGCTTTGTCTTTCCGGCCCAGGACCTCCTGGAAAAGAGTGTCTGCAGTATCGCTCGCTCCTACGAGGAAAGAGAGGGAGAAAAATGCTCAAGCGAGAGGGGGGAAGAGGCGAAACTACGACGCCGTGTAAATAAATGCCGATACCGCAGCTCCGTCTCTGGTTTTCTTCCTGCTCTTGATGTTATTTTACACAGAGAGGAGAGCAGGAGGAGGCCGAGCTGCTGGGGGGGGGAGAAAGTGACAACTATCTCTTCGTGAGCCTCCACGGTGGGACCGCAGCGTAGCGGCGTAGCGGAGCGGCTTCGTGGGTGGCCGGCAGATTGAAGGAACCCGCAATGGTCTTATAATCATAACAAAACCCCTCCCCCGCTACAAAAATCACTGAAGAAAAAACAGCACAAGACTTAACAGGAGAATATTTAACATTTTTCACTCGCCAACCCCAGTTGTCATGGAGCTGATACTTCACGAGGTCGTTTTGTGATTGGCTGACTGGTGCTGTGGTGGGGGGGGGGCATGAGCCTTCCAGTCTGGGTTTGTGGGGATGAAAGCTATGTCCGGCCGGGGGGTTTATTTACTCTGCACTTGGGGAAAAGGGCCAACTTATTGACCTTTCGTTAAAGCAGAGCCGTTATCATGTACGACACGCTGCAGATCAGCGGCCATATTTAATATTCTGAGCATCAAACACAAACGCAGAGGAGATCATTTTAATAAAATAAGATGCTTACGGTTGAGTATCTTTTCAAGCCGCTGGGTCATCGATCCCTCCACCTTCTCCGTGCCGTCGTATTCCAGCCTCTGGTGGATCGCTGGAAGAGAAGAGTGGGCATCGGTTAGCTTTCGTCGTGTCGCGGCGAACAAAATATCCTGAAATGAAACCCGACGCCTCTCGAGCTTAAAGCGCATACTGAGAAATGAGAAGAAATATAAAAACCATCCCCGGGTCCTCGCGCCGCAAGGCAGCCTGTAACCGAAGATGGGAAACATTTTTAGCTTCAGGAACTGAAGGTAAAACAATAAACAGGCTCTGCCCCAGTGGTAGATGGGAGATAACCTCGCTGGGCCTCCGACCACGGACGCTATCGAACCCACTCCCCCCGGTGCTTGTTCCCACACGACAAGGACACTGACCTCGTCTCAGGAAGGATCAATTTGTCTAACCAAAGCCATTAACGGCGAGTGGCGGGCTGGGGACATTTAACATTTAAAGCCCTTTGACCTGGAGGTAATAGGAATCTAAAATGTTTCGGTAGTCTGAGGAATAATAAAATGACTGCTGAGGAGAAAGAGAAACGCTCACTGGTATGAAGAGCATCGGAGAGGAGGAGGAAAAAAAAAACGGACGGGGAAAGTCGGGGAGAGCGAGTGGCGAGGTCACCCCGGTGGATAAATAAATGGTGTGCAGTAGTGGGCAGCCGGGCGCTGAGTGGGTTTATTGACAGAGAGGAAGAGGGGTCGAGAGCGTTTAGAAGACCCTCTCCTGCACACTTACGAACCCACCCAAATATGCAACGAGCAGCCGCTTCTTCTGGAAGAATGAAACAGAAAGAGAAGATGACACAGAGGTGAAACGCTGCTTCTCCCAACGGTCGGTCCACTAATAAAAGTAGGGGTGCACGATAACTATCGGGCCGATAACAGGAAATTATGACGTCATCCCGATAAGTCCGATATCACGACGAATAGCCCCGATAACATTTATATTTTCTGTCAACACAGCAGTGTCTCGCTCCCTCTGAGTCTTGAATGACCGGCAGTGAATGTTATGTTCAAGTAACGTCGGCAAAATCAGAAAAACAATTTCTCAATCAGGAAAATCAAGAATACCCCCTCATGCCAGAAAACAACTCGTTAATTGGTCATAATTTTAGTAGTTGCTGACTTTAATTGATGTTCGCAGTATTTTCCCACATGTTACACATAAAAAAAAAAAAAAATACAAAAGGCTGAAAGAAAGACTAGCAAACGAGGGAACGTCGGAATTAACGTTACACCTTGAATGCAGTCTGCAGCACAGCGCTGATCACAACAAACATGGCGGCGTGGAACTTCGTTAAAGTTTCAGAAGAAGATAGTTTGGTGGTTATTTGTGACGAATCCTCCGAGTGAATTCTACGAGGAGGGAAGCACAAGCTTTAATACGTAAAACCTGATCAGCCACCTACAACATAACAATCACTTCCATGGAGTTTTGAAATCGCGCTAACGTGAGCTAACGGAAGCTAATGCTAATGTGCGCAAGCCAGCAGCAGTCTCTCCCCTCCTTCATTCCTCTCATCTAAAGCTTCCATGAGATTAAAAAATAAAAAATTAAAACCACTGAACCTCATTTACTTTAATCAAAGGTATTAATTTAAATGGAACCACAAGCCAAAATCCTTTAAATGTTAATCTTTTTCAGTTTGTAATTCTGATGCATGTATTTCCATCAGTTCAAGGAGCCTTTATTTTTTTTTATATCAGTCAGTAATGAACCTTATTTAAGTTAATGTGAGATATCAAATAGGTTTGTTTGATAGTTTTATGAAATTGTTTGAGAGGCTTGACAATAGTTTTTCATTGGAAAAAATAAATATCTGTTCATTTAAAAAGTCAAAAAACTATTTTTGATTTTGTTCATAGTATTGATGTAATGATCCTAGGTATATGTGTGTGTTATCGATTATCGTATCGGTTTTTAAAAACTGTTATCGTGCATCCCTAATTAATTAATTGATGCCCATTGACGTCTATTCCAATGCAAACGGTCACTGCCATCGCATCAGTGGGCAGTTAATGAGTTAAAAGTGTCTGTTGGCAGAGTTTGACAGCCGAGGGTTAGGGATGGGGGGGAGGCTCTGTAAATAAATAAGTGGGTCCACTCTGACAGACAGAAGCCTGGAGGCAGACTGAACTATTCCTGTTTAAACATCCCAGCGGCCCTCGCTGACCGGCAGAAAGCCTGGTCACATGTGAGACCGGGACTGTATACGAGAGCCGGCAGGATTGATGGGGCCGAGCGCAGGAGAAGACGCCCGTCGCAGGTCTGCTTCATGTCTCCGTCCTCGCCCCCCCGCCGCTGCCGCCCCCCCCCGCTGCCAGCTGCGTGTCCTCCGTGTCTGTCACACACGGAGGGGCCCATGACGTCACGGCTAAGCTAAACATCAGCTCGGGGTCCGGATGACACATGAAGCCAGGAGCTGAGGAAGAGCTGCAGATCCCGCTCGACTTCCTGGAACCGTTGGTGGGTGGGGGGGGGGGGTGGTGGGGTGGTGGTGGTGGGGGGGGGAAGAATAAAAATACAGTGTCCCTGGTTTCTAAAGCTGGAGATGTTTTGACTCCTGCTGGGGCTGGGCACTCGGGGAATAGGCCCTGGGAAGCTTTCATTTCTGGAACACGGTAGCCGCTTCGCTTCCTGCATCACTGGGAGACTTCCTTTTCACACAACAATGAAAAACCTCAAATTTCTACTTTTTGTTTTGTTTTGCTTTTTTTTTTTTTTTTTTTTTTTTTTTTTGCGGCACCAGCTCTCCGCTCGCTGACACGCTGTCACTCATTCGGACGGCCGGAGGTCTCGTTATGGCCTCCGCGAGGCCGAAATCTTCCATCTCTTTCAGCAGTTTCTGGAGGTTCACATGCAGTGTTTTACACAAACATTTTACTTACAACAAAAAAAAAAGAAAAGAAAAGTTCCACTCAACACACGGGCAAACAGTCGGTTATCCAGAGAAATCTGGGGATGCTTTTACAAGCAAAAAGCATAAATCATGTCGAGGCTTCCTTGAATACAGAGAATTATCCGGACTTTATAAAGCCATTAAGCTTCAAAAATTTAAGACAGATAAATGAAATAGCTGTCTAAAGCACTCCAACAGTACGAGGACGTGGGACGGGCCCGGGGGGGGGGGCAGAGTGGGGGGGGCATCTAAGCGGTCTGAGTCGTTCCCAGACGCCTCGACTATAAAGCAAAGTCAACATGGCCGGCTCAACTCTCTGTGCTCCGGCTCCACTTACGCTAACAAACAAGATCACGCTAAGTGGTCTCACGACGCTGGTTATCAGCTGGTTGAGGGTTTACATTTCAGCGACTCGAGGCGCGCCACTAACATCAGCGGCGGTGAAACCCTTGAAGGTCCTGCGTCTTTCCCTGAGGTCACGTGAACGTGGCCGACTTTGAACCAGAAGGCTGATTTGTCGCGGGATCACTCCCAAGCAGACTGTAAATGGCAGTAGATTTTGTTTTTGGTGTTTAGTTCTGCCACGTTATTTTTTGTGCTTTTATTTTGAAGAGCACAGCTTCGCACTTTGCGATTGTGCTTTAATTTTGAAGAGCACCGCTCGTACCTCGCTACTTCCTGTTTTTGCTGAAGTCAAACCTCTTGCTCCCGTCTCAGAAAACGACATGCTCACGTTGCTTCAGAGCTGGTAAAATATGCAAACGAACTATTTATTTCTTATATACTGTTTCGGTTATTTCATCATTGTGGTTTGCTTCGTGTTTTGTGTTTGTATATCTTGTGTAAGTAGGGTTACCAGGAGGTGTGTGTGGTAGACATGCTGCTAGCAGGCTGAGTTCAAGCTTAGCGCCCTTGGAAAGCAGAAGGAGGTAGGAGGAGGCTAACGGTGTATTCCTTGTGAAACAAGTTTATTTATTTGATTGTTTAGTTGATTTATTTACATAAGAGCTGTAATTCATTACTGTGTAAAATTGAGTATTTCATATTATTTCATGTAAAATTCATTATTTGAGTTTACTAAAAATTATTGTTTATTAAGTTAAAATGTGAACATGATTTATGCATTATTGTACGAAATATAACACCACGGCATTTGTATTAGGGATGTTCCTGGCGACTAATTTCCCTGTCGACTAAACGAAAATTTATATTTAAGACTAGTCGACTAGTCTAAAAAAAAAGGAAAACACTCAGAAAACAGTGAAAATTTAGCACAATTTATTGAAACATCGAAACAGAATTTGAAACATTGTCCCAAAAAATATTGTGTGTAACAAGAGTTCTTTAGGCCTTTATTCACAATGTTCAACAACCATGTCTAATTTTAAATGCCGCTGAAGTACGAGACACTTTGCACCGTGCAGTATGAATGAATGTGAACATGAAGGCAACTCCGTCAAACGTTAACCACCAAAATAAATAAATTGACTCTGACACATTGAATCTTACAGATTATCCGACAAAAAATATTGCTTTAATTCACTTTCAAGTTAATAAAACATCTAATTTATAATTAAATTTCAACCGAAACGAGCAGCATTTTGCGCCGTGCAGTATGAATATAAACCCTGCACATCCGACAAAAACTCACTTAAAGTTAACAAATAATGTAACATCTAAAAAAGATAAATTGCTGCTGGATTATTAAGCTCTATGCGCAGTTCAATATGAATGTAAAATTAAACAAACATCTAAAATCTCTCAGACCGGACGGGAGAACACGTCTCCGGGTAAACAATGTGGCTAGCAGTGTGGCTAGCACCACTAGCATCAGCACCGCTAGCATCAGCACCACTAGCATCAGCAGCCGTCGTCTCGTGCAGATTAACATCCAAATGCATGGGTCGAATGTGGTTGCTCATTGCTCCAGTCGAGTGATTGTATGCCAGTTGTTTCTGACACAGTCTACATACTACCTTGTTTTCATTTTCTAGATCAAAGTCCGCCAAACCGCGCTGGTTTAGCGAGACTATCTTCCCACCGTGCCGTTTTAAAACTCCAGTCTACTCGAGCATTTCCGCGGGGAGGGGGCTGCTGTCTGACGGCTCTGTAGCTCCGACTAGTGGCGGGCGGCTGTATGACAGTTAAGCGGCCTTGTACATGAATAAAACACAAATTGGTTTAAACGACTAATATTTCTGGTGCCGACTAGAAAGTGGGCGGACGTTTAATCGGTTAGACGACTAATCGCGCGCATCCCTAATTTGTATTTCTGTTTTCATAGTTTTCACGGTGTCATAAGGTGACAGAATGTGTCACAAGCCAGTGGTGAAAAGAGAGGAGAGAATTAAAAGAACACCAGTCGAAGCTCTCTGCGTCTTGCGTATTAATTTCCAAGTGGGCTGCTACACAGACAAAGGCGAAGGCTCTGAATGCATTTTCAGATGCGATATCCTTCTGCAAAGTCTTTCTTTACCATTCTGGAAAAGAGTTTGCTCTCTGCAGAGCACGGCGGGATTGATTTTTCACGTTACAAGGAGAATGGGGGATCATTTTGGCACCAAGTACTCAGCTCACCGTTTCCTAATGGCGTGCAGCAAACACGAAACTGCAGAAGTAGAAGGATGAATGCTGATTGCGCTCTCGCTCATCATTTATCTGGCGAACTTGACTGAGTACTCCAGATCTACGCTTCGGAGGCTTTTGAAGATTACAAATCATTTGGCGAAAAAAATAAAAAAAAACCGGCGAGCTAATCAAAAAAGCATTGCCGTTAACAAGGTTCCTGGCTCGCGGATGCCTTTAGCAGTTAGCTGAGAGTTCGTTTAAAAAGAACACATGGGATTTTATTTTTGCAATTAGTGTTGGAGAAGATTAGTCTGCTTTACTGGAAAGTCATTAAGGAGCAGTGAGTTGGATACCGAAGAGTCTCGCTGTCTCATTTCTTTTCCAAGAGTGGGGCTCTTTTCTTCTTCTTCTTTTTTTTTTTTTCCCCACCTTGCCAACAGTCCCACTCTTGAATTGCAAAATAACTCCAGACTTCTAGAAAAGTCATTAATAAAATCTCACATGCGAGGGGAGTTGAAAATAAACACCCGAGGAGACGAGAATGTCATGACGGCAGCTTCAAACGCGAGCGCTCCCGCTTGATTTTTCGTTTTAAATTCTCACTCACGGCTACGTCTCAGGTGAGGTTCGTCTGGAGCTGCCAAACTCTGCAGAGACACAAAGAAAGGACTCACGGTCGCTAAGACAGCTGCGCTAACCGGCTCTGGCGGTGAGCGGTTTGCAGAGCCGTCTCACGAGCTGCGTGTTTGGCCGAGCTACGGCGATGTAAAGAATACGTCCACTCTGCGCTGCTACTTCATTTTTCATAACAGCGGGAACAAATCTTGGCCAGAGAAGGAGGCTGCAGGGCTTTAATGAGTCATACTGAGAAGACGAGGGTCAGGAAGTTTAAAAAAAATTAACTTTCTAGTCATGCTGCTGGTACAATGACGTGGTTTTCCTCTTCTACTTTTCTTTTCGTTTTAATAAACATGAATCCCGTTTGAAAAGTGGGAATTAATGTCATTTTATGTCTGCATGTTTTGTGTGGCGTTACAGTTTTGCTTTCAAACTTTCACACTTTGCAGGATGTTTGGTGTTTTTCGGTGCACTTGTATAATAAATTCACTTGAGTTACTTTCCCCTCCTGTTTAGGTTTCGATGCCATGAAACAATAAACTCACGAGGGAGGGAAAGTGCAGAAACGCTCAGAAACATGTTACATTTATGCTTCCAAGCTAATTCAATTTCATGCAAACGCCATCTCAGTCTATTTCTTATTTATGCTTAAAGAAGATGAATGACAAAATTATTATTCATTCAGAGGGATGTTTCTTCCCAGCTCATAATGCAGAAATATAGGCAGCAGAGTTTATTCATCTATCTATCTATCTATCTATCTATCTATCTATCTATCTATCTATCTATCTATCTATCTATCTATCTATCCATCCTGATGTAATATGACTCTTGAGATGATGCCACCGTGGTGTTTTTCTGACGTTTTATCGTCACACAAACGACCAGCAATCAAACATCTTAAAGCTCGCTACACAAATAGCCTGTGCACTTTGAATAAGTCCCGCCTCCGTGTGCGATTTCATCGGCTAGCTACGTGTTGAAGTGGGGAAACTGCTGATGGAGGCGAACGCTATCGGCGCGATGCGCGGAGCCCACAGTTCAGCTCGGCAGCGGATGACGTCTGGAGCTGAACGATTTTATCGATTCTGCGATATATGACCGATGTTTTAACGAGTATCGATTTTTCAGCCGCAGGTATCGCTTTCAGTTCAATTAATTCAAACGAAGTCATTGGAACACTCACAAGATGTCACCAAAATCACTTTGTCCCTTTAAAAACTTTCGGAAAATAATGTAAATGTATTGTAAGATGAATATCGATATATATCGCATTGTGAGCCGAATATCGTGTATCGTATCGCGAGATTAGTGTATCGCTACAGCCCGAATGATGTCCCCCCGTTCAACGCCTGTGGAGATGGACGCAGGTGTGGTCAAACCATGGCGTGACAAACGTATGACATTAGGATTGGGCGATTTTATCGATTCTGTGATATATATCGATATTTTATTTCTCCAGAGAGTATCGATATTTCAGCCGCCGGGTATTGATATTCTAAGCTCCCTTCAAAACCCCCGTTTCCCGCACGGGTGGTCTTCCTGTGCCATTAAGTCCTCCAGCCACTTGTGTCGCTGTAGAGCGTTTCTAACAGGTTATCCAGAAGCTTCTTTCTCTTCCAGCTAGAGCTGAGCCAGTCAGGAGGATGGCGGCGAGTATAAACGCAGCGCCTGTGTGCTTAAAAGCTGATGTGTGGGAGCAGTTCGGGTTTAAAAAGAAAAAGGAAAGAGAAGATTTAGACAAAAGTATAGTACTCTGGAAATACCACCAACCTGCGAGCCCACCTGAAACGTCACCACCCAGACAAGCTAATGCTAACTGAGAGCTAGCCCGAGAAGTTGCGGCGCGATCCGAATCAAACCACTCTGGACAGTGACGGCGGTTGTTGCCACCAGTTTCCATCTACTTCACCGAGATCGCAGAAAATTACGGAGTCCATTGCCGACTTTATTTGTCAGGATTTGAGACCGTATTCAGTGGTGGAAAACGCCGGCTTTAAGGGCTGTGTTTACTCTCGTGGCAATGTGTCGCAGTTATCTTGTCGCCGGTATGCCGCAGTTACTTTTGATTTATGCTCAATTTTGAATCGCGTCTGCGCTATGTTATTCCACGCCACAACGCAAGAGGGACAATCACGAACTAGCTAAACTTACTAAACTTATCTCTTGCGTTTTTCCACTTCCTCACCGTCTCGGCCGTATCCAGACCCACATTCATCGCTGAATTACTAGAATATGTGCTGACTTTGTAGTGTGGAGAACGAGAATCGTACAGATGTGGGTACTTCTTCATTTCTTCGATGACGCGGATGTAGAATTGACCAATCAGAGGCCTCCTTTCTCTCCTCTCTGCGGTCACCTACAGTTCAGTTCAATTAATTCAAACAAAATCATTGGAACACTCACGAGATGTCACTAAAATCACTTTGTCCCATTAAAATCTTTCAGAAAATGATATAAATGTATCTTAAGACGAATATCGATATATATCGTATCGTGAGCGTGTATCGTGTATCGTATTGTGGGATTAGTGTATCGCTAACAGCCCTATATGACATCAGGCACCACACTTGTCAAACGTTCAATGCATCCGTTCCAGAAACTGTTAAATTTGTTCCTACGTGGCTTTCCGAATCTCGACCGCGATCCACGTGCCACCCGATGATCGAGATCGCTTTAATCGGCGATCCGGAACGTTCCCTGCAGTCGCACAAGTCAAGAAGCAGCAGCGTAGTTTGCCCTCTCGGGACACAGGTCACTTGAGTACACCCATGGTGCACTGCTTCCTGCGTCCCCGGAGACTGTACGTTTCCCATTGAGGCAGTGGGCACACAGTAGGCACGCTCAGTCTGAACGTGAGAATGACTCTGCATTGTTTCCACTGGTCATATTGGGTCCGTTATCAGCATTATCAGTCCTAATATTCTGGCTTGCATTGTGTTGGGCCGCTCCGTTTATTTAGATTCAGCCGCTAACAATGAAAACATTGCCTCTCTTCCAACCGGGGCACAAACATACGGAAAGCAATAATAATAAAGATGGAGGCAGAAAAGTGCACATATAAATAGTAAGGGGAAGTAACAGCGACTATGGCGGGAGCTGAGAGTAAACAGACAAAAGTATGAATGACGAAGTGAACAATTGAGTTGAGGTGGCAGAGCGACAGCAGCCGCTCTCTGCTACCTTGAAACCTCGTGCGTGTGTGTGCGCGCTCGTGCGCTTGTGTGGTCACGACCACTTTCCAGAGTCGAGCAACGCCGTGTGTGACAGGTGAGAGCTGATCTCATTTTGATGGAGGTGATTTAACCGTGTTGTGGTTGGCCGGGGAAACTGTTGAACAAAGTGGAGGGTTTTCACACGGCGTCCAAATGAGCCTCTTTAATCAACCGCTGCTAAACCACATTTGGGGGGGGAGAGATGGGGGGGCGCACACATGTGCACACTTTCCAAAAATCAAGAGCTATTTTTCTGAGCCGGACGCGAAGAGTGATGATGTGAAAGCGTGCGTATTAATTGTCGAACATTTGGTGCGACGCCATGTTGTGCAGAGGAAAAAAGGAAGAAGTGTTGATCCCTCGTACCTGCCAGGGCGTCCTGCGCCTCGAAGAACGTACTGAGGCCTCCTTTCACGTACGCCAGACTCCCCTCGTTCTTCTTAGTCGCCTGCTTCTTCAGATTATTGGCTGCAGCCTTCAGCTGCTCAAAGCTATGAAAACAATCACATGAATATATATTTAAAGCCACAGTTAATGAGAGGGGTGCACGATAATTATCGACCCGATAATTATCGACCCGATAACTATCGACCTGATAACAGGAAATTATTACATCATCCCGATAAGTCCGATATGACAAATAGCCCCAATAACATATATATTTTTGTCAACACGGCAGTGTCTCGCTCCCTCTGAGTCTTGAATGACCAGCAGTGAATGTTATGTTCAAGTAACGTCGGCATAATCAGAAAAACAATTACTCAATCAGGAAAATCAAGAATACCCCCTCATGCCAGAAAATAACTCGTTAACTCGGTCATAATTTAGGTAGTTGGTGACTTTAATCGATATTTGCAGTATTTTCCCACATGTTACAAATAAAAAAAGAAAAAAATAGAAAAGGCTGGAAGAACGACTAGCAAACGAGGGAACGTGGGAATTTACGTTACACCTTGAATGCAGCCTGCAGCACAGCGTACTGATCACAACAAAATGGCGGCATGGAACTTCGTTAAAGTTTCAGAAGAAGATAGTTTGGTGGTTATTTGTGACGAATCCTCCCAGTGAATTCTACGAGGAGGGAAGCACAAGCTTTAATACGTAAAACCTGATCAGCCATCTACAACATAACAATCACTTCCATGGAGTTTTGAAATCGCGCTAACGTGAGCTAACGGAAGCTAATGCTAACGTGTGCAAGCCAGCAGCAGTCTCCCCTCTCCCTTATCTCTCTCAAATCTAAAGCTTCCATGAGATTAAAAAATAAAAACTACAGAACCTCATTTACTTAAATTAAAGGTATTTATTTAAATAAACCACAAGCCAAAATCCTTTAAATGTTAATCTTTTTCAGTTAGTAATTCTGATGCATGTATTTCCATCAGTTCAAGGAGCCTTTATTTTTTATATCAGTCAGTAATGAACCTTATTTAAGTTGATGTGAGATATCAAATAGGTTTGTTTGATAACTTTAAGAAAATGTTTGAGAGGCTTGACAATAGTTTTTCATCAGAAAAAAATAAATATCTGTTCATTTAAAAAGTCAAAACTATTTTTGATTGTGTCCATCCCTAGTTAATGATCACTTTCTAATAAACTGACTGGTGCCTGAAATTGTATTTTTTTATTTTTTTTTTGCAGCCAACAGACCAGAATATGTAAAAGGAAATGCTGCAGATTTAAGCTAACAAACACTGCATTTTTTTGTGTGGACGGAGACGCACAAATGTCTGCACACACACACCGACGTGTGTCTGTGTGTCTGTGTGTCTGCGTCCTGAGTGAAGTTTCCTCCGCAGGAAGAAACAGTCACCCAGTGAGGTCCAAACAGAGGCCCCTGGTCATGCTGGATCCTGGGGGTCTGGGTTACTGGGAGGCTAAGCAGGGAGAGAGGAAGCCTGGAGTGTCCAAAATAACTCTCCTCTGCCCTGACATCACACACTCCTGGGTCAGCGGGCTGCGTCGTCCGCACACCTAACCGTCCCGCGAAAAAACCCGACTGACCGTTTAGAGACTCGCACGAGAATATTTGACCTCAGACGTCAACGGCATAACAAAGTGTCTTCTGTTTCCCCCTCACTGTTGAATCACTGCCACGCCCGGGTCTCAGAGTGTGTGTGCACATATCTATATTTATAAGTTACTGCAGCGGTGACCTGTCCGGGGGGAACCAAGCCTTCTGGGATCTGCAACCATGAACAGGATGAGGTGGGCGCACAAAAATCACTACAGCGATCCCTTATTTTTCGCAGTTAACCCTAGTGCTGGGCGATATGGAAAAAATCATATATCATGATATGGACTATTTTATATCACGATAACGATATATATCACGATATACCATAATAAAGTATGTTTTCAGTTATTCTCTGAAAAGTTTGACAAAAATTTCATTGCTTACTTTTCAACTTTATTTTGAAAGGACATTTAGCTGAACTGTCACAAACATACATTTTAGTGCAGCAAAAACAGGTAGGTACAGAGGTACAGTAGCTTTCACATTTTTTTTTAAAGTGCACAACAGTTTCTGAGAGGAAAAACACATTTTTGCACTGAAGTTCAGCTATAAAAAAATAAACACAAATTATTTTTCAACTTTCTGAAATCTGTAACCTTGTAGTGCAAAGTTTGCAAACCAATATAAAGTGTCTAAAGTAAAAATTGGGGTTGAAGAGAACTCTGTTTAAGGCATTAACCATGAATAAAAGTGCAAACATAAAAGGCTACTTTGTAGAAGTAGATATGATTCTATCAAATTTATCGTTGCAGGTTATTTAATTACATATTTGCTGTAATAATTGATAAAATTAGGTTAGAAACGACAGAGAACGATAGAAGAGAAATGGCACGATACACACTTTTATATTGTCCCAACGATATGTATCGTCATATCGCCCAGCACTAGTTACCCCCCCCGCGAAAATCAAAATCCGCCATTATAGATCCTTCAGGTCTGGTAAAAAAAAAAAATGCTAGGTACGTCTGCTGGGGCTGCTGACCCAAGTGACTGTCGAGAGACTCCATAATATATCTAAGCTATAATTATATACTTACGAGGAGCTTTTATGAGATAATGGTACACATCTGGGTACCACAAACGAGGCCGTTGTTTGGGGTTATTCATTTGAGAATCGGCTGTGTGCTTGTATGGACACACATCTAGGCCGACTATTTTGCTTTATACCTCGCTAAAGCCTCTGGCTTCAACTCATCCTGATATTGGTGAGCCATGCTCGCCACCACAGGCACCAGTGACGATCGCCAAACTAAGTTAAAATACAATAAAGATGCTAAAATGGAAATAACAGTGAAAAACACCTGAATGCAAGTTTGTTTGCCCCCCCTCACGCTAAAACCAGAAGTGTAACCATGGCCAATCACATGGTGCGTGACGTCACGCTGATATCGAGAATCTAACCCCGTTTTCATTCTGCCGTCCCACGACACACACACTACATTACCCATAAGGCCACCTTCTTAAAGGGGCCAGGCTGCCTCACAGTATTTCTTCGCTGTGAGAGAACGCGCACAACATCCTGTGATGTTTCTGCTATTTTTTCTTGATTTTTTTAAATTATATCATATATTTCTAAAAAATCCGCGAATAACTATAACCGAACTGGCAAGGGATCACAGTTTATGGATACATTTTTTTTTTTTAATGCCCATTTAGCCATTTGTTTACCAACTTTATTTCTACCAGAATCCAACAGCTGGATAGTTAGCGGTTTAAAAGCTAACGCTTCTTTTGTGACACTGAGGGAAATGACCTAAAGCTGCATTTTGACTGCTGAAATTTTTCCCAGGGACCCCCCCAACCCCCCCCAACCCCCCCCCCGTCTCCCATCCACAACAGGAATAAAGCTATTCCACCCCACAGAACGGCCCTGAGGATCATTTACGGGGGTTTAAATGATATTTGAGAGCATCGGCTTGAACCCATTTCCGCCTTTTTCATCTTACTGTCTCGTGTTTAATCCATAACTTTACCATAAGTCGTAAAAGTTGTTTACTTTCTGCTCCACTGCGGGAATAAATGTGGCAGCTTTTAAACAACGTTCAATCTTGGGGGCCTTTGAGCACCGTTATCTCGAGCCCGGTTAAATCATCTGGTGAGAGACGGAGGAGTAAATCTAGGTACTTAATTACGCAAACTCATTACAGTTAAGAGGAAGATATACTCCGAAAGCCCATTTCAGCCAAAAGAAATATCTTCTTACCTGGAGCCCGAATGGTTTTCTATGAGATACCAAGTGGCAGAGAAGTTCTCGCTGGTGAAGTCTCCACTCATTCCTGGAAATATCAGTTCGATGTCTTTCTGCTGGAATCTGCCCCTGCGAGAAAAGGATGAGGAGAAACGATCAGAAACATGCTCGCGCGCAGATACGTGGTATATAAACAACATTGAAACCTCCGACGAGCTGATAATTGGTTACAAGCTCAACCGTGTAAATACATTCAGAGTAAAACGTGTGTGAGCGGGACCTGGCAGGAAAACGGTGTCATTTTTTATTAGTTTTTAATGTGACTGTGGAGTCAGTGCGTCCAGCAGGGGGCAGCGTGCAGCCGGGAAGAGCCCCGGCTGGAAGAGCCTGGCGTGGGAAGTGCAGCGTGTGACGCCTGGATGCCCCTGGAGGGCCCAGTACTCATTAGGGAAGCTTGATCTCTACTAATGACCTGTGGCCTACACAAACCAACCCCCCCCCACCCTCCCCCCACCAGCCCGACACCACCACCCAGTCTGCAAATACACACACACACGCAGGGAAACACACATCCCAATATTGAAGTCTATGAAAACAGAAAAAGCATGAAACATCCCAAACTCTTGCGCACACACACACACACACACAAGCATGAATGCATAAAGATATAAACACACATTAATGCATCTGAACCAGTAATTACATCGTCAGTAACAGTTTTTTTTTTTTGTGCACTCAGAAAAATTTCAGTAGTTATGATGTCAAACGAGAAAGACTTAAACCCAAAAGAAATATGAAATAATTTCATATTACATGAGAGAAAATACGAATTTTGAAAATGTGTACTTTTTTCCTAATTCTCCAAATTCTGTGTTAGAAAGAAAGTAAATGAAAATAAGCTCATAACCCCGCAATTGCATAACACAGAAAAAAAAACATTTCAGACGCCAACTTTGAAATTTTTCTCAAATAAAAAGTTACTTTATGGAAATGCAAAAGTCACGTTAAATAGCCTTTTAATTTCGGGTCTTTGATGTGGAATTTATGACGAGGAGTTGTTGATTCAGACATCCAGAAAGTTAATTTGACATATGAGGGAAAAAAAAATGCAGCCACGAATATGTAACAAAAAAAAAAAAAAAAAACATAAAAAAAAAGACTTAATTTGTCCGAGGAGGAATCACATTTCTATTTGAAGATAGAAAAAAATACTATGTATATCAGGAATGTTTATCTTAACTAGAAATACCTGAAATTATGACAGTAAAGGGTTTACCTTTACTGATTATTTTTATTTCAAAACAAAAAAAATTAAATATGAAGCTATTTAAACATAAAACCTCTGACTTTGAGAATCTTTATTATTCTGACTGGTGAGAAGGTAACAGGGACCAGAGCTACAGTTAAGGTTATCTGCGCTGCAGTTACAAACAGAAGTGTGGTCTGATTAAATATTTAAAAAGCTGTCCGTAAACCTCCAGACATGAGACATACAGCCACACGGACTCAAACCGTTCAGGTGTTGTGCATCATTACTGAAGAACTGCAACTCTGGCAGCGGTTACGGTATTTAACAAAAAAAAAAAAAACAAAAAAAAAGTGCAGCAACATGGTGACTGATCTGTCCTAACTTGATAAACACTTACGTTATACGCTAACTGGGGCAAATATTACGTTACGAGCAGCTGGAGCAGATGGCTGCAGCTGAACAATGTTCCACCGACATCACGGCGCAGAAATGTACACAACACGGAGGATGCTCCGTAACCCAGAAACAATCCAGCGCCGTCATGTGATGGTTCACCTCCAGCTGGTGATGCAAACAGAACGACGTCTGTGCAGACTTCCTGCGCTAAACGTTTACCGTGGCCCCGGCCCCTTCCCGCCGAACAAACACGAACCCCGCGATGCCAGACTTTGACAAGCAAAGCTTTACGTTACAACTAGTGCTGGGCGGTATGACCAAAAATTTATATCACGGTATTTTTCAAAATTATATCGGTTTCACGGTATATCGCTGTATTTTTTTTTTTTTTTTGAAGGCACAACTGGGTGTTAACCACATTTTCTAATCATTTAGCGGAATTGCTGCAGTAAATTGTCTTAGAATGACCTATTTTACTGTCACGAGGAGTGAATATTGTAGAAAAACATTCATATCTACACTAGTATTAATACAGGTTTGCATGGCCTCGCAAAATGATGCTATTTACAAAGAGGTGGCACTCGTTATTCTGATTAAGTGAAGGAATCAGAATGATGATAGTTGCAGTTAAAATACAGAACCCTTTTATTTTTCTAATTTTGCAAACAACTTGAAAAAACATATTTTGTAAAAAAATCAACATTAACGGCTTAGGTGGTGCAGCAGATTGCTGGTGTAGCCTCCCGCGGCTACAACTTTAGCTCGGCAACAATTGCAGATTATTCATATTATTAAATTTTATTTTATTTTATATATATTATAAATTTTATTTTTAAATCCAAAGAGCTTCCACACGACAGACACGGCTCCTCGTTCAGGAAGAAGTTCCGGAAGTGGAGCTTCCACTTCGGGACTTTCTCTGTTTGCAGCCATCACCGTTTAACCATAAACTAGTAGCGTGCTGTGCCTCCAGTGCAACTGCAAAACAGTCCCCTGTCAAACAATGTTCTGCGGCACTTACGTTCCGCCACGCGGCGTTCCCAACGTTGTGTGGCGTTGTGTGGACAGTACATCCTCACCGGTATTACGGTATATGAAAAATTCATATCATGAGAAAAATAAACATCGGTATTCGGTATGGACCGGTGTACCGCCCAGCGCTAGTTACAACCCCTGCAGCCGTGGCCAGGCATCCCTGCGCTCTCGTCTCTGCTTCGTCACATTTACGTTGCCTCTGCAGCGCCATGTTGGCACAAAAATTTTCAAATGCCGGCATATGGGAAGAGTTTGTTTCTGTTTAGGGATGCAAACCGTGACTCAGCGGCTAGAGCGCTCGTGTTTACGGCAGTGTGATTGCGGCGTGCTTGCATTCGTATCCTCTAAATCCATACTTGTCTATCTCGATGCCCAGCGGGTTGCTGGGACGGAGGGAGAGGGGAGAGATCCCTTTGTTGCGGTCCGACCTCATGTCGTAGTAGTTCATCTCAGGCACCCACACGGCGGACTGGTCCAGGATACCTGCAGGACGGGCGAGACACAGTCACCGAGGTCCAGGGCGTGCACGTTCACGCGCCACGTTTCGTATTTCAGCTGTGTTTCTCTCTGTCTTCTTTGCACCAGAACGGATTTTCAAGTCGATTCTGTGCAAACAGCAGCGATCGCAGTTACCACTTCAGACGAGACGCGCAAAGCGACAAATATGCATCATAGCAGCGTGCATAGCGCAAATAAATCTGCAAAAACATGAGAGAAAGCAAATAAGACAACATAAATGGGGGTTAATGCAGCACAGCCAGAAAACAGATTTGCAGAGGCCGCTGAAAGCTGATGAACTACAAAATCTAACACCGAGAGGGCCAATGATAATACTGTAATTATGCACCAGAATGTTTCAAGTTAAACACACACTCTCAGCTCATTTTAACTACATGTGTGGCTGACTTTAGCGGATAACTCGCGTTCGTGCATTTTCACTGGGACACAATGAAAGCAAATATTGTTGGTTCAATTTCAGGAACAACAGTGATTTGCGGCCGACTCTGATTATCTCACACTCAACTGTAGTTTCTCTTTTTCCTCCCTTCAACTCCACGTATGAGTTGAACATTTGTCCTCATCTCTTTCTTTGTGTTCTGTCTGTTTAAACGCTCTCCTCACTCAGCTTTCTCTCATCTAATCACTGACGGGGGTTTTAGTTTTTCACCTCTTGTGTATCGAGGGTCTTGGGACAAAAGTGAGGCTTCACACCTGACAGGTTTAGATAAAAGGCAGCTGATTTTTTTTTTTTTTTTTTTTTTTTTAAAGAGAAAGACAGAGACAAATTGCTATAGAGATGTAAATAATCATTATCTGCAGCCCTCGCCGTAGCGTCTCGTTGTAGCGTCTCACCGATCCTCTCCGGCTTCAGCAGCTTGAAGGAGACCGTGGAGGTGCCGAGGCCTCCCGACTTGGTGGTGACGATGATCTCCCCCTTGTCGTCTTTGGCGGGACCCACGCGGCACACTATTTTGCTGGCCGACATCCACTCGGCTGTCAGCATGCAGTTGTGGCCGCAGATGGACAGACCTGAGGTGGGAGGGAGAGGAGGGGGGGGGGGGGGGGGGTGAGAGGGGTGACAGATACAGACACACACTGACAGAGCAAATAAACAAACCGGAGCGCACACACACACACACACACACATATGGACACAGTCCAGGAGAAGAGGAGCTCACTCAGGACGGCACTGACGTCCATCAGCAAGTTCAGTCAAACTGTCACCGGGGGGGTCAAAGGTCAAGCTGGGGTCATGAGGGGTTTGGGTGGCCTTGATCTTCCTCCATCTCACTCATCCCCTCTGAGTTAATGCGTGTCTCTTCAGCGCTAAGTGGCTCATTACTGCCCTTACATCTGTCAGTCTCCTTTTTTAAACCTTCTTGAACACTATTTGGGCACGAGAAAAGAGAGACTGGGATCACTTTGACATTTCCAGCTGAGGAGGTTTAAAGCGCTTCGCATGCGCGGACCATCAAAGATTTGAGAAACCTGCGAGAGGTAATCAAATAGTCCGTAGAAGCGTGAATAATATGCCAATTAGAAGCACATTTCCTGCCTCTGTTCTCCAACTGGCCACTTCGTTTGATACATAAGCGCTCGCGCAGATTTTGTGCATATCTAATTATCTAAATCCTGACCCCCGGGGACGTTCACGGTCAGCTGCAGGTCCGTGGACCGGCCCCCAGCTCTCTGGACCGGCCCCCAGCTCTCTGGACCGGCCCCCAGCTCCCTACGGAGGAGGAACGGTCGCATTCAGGGAGAAATAACCGGCAAAAAAACACTCAAAACACTTGATAAGAACAAGATTTCGGTTGTCCGTCTGATGAAAGGGCAGCACAAACAATTCAATTTTCACATTAGCGAATGGCAATAAGCCCCTGATATCCTTAAAACAAGTAAAGTAATGAAATCATTAATAGCTTTTAATATATTAAAGCTGTTTGTGGCTCTGGATTCTGTTCTGAGCAGAGAGCTGCAGTGCTTTTATTCTTAAACAACAAACACAATGTAGACGCTTTTAGATTAAAAACAATGTTACAGGAGGCAAGAAAAAGAACTTAAAATTTGAATAATCACATTACAAAGGGGTGTGCGATAAATTCAAACTTAACCCTGCCAATTAAATCCAACTGATCACTCTGATTTCTAATTATTAGTTTCTTCTTAAGTTCTGAAAAAAAAAAAAAAAATGTAACATCGTGCTGGGCGATATGCGAAAAAATCATATATCACGATATGGACTATTTTATATTACGATAACGATTTATATCACAATATACCATAATAAAGTATGTTTTCAGTTATTCTCTGAAAAGTTTCATTGCTTACTTTTCAACTTTATTTTGAAAGGACATTTAGCTGAACTGTCACAAACATACATTTTAGTGCAGCAAAAACAGGTAGGTACAGAGGTACAGTAGCTTTCACATTTTTTAAAACTGCACAACAGTTTCTGAGAGGAAAAACATATTTTTGCACTGAAGTGATAGCGATAAAAAATAAACACAAATTATTTTTCAACTTTCTGAAATCTGTAACCTTGTAGTGCAAAGTTTGCAAACCAATATAAAGTGTCTAAAGTAAACATCAGGGTTGAAGAGAACTCTGTTTAAGGCATTAACCATGAATAAAAGTGCAAACATAAAAGGCTACTTTGTAGAAGTAGATATGATTCTATCAAATTTATCATTGCAGGTTATTTAATTACATATTTGCTGTAATAATTGATAAAATTAGGTTAGAAACGACAGAAACGATAGAAGAGAAATGGCACAATACACACTTTTCTATCGTCCCCACGATATGTATCGTCATATTGCCCAGCACTAATGTAACGTTGCAGAGGTATTTTGAAAAATTCGGATATAGAGTTAACAGAAATAACTCAGATATAAGATTTTATCTATGCAAAAGAATCTTTGATTTGAAAAAATAAATACATAAATTTGCAGCCATCGACTCAGTTTTAGTTCTGTTGAAACTGAATTTAAAATCAGGAAAGGATATATTTTAGAGTCACTCAAACCTCAAAAAAAAAAAAAAAAAATGCACCAGAAAAACATAGTCTGATTCCAGGTGACAAACTGACAACGTGAGGAAAATTATCTGCCACTCAGGGTGCTGAAGCTTCCAGAATAACCAGTTATTTATTTCTAACTCACTCAGAAACAACATGCGGTGGAAGAATTACAAGTTAATTTTGACTGCTCTGTCTACCCACTCCTGACTGGCTGTTACTTCTGTGCTCGAATCAACTTAACAACTCGGGAAACTTCGGCGGACGACTCCGCAGCCAAGACGCAGACGGAGGAAATATTAAGTGTTTTGAGAGTAAAATTGCTCGTTTCCATCTGCGTGGCGTGTGCCAGCTTCAAATCACTGGAGCTGTGTGCAGGAATAATGTGTGTCAAGTGGTTTCGGGGGTAAATCGTTTGCAAATTTATGTTTAGACGGAAGCAGGCGAACTGCAGGAAAGACGCCTCACTTGGGGGGGGGGGGGGGGGGGTTCAACCTAGGGATGCACGATAACTGTTTTTAAAACAGATACCTTTCAGCTCCTAAAGGCCGATACCATTAACACACACATATACCTAAGATCATTACATCAATACTATGAACAAAATCAAAAATAGTTTGGACTCTTTAAATGAACAGATATTTATTTTTTCCAATGAAAAACTATTGGCAAGCCTCTCAAACATTTTCATAAAGCTATCAAACAAACCTATTTGATATCTCACATCAACTTAAATAAGGTTCATTACTGACTGATATAAAAAATAAAGGCTCCTTGAACTGATGGAAATACATGCATCAGAATTACTAACTGAAAAAGATTAACATTTAAAGGATTTTGACTTGTGGTTCCATTTAAATTAATACCTTTAATTAAAGTAAATGAGGTTCAGTAGTTTTTATTTTTAATCTCATGGAAGCTTTAGATGAGAGGAATGATGGAGAGGAGAGACTGCTGCTGGCGTGGCGCACGTTAGCATTAGCTTCCGTTGGCTCACGCTAGCACGATTTCAAAACTCCATGGAAGTGATTGTTATGTTGTAGGTGGCTGACCAGGTTTTACGTATTAAAGCTTGTGATTCACTCGGAGGATTCGTCAAAAATAACCACCAAACTATCTTCTTCTGAAACTTTAACGAAGTTCCACGCCGCCATGTTTGTTGTGATCAGCGCTGTGCTGCAGGCTGCATTCAAGGTGTAACGTAAATTCCCACGTTCCCTCGTTTGCTAGTCGTTCTTTCGGCCTTTTCAATTTTTTTCTTTTTTTACGTGTAACATGTGGGAAAATACTGTGAATATCAATTCAAGTCAGCAACTACCAAAATGATGACTCGTTAACTACGAGTTGTTTTCTGCCATGAGGGGGTATTCTTGATTTTCCTGATTGAGAATTGTTTTTCTGATTATGCCGACGTCACTTGAACATAACATTCACTGCCGGTCATTTAAGACTCAGAGGGAGTGAGGTACTGCTGTGTTGACATAAATATAAATGTTATCGGGGCTATTCGTCATGATATCGGACTTATTGGGATGACGTCATAATTTCATGTTATCAGCCCGATAGTTATCGTGCACCCCTAGTTGAACCATCAAAACTGGCTGCTGTTAGCAGAAGTGTGAGGACGAGGTTGAAGGAGGAAGCTGTTGTATTGTATCTCTGGTATTTTGACCCAAGAAGAGTTTTGAAATCAAACTGAACTAAAGTAGAAACAACCAGACAGATCAGTTGGAGTCCGTGAGCTGTGACTGTTATTACCAACGAGGTCTGCCGGCCCAGTGCCCAGGTTTTCTCCACGGATGGTGACTTTGGTCCAGGCTGCACCTTCCTTGGGCGAGATGCCCGTGACCAGCGGCGGCTGACGTGGGCGTGACATGGTGGCCTCTGGGAAACTCAGTCAGCACCTGGACACGGAAAAACAGACAAACAGAAGAGAGGAGTCATGTTAACGGAGACATCTGGGCTGAACTGAAGCAGCTTTCAGGCAGACGCTCTGAAAATGAGTTAGGAAGTTTGTTCATTTGATCATTAAACAGCAGATAACAGTAAAAACTCTCTTAATGGTTAAAGCAGGGCTGGACGACACGACCTCAAATCAGCTTCACATTAACCAAACATTTCCTCCCTCACACACCGCTTTATAACTCTGATTTTAAAAGCAGGCTTTTTATGGCCGATTTGTTACAATGTTTTCAGCACATTTTAACCTTCGATTTAAAGCCACCAGCAATGTTTTACAGGTACGTAAATATGGAAGCATCGTCGCATGGTTACGGCAAACACATGAAAATGAAATCACCCTGGCAGACTGAGATCTGGACCCACTTTTCATTTATTTGTTTGAAGCACTTCCACGCAGACATTTCTGAAGGCTCTGGTGTTTGGGTGGCACATTTCTCTTGTTTGTGTAAGAGCATCTATTTAGCATCCAGTTTCACGGCGTCACACTCGTTTTCCCGTAAGCTGGTTTTCTTGTTTTTTAACCTCGTGGCGGTTGGTGAACAGCTCAGAGCATCACTGCCACCTTACGACGTCACAGACGTCGGTTTAAATGAGACAGTCGCACATGAGAAACAACAGTCACATTTACTTATTAAAAATAAATAATCTTTTTTTTATTTATTATTTTTTAATTGAAATTTTTTTTTCTTTTACATAAGAGTGGAGTGGGATGGGATAAGGGTTAATAGTGGTTCTGCTGCTGCTTTCAATATAGACTGTGTAAAACAACTGCTGTTTACTTCCTTGAAAGGTCTCTTATGCACATTGTATGTGAAAATGGTTGTATTATGCAAATGAAAAACCAAATAAACAGATGTAAAAAAAAAAATAAAAAAATAATCGCTACTAGTGCTGGGCGATATGACGATACATATCGTGGGGACGATAGAAAAGTGTGTATCGTGCCATTTCTCTTCTATCGTTTCTAACCTAATTTTATCAATTATTACAGCAAATATGTAATTAAATAACCTGCAACGATAAATTTGATAGAAACATATCTACTTCTACAAAGAAGCCTTTTATGTTTGCACTTTTATTCATGGTTAATGCCTTAAACAGAGTTCTCTTCAACCCTGATGTTTACTTTAGACACTTTATATTGGTTTGCAAACTTTGCACTACAAGGTTACAGATTTCAGAAAGTTGAAAAATAATTTGTGTTTATTTTTTATAGCTGAACTTCAGTGCAAAAATGTGTTTTTCCTCTCAGAAACTGTTGTGCACTTTAAAAAAAAATGTGAAAGCTACTGTACCTCTGTACCTACCTGTTTTTGCTGCACTAAAATGTATGTTTGTGACAGTTCAGCTAAATGTCCTTTCAAAATAAAGTTGAAAAGTAAGCAATGAAATTTTTGTCAAACTTTTCAGAGAATAACTGAAAACATACTTTATTATAGTATATTGTGATATATATCGCTATTGTGATATAAAATAGTCTATATCGTGATATATGATTTTTTCCATATCGCCCAGCACTAAAATAAACAGATGTAAAAAAAATAATAATAATAATAATCGCTACTAATCCCTGACATAATATAAGGCAATCACAGTCTCTTTAATCAATAAAAATGTGCTAATCTGGAGCACAAATCACAGTAAATAATTATATTTCTGTTCCAGAAGAGCTTTCACTGAATCCCCAGGTATTTTGTTTTTATATAACAAGGAATAGCAAAAAAAAAAAAAATGATCAGAATGTGGCTGGTGGCTAATTTCCCACCCTGTAGGTCTCAAAACAACGTATGCGCCGCAGCAGTTATCTTTCAGATAATAGGGAAAATAGAAAAGGCCGCCAAGAATGAAGGAGTAGACAGAGAGCAGGGAGGAAAGGAAGAATGTAAACTTCACAGAGAAGGATAAATAAACCTGCTCTCCCCATTCATTCCTCATAAGCCCACACAATATTGTACAGATTATTGCACCAAAGAAGGAGCAGCCATGCAAATCAGTTCATGTCGGGGCTGAGGAGCAGAAGAAAGAGCGAGAAAGGTTTCAAACAAAAAAAAAATGAAAGGATGTATTTCAGCACCGCAGATGTTTGCTAATAAATTACTGCCAGGTCTCAAAAAAAGAAAAAAAAAAAAAAAAAAAAAAGCTGACCAATGTCGAGTCTGTGAAGCAGCAAAGCTTCCGCCCTTTCGCTCCGCAGCCAAAACACGTTTACCGCTAACAATGCAGGACTTTCTGCAAATTCACGGCGGTGAGCGTTTATTCTAAATTCGTTCCAGGCTCGCTAACTGGTTTTAAGTATACAAGTGCAACACAATTTCCAAGAGCCAAAATAATTGTGATATAGAAGGAAGACCACTGATGGGCCCGCTCGCTTAGAAGTGGGAGCGTTTTTCTAATAGATTATTAGATTTGTTGAGAGACTTATTTATGAAAATGACAGAGTGGCTCACAAATGATCAGTTAGCGAATCTTCGGTTTGTAACCTCAAACAAAAACTCGACTTTCCTTCAGGAACGCAGAAACCGGAGCAGCCTGAGAGCGGAGCGCGAAAAAAGGACCGGATCCCACAAAAAGAAGTGGGACGGCGGCGCGCGTCGTGACCCAGAATCCTCCTGGAGTGGGAACGTTTCTGGAAAACACTCCGAGACGGACGGCTCCTTCCCTTCGCCGGTCGCCCTGACATCCCAGAGTTAATGAGAAACCTCCAGTGGGATTTAGCTCGTGTTGTTGCTGCTGTCGTGCACTTGTCAGAGGAAATGAAGGGGGCTATGGATCTGACATGATGAAGATAAGAGGTTAACAGGCCCAGAACCAGAGCCTGGTAGATCCTTCATCAATCCCACATGTTTGGAGCGGGGGGGGGGCGGTCAGGGGACGGGGATTTTTATTTTGTATAATTTTGACTCCGCTTCCAGGAGTGTTTCGATGCTAACCCTGCTAATCATGGAAGCACACGTGAACAAACACACATAAACCTGCTTGGCCACACACGCACACGCACATGCACGCGTGCATACATGCATGCATGCATGCATACATGGACGCATGCATGCGCTGGGCAGAGTGACGGCTCAGCCAGGTTGCGTGCGAGGGGCCCAGGCGAGTGTTGTGTGGTCTGGTTGTATGCAAGTATGTGGAAGGATCTCCAAAGAGGTCTGGCCAGCGCGTGTGTGCGTACATGTGTGTGTGTGTGTGTGTGTGTGTGTGTGTGTGTGGTCTGGGTGTGTGGTCTCTGGCGTGGGCCTGGGGAGAGCCTGCTGACGGCTGGGATGAGAAAAGAGCCGCTGTGTTTACTTTACTCTGGGGGCTGTGCATGGACACGGGAACACTGCCCAGACCCTCCTCTGTAACGCCGCCGCCGCGCACGCACACACACACACCACACACATGCGCAGATGCGTGGCGCGCCGTACGCGCCGAGAGCGGGGGGACTCTTGCACAACGCTCGTGTCACGCATTGCCACGGATACCCTGCGAACGCAGCGACAGCAGATGTAACTTCGTTCAGGCAGAAGCCGGACTGTGAACGACTGACGAAACTGGAAACATGTGACACAGACGGACTTTTCTAAAAGAGGGATAAAAGTATGATCCTCTAGGGGGCATTAAGATGACATGCTGCATGTGTCCAGCACCGGCATTCATGGATCAGATTCATCTACTGACAACACACGAACCAAATCTGTCCTCTTTTAATCTGCACCGTTCCCTCTCTTCCCTCTCTCTGCTACGACGGCTAAAAATTTATTTATTTTGCTTTGACACTGACTGAAAAACACTAATACGTTCTTTAGCAATATTTTAGAATACATGGAATTAAAACAGGACAGTTTAATTTAATATACAGCGTGTTCAGTGAGAGGCTTCTTCAGGTCCGTTGCAAGACAGAAAGATATAGAAGATCATTTCTGCCAGCAGCCTCCACAACAAGACATCCTACTATTATTAATTCAATATTATTAGTGCTGTCATTTATTTATTGTTGGAAAAAAAAAAAAAAAAAACCTTACTACAATGTTGAATTTCCCTTCTGGGATTAATAAAGTATTTTTCATTTCATCAACAGAGGAAAATAAGAGTCCTCAGCGGTGTATGTTGCATGACGACAAGGGTTTTTAGATAAGAAAGGACTTGAATTAACATATACAGATTTTGCTGATTTTTAAATCATTTTTAAATCATTATTATTAGGGGTGCACAATAATTATCGACCAGATAACTATCGCGCCGATAACAGGAAATTATGACGTCATCCCGATAAGTTCGATATCACGACGAATAGCCCCGATAACATATATTTTTTTGTCTCTGAGCCTTGAATGACCGGCAGTGAATGTTATGTTCAAGTGACGTCGGCATAATCAGAAAAACGATTACTCAATCAGGAAAATCAAGAATACCCCCTCATGCCAGAAAACAACTCGTTAACTCGGTCATAATTTTAGTAGTTGCTGACTTTAATTGATATTCTAAGTATTCTCCCACATGTTACACATAAAAAAGAAAAAACAGAAAAGGCTGAAAGAACGACTAGCAAACGAGGGAACGGAGGAATTTACGTTACACCTTGAATGCAGCCTGCAGCACAGCGCTGATCACAACAAACATGGCGGCGTGGAACTTTGTTAAAGTTTCAGAGGAAGATAGTTTGCTGGTTATTTGTGACAAATGCTCCAAGTGAAGGAGGAAAAAATAGAACAATCTTTAATATGTCAAACCTGATCAGCCACCTGAAACATAACCATCGCTTCCATGGAGTTTTGAAATGGCGCTAATGTGAGCTAACGTGAGCTAACATGAGCTAATGTGAGTAAGCCAGCCTCCCCTCTCCTCGCCATCATCTCTCTCATCTAAAGCTTCCATGAGATTAAAAAATTAAAACTACTGAACCTCATTTACTTTAATTAAAGGCATTCATTTGAATGGAACCACAAGCCAAAATCCTTTAAACCTAATTTCTTTGTTACTATGGAGTACACTTTTTTAATTTATTTACAGAGACAAGTCTAACTTGTGTCAGTACATTATGCACTTTGCATTTTTTTTTATTGTCATTGAGGAATGCATTTTTTCAGTTAGTAATTTTGATGCATGTATTTCCATCAGTTCAAGGAGCCTTTATTTTTTATATCAGTCAGTAATGAACCTTATTTAAGTTAATGTGAGATATCAAATAGGTTTGTTTGATAGCTTTATGAAAATGTTTGAGAGGCTTGACAATAGTTTTTCATTGAAAAAAATAAATATCTGAATATTTAAAGAATTTCAAAACTGCTTTTGGTTTTGTTCATTAGTGTTGATGTAATGATCTTAGGTATGTGTGTGTGTTATCGGTATCGGCCTTTAGGAGCTGAAAGTTATCGGTTATCGGTATCGGTTTAAAAAACAGTTATCGTGCATCCCTAATTGTAATTATTATTATTACTATTGGCAAATAAATACTGACTATTTTTAGATTACAGAAGTGTCCATACAGCTTGTACAAAACCAGAGAGCAGAGCGGATGTTGTAGCTCCAAAGCTGCCGGGGTTGACACTGGGTCAAGTTAAATCATTTTATTTTAAATAAGAATTTCGCACATTTTGGAATTACATCAAATGGAGTAACAATTTCAGGGTGTTCATAATTTATTTGTTCCTGCTGCTGAAATTAAAACAGCAAATACAGATTGTGTGTAAAGCTGTACTCATGATGGTGAGCAGAATTCAAGCCTGTACTTAATTGTAAAAAAAAAAATTATGTTAAATACCATTAACTGTTAAAAAAAAAACAAAAAAAAAAACTGCAAGGTTTAAACAACTTTTTTTTAGCATTACTGATTCACGCAACAGAATTCTGTAAAAAATAAATGCAAGAAACAATTCCATCTAAAAAAAATTGACCTTATATGTGGCTGCGAGGAGAATGGCAGGTTATTGATGAACTGAACAGACAAAATAATAAAATAAATAAATAACAAACATTTAGTGCATTTACAGCGAATAAAACTGACCCGAACTAAGACAGCAGTTCGGAAAAGAAACTACCATGTAAACGACAACTTCATTTCTGAAAAACGATCGTATTCGAAGGACCCGACAAACCACATTAAAACATGTGACCATTTCCAGTCGTAGTCACAACACAATCATAAGCATAATATAAGACGTTATATCGAGCCTGCACATACGGCAGTACTGAAATTACTGAGGACGACTAGTGCAAAACCAAGATGAGCAGGGCTAAAACTGAAGAGATGTATTTAAGATTTTGCAAAGACTGGAACAAAACACAGCAGCTACGGTGGTATAACGCCGTTTGCGTTGATGCATGAAACTCCTGGAGGGAATACTGGAACAAGGTGTTATATGGAGTTTTGCATACGTGCCGAGAAATGCATCATCATCATGGGAACAATCAGAAATGAATTCTTCTGGACATTCCAAGATGCATCTTCAAATGCATCAGAACGTCCAGTAGTTTTCGCTTTTCTGTGTGTTTCCTCCTGTAGTTCCCACGAGGCGGATTAGCAGTAAATGCAAAAGGAACGTGGCATTAACTGACCTGTGCTCTTTAGTATGTGAACCTGGACTTAGTGCTGGGCGATATGGAAAAAAATCATATATCACGATATGGACTATTTTATATCACGATAACGATATATATCACGATAACAAAGTATGTTTTCAGTTATTCTCTGAAAAGTTTGACAAAAATGTCATTGCTTACTTTTCAACTTTATTTTGAAAGGACATTTAGGTGAACTGTCACAAACATACATTTTAAAATGTATGTTTGCAAAAACAGGTAGGTACAGAGGTACAGTAGCTTTCACATTTTTTTTAAAGTGCACAACAGTTTCTGAGAGGAAAAACACATTTTTGCACTGAAGTTCAGCTATAAAAAATAAACAAAAATTATTTTTCAACTTTCTGAAATCTGTAACCTTGTAGTGCAAAGTTTGCAAACCAATATAAAGTGTCTAAAGTAAACATCAGGATTGAAGAGAACTCTGTTTAAGGCATTAACCATGAATAAAAGTGCAAACATAAAAGGCTACTTCGTAGAAGTAGATATGTTTCTTTAAAATGTATCGTTGCAGGTTATTTAATTACATATTTGCTGTAATAATTGATCAAATTAGGTTAGAAACGATAGAAACGATAGAAGAGAAATGGCACGATACACACTTTTATATCGTCCCCACGATATGTATCGTCATATTGCCCAGCACTATCTGGACTTAATAAAAACTTGGGGAACAGTGTAAAATGAAAACAACAGAATGCAACGATTCAAAAAAATCTCATAAACCATATCTTATTTATAAAAGATGACACGTTTGAAGGTGAGAAAATGTGTCATCTCGAAAAAATAAGGTCATTTTGAAAGTGATGGCACCAACACGTCTGGGACGTCTGGGAACTGAGGAGTCCAGTCGTTGGAGTTTTGGGAGATCGAAAGTGTTCCCGTTCTTTCCTGATTCGGGATTTGAGCTGCTGAAACCTTCCTCGATCACTTTTGTCATATTTTCCGTTGCATGATGCGCCTGAAGTCGCTGTTGAAAGGTCTGGACAGCCGACAGGTCAGTTCAGCGCCCGGACACTTAACTACCATGAAGCAACGCTTTTGTCGCAGACGCAGAAATCGGCTTTAGCGCTGTCTAGCTGAAAGATGCACTCCTCCTCTGAAAAAGACGCCGTCTGGATAGAGCAGATGTTGCTCTAAAACCTGAATATACCTCTCAGCGTTGATGTTTCCCTTCCAGATGTGCTGGAGCTGATAATAAGCCATCTGGTCCCGCTCCTCTTCAGTCCAGACGACGTAGCGTAAATGGCTTCCTTAAATAATTTCAAATTTTGCCTCGGTCCGTTTCAAACGAGCTTTGACCCAGTTTAGGCAGCAGCATTTATGGATCATTTTCACATGTCGGCTTCTACTTTCCATGTTATAACTGTAACCTGCACAGCGAAAAGTTGTTCTGACAGTAATTTCCAGAAGAGTTTGCTGGGCCCCTGCGGTGATTTCCATTACAGAACCGTGCCTATTTTCACTGCTTGATGTAAGATTTAGATGATGAGATGTTACAAGTCTTCATAGTTTCATTATTTTGTTGAAGTTTTTAAAATCTGTACCAACATCTGGGCCCCATTTCAACTTTGCCATTTTGTTGTAACGCATGAATATGAACAACTTCACCAGGTAACCCTGGTAGGTGAAAGCACCCCCCTTATTCACTGTTCTGATAGACAGCAAGGGATCATATGTGGGAATGACTCCAAGCAACAGAACTAAGGAAAACCTCCTATCAAATGCAATAACGCAGACAACCATGTTTACTTTGAATGGATGAAACCCTATAATTGGATGGTTTTATTTGCATAAACTTGGGCCAAGCTCTTTTCTTTTTGAAGCTCTGCTGCCTTCCAGTCACTGATTACTTCTCCTGATTCTCGCTTCACAGTTTTCTGTTTTTTCTCTCATCGTAAACAGAATATACAGACATTCGGGTCCACGGACTGGTGGTTGAACAAGGACAGTTAAACTGTCACATTTAATGACGCTGTTTAATGACAGCGCCTCCTCCCACACCGAGGAACCATTACACTTTAGGGGGTTTAAACATATTACCAGCTACTCCACCCCAATCTTTAACTGGAAAACGGGAAAAACTGCTCCGGCGCAGGCACGCTAACCTACGTGAACTATCTGACCCATCCTACCAACACGCAAAATCACACAGCGTCACGTGTAGGGATGGAGCGGTTATCAGTATTACAGTAAAGCGCGGTAAAATTTTACGCGATAACGATTACCGTTTATGTTTGACTTTGTCTCATTATCGCGGTCGATTACCGCAATAATGATATGTAATATGATATGTAATGATATGTAATAATATATGTAATATATGATGTAATAGCAACTTGAAGGAGCTAAGGCTAATGCTTCAACCTACTGAGATGTTTGACCAAGAGTAACGTGGTCGACACGCTTCGCTAACTCACATTTCGTAAACGTTAGCGCTCCGGGTCGATTGACAAAGGACCGGAATGATGTTCTTCGTGTCTCGCGTGAATATGTAGCTTGTAACATCAGCATCATAACGTTAGCATGGCGGAAAGTGGTGATAGCACGTAGGACATTGAAAAATTACATCGGAAAAAGGACTGGAACCATGTTCTTCTGATGCAGTTAAAATATTAATTTATTCCATTAACTGATCCGACAACCATAATGCTGGTCATAAACTCTTTTGCCCTTCCAGGTCAAACAGCTAACCAATAACAGGCAGCTACCTGACCCTCAGGTAACAACACAGCGACACCCACAGACACACAGAGTGAACTACAATTCAGAACAACATATTTGGCTCCTTTACAACTGTTTCTTTATTTGCACATTTATACGTATTTAAGGTTCAGCTTAAAGTCCAAAGTTTATTTCATTTGAACTTCACTATAATTTTTGTCCCTGATAATTGTTTGCATATTTTGACCTACTTTGTTTGTTAAAGTGTTTATTTAAATTTGCACCAGACAAATAAGCTTTGTTCCTGTTATTTATTTTGTTTATTTAAAATAAAACCTCTTTCTGTGCCAGGTGTTTGCCCTTTTAATGTGAAAGTTTCAATTTGATTTTAATTTGGCTTCTGATGTTTTAGTATGACAAGAAAATCCCAATATTTTGTGAAATTATTTAAATATATGTGTTTTTTGGACATTTGTACAGCAATTAAGAATATCGTGATAATTTGGTCACTATAATCGAGATATCAAATCTTCTATATCACTACATCCCTAGTCATGTGACTGTCATGAATAAGGCGTTCATGCCTTGGATCATTTGAACTGCTGAGGTAAAAAAGAAAAAGTGACTCACATATGGCAATGATTGGCATGAACGTGCGTCTAAGTGTGTAAGAGATTGTGATGGGTTTAGTGGGCACAAAGGGTCCCATTTAAACAGCTCATCACCCTCGGTCCATCCCCCTCCAAACACCACACACACACCAATACCATTTCACTTCATGCTCCCCAACACTACACAAACACCAGATTCCATCAAAGATCCCCCCCCAAAAAAAAAAAAAACCTCCTCTGAATGCACAAAGCCTGCCAAACATCACCCAGCTTGAGATGACTGGTCTGATCACACAGGCAGGATGGAGCTTTAAACAATCATCCTCAGTGTTCGCTCTCACACCGCGGCCCCCACATTCCTCTACGGCGTGGAGACGCTAACGTACCTGACGGACAAAAAAATTAACCATAATACGTGTCAAATGTGTGGCGCTTCAAATAAAAAAGATCAGGTTAAAATGTACGGCGCAGGCCATACAGACCGACAGTGACTCAGCACTGTTTTTCCGTGACAGACGAGGACGGGCCGAGCTCGCCGTCCCATCGTCCCCGTCCCGCCTGCCCACGGGCTCTGTTATGTTTAGAGCTATCTGCTTGTTTGTTTGTCGGTCTCAAGTGCTTTGCGGAGTTTCGCTTAATGAAGTGAAGTCCTCGATTTCCCATATAAAAATCTTGTAGCAATAAACAGAAATATGAAGAACGGGCCTGCGACTGCAGGAAAATGTTTTTGGAGGATTAAGAGGATGGAGACAGGCGGCTCTGCCCGGTGACATGGCAGAACGGAGCGATCTGGACCTTCACGAGCCGGGCTGCAGCGCTGCTGCTCAAGCTAGCTGCTTCACGTAAAAAAATAAATAAATAAAAAAATTCACAAGCGTGAGAAACGTCCAAATTATATTTTAAACATGGTTGTTTATTCTACAAATATGTAGGTTTTCTAAGGTTCCAATAACAATTAATTAACGATGAATATTTACAATAACAATACTTTTTATAATTACTGTCTGATACGCCAGTTGTTTTCTAGATTTCATATTATTTGATCAATAAAATTGTCTCGCTTGACCAAATTTCTGAATATTTATTTTGCTATCTAAGAAGTCTAAAAATGTTCCAATCTAAAAAGTCATTAGCTTGTTATCCCAGACAGCAATCTGCAAAAAAGCCCAACCTACCACATTTCCCCCCCAAAACAAACAGGCAGGGCCACCCAAATCTTTCAATTGGAGCCCCAGTGGGGGACAGGAAATGGATCAATGTAGCCTTGGCCCCGCGCCCCCCCCCCTCTTCACCTTCACCTCTCTGAGCAGCGCTGAGTTTGGGGAAGCGAAGGAGGTGATGCACAAGCGTGGCCTTGTTAGTACGGCTGTCAACACAACGTACGGCCATGTTTCCTCGGACGCTACAGCGGCCCCGCTGGTAGCTTATCAATCAACGGTGTTCATTTGAGCACAGAGTAGGTTCAAGTATGTAAGTAAAGTCATTTAGGTGTATGGGAATATTAATATTTGAAATCATGCAAGTGATGTAAAGGTGCAGTCTTGATTTCTGACTAACGTTCATATTCGCATGTTTCAAGTTTTTACATTTACTTTAAATGTAAAGATGTCCTGAGTTGTCAAACTAATACAGGTGAAACCAGACGTTTACATACACTACAAAAAACACACACATAACCTTTTTTTTCCTTATTGTCTGACAATTACATGATGTTTTTTAATTTGGAATTAATAATTCCGAATTAAATAATTCCGAATTAAACTATTTTCCTTCGAGTTTACATGGAAATAGTAATTCCGAATTGAGGTTTACATGGAAAACACGTTTGTTCGGCTTTATCCAATTCCGCTTTAGGTCTGGGGGTTGGGAAGGGTTCTGATTGGATGGGGGGGAAGAAAACAAACTTAGCAACAACTCGGTTAGCAACAACATTCCACTTATTTTTGACCTGGGTGGCGTCTCTATCTGCGAACCTCCTTCATTTAACCTAGCCGCTACAACTTTGAAAAGCTCACAATTTTTATGTTTCCTGCCATCTGTTCTTTTAATTATTTCCAGTTCCTCCAAGCTATTTATTAAATAAATCGTTTCTGCTCTTGAACACCGTTTACTGTGTGCTGCCATCTTGAAACTTTGTTTTGAAAACAAGCCCAGCGTGGAATATAAGCGTCATCGCGACAGACGGGCAAGAGAACTAGCATGCGCAGAAAGACGGGAATTAATTTAAACAGGAATGAGTGTATACATGACCACGGAATTATTTAATTCGGAATTAAAATGGGAATAAACCAGCCACTTACTTCGGAATTAAGTTTAATTCGGAATTGACATTTTCATATAGAATTAGGTGTTTACATGGTAACTTTTATTCGGATTTAACTTTAATTCTGAATTAAAGAGGAATTAAACTTCCCATGTAAACGAACTGATTAAATCTAAACTTTTCCTGTTTTAGGTCAGTTAGGATTCTAAAATTGATTGCTACTTGCTAAATGCCAGAATAATGAGAGAGATTATTTTTTTTAGGGAATTTTTATTACTTTCTTCAAAGTCAGACGTTTACACACGCCAAACATGTGCCTTTAAATAATTTGGGAAAACCCGGACAGTGATGTCATGGCTTTGGAAGCTTCTAATAGGTTAATATGTAAATTAATTGGAGACACACACTAGGGATGGAACGGTTACCGGTATTACGGTAAAGACGGTAAAATTTTACGCGATAACGATTACTGTTTATGTTTGACTTCATCTCATTATCGCGGTCGATTACCAGGATATGTAATATCAGCCTCATTCAAGTGTGCGAGCGACTCGCGACTGTGTCTCACGTGAATTTGTAGCTTGTAACATCGGCGTTGTAACGTTAGCATGGCGGAAAGTGGTGATAGCACGCAGGATATTGAAAAATGACCGGAACGATGTTCTTCTGATGCAGTTAAAATATTAATTTATTCCATTAACTGATCCGACAACCATAACTCCAGCAGTTAGCGCCACAACGGTCAAAAACCTTTTGCCCTTCCGGGTCAGACACCTAACCAATAACAGGCAGCTACCTTTATACCTGACCCTCAGGTAACAACACAGCGACACCCACAGACACACAGAGTGAACTACAATTCAGAACAACATATTTGGCTCCTAAACAACTGTTTCTTTATTTGCACATTTATACTTATTTAAGGTTCAGCTTAAAGTCCAAAGTTTATTTCATTTGAACTTGCACTATAAGTTTGTTCCTGATAATTGTTTGCATATTTTGACCTACTATGGTTGTTAAAGTGTTTATTTAAATTTGCACCAGACAAATAAGCTTTGTTCCTGTTATTTATTTTGTTCATTTAAAATAAAACCTCTTTCTGTGCCAGTTGTTTGGCCTTTTAATGTGAAAGTTTCATTTTGATAAGATTTTGGCTTTTGATAGGGGTGCTCCGATCGATCGGTGACCTGATCGGATCGGCCGATATGCATATGATCGGGATCCGTCAGAATTGTCATTAAAGCCGATCAAAAGAGCCGATCAAAAACGCTCTATTCTCGTGCGCATACACTGTGTATAGACCGTTTCGGGCCAGCCCCCCCCGGAAGTACCCCGTCCACCATTGCGGGGTTGTGCTACAGAGCGGCACTTTCACCGGCTCGCAGATTAACCAGTGTTTTTCTCTTTGTACAAATATATATTTTTATAATGTCGAGTCGGTCGAGTGGGAATACATGTTCCGTCATAACTGTGCCAACAATGGCGTGAAAATTCAACAATGGAAGAAGAAAGTATGAAATACACAAGCCTTTACTGCACGAAGACTGCCTTGTTTGCAGAACAAGAGGTTAGGAAGACGTGGGTGAAAAATATCAACAGAAAGGACTTTGTTCCAAATGAATACAGCCGGGTGAGTTTTCGTTAACATTCAATCTCGTACTACTCATAGTCTCGCTGAGAGTCCCGGACGATTCTGGCCGAAAGAACAGCAGTATGAGGCTACTGTAGCCCTCGGCACTAGCACAAGCCTATAAATCAGTGAATGAATGAATGAATTACTTAGGAGAATGATTAAATAAATTAAATATAACATTAACACATAGCCTAATTTACTGCTAGCGTTAACGTTACAGTAGCATAATCTTTATGGCTTGTTGACATTAGTTATAGCCAGCGTTGCAGCGTTCCACAGTTTTTAGTGTTTGATTATAGGAATAGATCATGCTATTTCCATAACCAATCATTAAAAACAGCGATAAAATACCTTCATCTGTAACTGGAGACCACTGCCTAACATCATCAATCCAAGACATGTCTGCGTTATCCGTAACAGATGCTCCACGCTGCTGTGTTTGGGTTAGTTGGTGGAGCACCGCACAGTCCAGTTATGGCTGGGCCACTAGGGGGCGCATGTCCACAATTTTCAAGTCGAAAAGGTCTAAGACAGCAAGAAACAAAGGGAAATAAATACGATCGGTGATCGGTATCGGATCGGCCGATATTGATTTCAGTGATCGGTGATCGGTGATCTGCCCCAAAAACCCTGATCGGAGCACCCCTAGCTTTTGATGTTTTAATATGACAAGAAAATCACAAGATTATGTGAAATTATTAAAATGTATGTGTTTTTTAGACATTTGTACGGCAATCAAGAATATCGTGATAATATCGTAAACCGTGATAATTTGGTCACTATAATCGAAATATCAAATTTTCCATATCGTTACATCCCTGGCACACCCAAGGATTTCAAGGCGTACCTCAAACACACCGTTTCCTTGTGTGAAATCATGAGAAAATCAAAGAAAATCAGATATATCAAGAAGTGAATTGTGGACCTCCACCTGTCTGGTTCATTCCTGGATACAGTTTCCAACCTGAAGGAGCCTCGTTCATCTGTTCAAATAATTCTCCACCAGTATCAGCACCATGGGAATGTCCCGCCATCACAGCACTCAGGAAGGAGATGAACCTGCCCTGGTGTGAAATGAATGTATCAACCCCAGAATAAAAGCAAAACACCCTCTGAAGATGCTGCTGAAGCTGATGTCGTCATCCACAGAGAAACCAGTCCTGAACCAACATGGACTGAAAGGCCCAGTCAGCTAGGAAGAAGAAATTACCCAAAAAGCAACGTTAAAACGACAGATTACAGTTTGAAAATGCACACAGGGACAAAGACATTTTGGAGACACATCCTGATCTGATGAAACTAAAATGTAACTGTTTGGCCATAATGAGCATCGTCAACGGAGAAGCTCACAAGTCTGGGAACACCATCCCAACTGTGAAGTATGGGGGTGGTAGCATCATGTTGTGGGAGCGTTTTACTGCTGGAAGGACTGGTGCACCTCACAAAATAGATGGCATCATGAAGAAAGAATATTTTCAGGGTGAATTCCAATTCCTCCCTTAACCCCCAATCTCAACCCTCAATCTCAAAAATGCGTCCTCCCGCTAAGTCCAAGTGCTGTCCAGATTCTAAGAACATCAAGTTTGAGGGCTGTATCACCCTCAATATTGAGATTCTCAGGCACCACCCTTGGAAGTGAGGGCTACCCAGAAGACATTGCGTATTTTTGCCAAAACGTATTCGAAAAGGATGGTGCCGAAAAAAGTGAGCTTCAAATGTAGAGCTGAGCGATTTTATCGATTCTGCGATATATATCAATATTTTATTGAGTATCGAGTATCAATTTTTCAGCTGCGGGTATCGATATTCTAAGCTTCTTCCAAAACCACCGTGTCCCACCTTTAAAAGTTTGCAAGCAACAAATTGCACTGTTTAAATAAATGAAACTATTTCTCTCAACAAATCTTTTATTCATTTTGTCCAACATTAGCAAGCTGCCTGTCAGCCATATAATGTGTAATTGATGCTTTCAGTTCAATTAATTCAAACAGTCTTTGGAACACTCAACAAGATGTCACCAAAATCACTTTGTCACTTTAAAATCTTTCGTAAAATGATGTAAATGTATTGTAAGATGAATATCGATATATATATATCGCATCGCGAGCCGAATATCGCGTATTGTATCATATCGCGAGATTAGTGTATCGCTACAGCCCTATTCAAATGTAAGTATTTTCATAGTTAATAAAGATATAAATGTTACGAAACTATCTTATTGTCTTCGTTATATACATTTATATTATCTTATCCTTCTTCTATGTCTTCTTCGTCGTTTTCTTGACAGACTGGATGTAGCTTTGGCGTAAGGCTGCTGCCCCCCCCACAGTCTCAAGACGTAACTGCACTCAAGGGGTGTCCCATTTCTAAGTCACAAGATAGACCCTGACACTTACTTTCGAGGGCCAAACACTGAGGGTTGAGATTGAGGGTTTAGGGAGGAATTGGAATTGGCCCTTTGTGACAAAGCAACATCTCAAGACATCAGCCAGGAAGTTCAAGCTTGGGTGCAGAGGGGTTTTCCAAACGACAATGACTCTAAGCATACCACCAAATTAGTTACAAAGTGCTTGAAGGACAACAAAGTCAATGTTTTGGAGAGGCCGTCACGAAGCCCAATATGTTAGCAGAGCTGAAAAGGCGTGTTTGGATCAGGAGTCAGTTGGTAAGTACTGACTGAGACCAAATCCTTTTCCTTTGGTGATAACCAGCGGAGACGCCTGTAGGGGACCTGGACCCGTCCCACAGGGTCAGCAGTTCATCCCACAGCAAAACTTCCCGACAGCTGTTGTCCCATAAGAAACTCTCATCCACTGCTACTTAAATGATAAAGATCAAAGATTACATGATTTTCTTTTTTTTTTTTCTCCTAAGGGATTTCTGTTTATTAATCTCCTATTTAATTCTGCAGAGCATTTCAACAGTTTTATAGCAGATGGCCACGTCAGGGTGTCTGAATTTATTTCACAGACAAAACCTTATCAGAACTCTTGACAAACAAGGTTCCACTCCCTTTTTCACATATTTTAGCCAATTAATCTTTCCAGAATTTCACATACAATCTATGAAAAAGGTTGAAATGTGACTAAAAAAATGTGTTTTGCATCACAACCGAGTAAGACGACCCAACAATAGCTGTGACTCACGAGGGCAAATGAATTGGTTGAAGAATCACTGATTACAAAACATACTTTCCTGTTTATTAGTGTGGTAATGTTCCAACTCATGTCAGAAATCCTGGTGCAGAGTGAATATTGGATTTATGTGAGTTGATATGATACTCGCATATCAAATCAAAACAGCTACATGTGTCATAAGAATTAAAATTACATATTTTCCCTGAGTCGTTCGTGCATCATGCAATCACAACACGCTAAGCACTCTCCTGCGATTCAGAGTCAATTGCATTTAAAAAGTTAACAACAATCATCTCATGTGGGTAAACGGGGTATAAGTCCTGCTCAGTTTAGAATACTGGACAAATTCAGACAGACCAGCAAAAATATGTGGTTTCACCCTGCGTCTGAAAGGGTACTTAAATTATATAAATTTATGCCACTACCTAACACTAATTTATATGCAAATATGAGCACTGATTTACTTTATTTCTTTTTTTTTTTTTTTTTAAATATTTTTAATCTAAAATATACAGTTTAATAGGACAAGGATTAATGGATTTGGCCATTTCATTTTTCAGAGGTTTGCAGGTCTAGTTATCTTTTCTGGACATTGTTGGCAGTTTGTCTGTGGTTTTCATGTTATTCATATTGATATCTGAATTATATCATACTTGGCCAAAATTAAGCAACATATTGTAATAGAAATGTTGTCCATATCACCCAGCACTACAGTGTAATAGTTTTATTTCATCTTACTTTTTTTTTTTTTTTGGAGTCATTCCCATGGATCTAATTACAATGAATTAATTCCAAAAATAAATTATGCCCAACACGTTCATTTTATTATATGCAGCTTAATGGGGAAGATATGAGTTAATATAATGTACTAGTGTTTAATGTACTGAGTGTGTTTCCAGAAGCTATTAGGATCTGGTTGGAGGTTCAGAGGGTTTTGATCCAGATGTTGAATATTTGCACTGAATGTAATCGCTGAATTACTAGTATGTAAACAGATCTCTGGTACACAACGAAAATTAAAGTTTAAAGCTTTGAAAACCACTAACAAGTTAATGGTTGTGTGAAGAAACTACACAAAACCTGTTTCTTGGAAGAGAAAAAAAAACAGCAAGAGGAAAGATGGTGATGACATTTATACTGCAAGGATTACCACACCGTATTTACCATAGGAGCTTCGTGGTCTGTCAGAAGTAAAACGTATGAGCTATGACAAGCAACAACAAAAAAAAATACGCAACATAATTTTAAAATTGCCTCAAATTTCATGTAAGTTTGGCTCAGCTGATAACACTGCTGCTGACACCGAGCGTAATAATATTAAAAGTCCAGTCTCACAACCGTTTCTACAAACGTCAAATATCACAGACACATTAAGGGCACACAGTACAGTAAACCAAAACAACTTATTGGCGATTTAAAAGAAAAAGACGAATGGTTTGTTGACAAATTTGACAGCTAACATTAGCGTATGCTAGCATTCGCTAGCAATCCGATTCGTTGTAACAGGAAGGTTAAAAAAACCGTCATTTCCATTTTGTCTACAACATACAAGCAGCTAATATTTCAAGATACCTCGTCAAAGTTATCACCAGTCTATCTTGAGAGCTTAAGCAGATAATAATTGAGAGGAAAAAGGAAAACTCACCGCTCTCAGCTGCTTTCCTGCAGCGACAATTTCCGGTATACTGTGACTGCTTCCGGCCGACGCCTTCAAAATAAAATGAGATAAACGCTTCTGTCGCAGGTTTTGACTATTGTAAACAATGGTTCAAGGAAAACACTTAAAGTAGCCGTTTATATTAATGAAGTCATTAACCTTGTAAACATACACATGCCATTTGAAAATTTTAAATGTGTCACTTTTAATTGAGGCAGTTTTTGCTGAATGATTCTGAAAGAAAACGAAGACAATACATACACATTAAACATTTTTCTACATTTTGTGCCCCTCCCTATTAAACACAATATACATTTCCATGGTTTGGTCTTCCAGTGTTTGCAGTTATCTTATGACAGCAAATTATCATGGTATTTTTGTTTAATGTCATCTGCTTTTTATACTTTTTAAAACCTTCTATGAATTATAATGAAAGTCGAAGATTGTTGGCAAGAGGATGGACTTTATGCAGCAAGAAAAGCAACCTGCCGGCTCCCCTGAAGATTTGGATGTGCCTTGTGTGAGAATCATGGAGCCCAGTGGGAGACTTGCACTTTTCTCATCTCTCTTTTCACGGTGCATCACTGAGGTATTTCCACTTGTTCTGGGAAAGGCGCAGCATCATTAGAAATGCAACAGAGACCACCCAGGCACACACTGGAGCACTGATACCATTACATTTATCTCACCAAATTGTGCAGGGCAGAAAGAATTTCTGTGATAAGGCAAGGCCCAGTCCCCAAGGAAACCATATTGTCCAATTACACAGGGTAATCTGATAATTGAGGGATCAAACTGTGACTTGGGAGTTTGCACAGATGCTGATGTGACACAGAGGCTGTTTGTCTACATAAACACCTACTTACAGCAATGACGATGGAAGATTTCGATCTGAGTCTCGGAGGTACAGCCTTTGCGACTGAATGAGAACATCGGGGGGTATATCACACATACAGCTGGATGAACCTACAGTTGTTGCTGCATTACACGTATGTCATATGTTTCATATTTAAAAAAAAAAACATAATGCATAGAAACATATTTTAGGAGAATATCTTAATATTTAAACTGCAGAGCATGATGCAAACCCATCCATGAGTAAAAAGGAAGTTTTTTTAGGAAAATAACCTTTCAGGAGAAAGTTAGCACATAGACTGAAAATAATGTGGATCACAGAGACTTATGAGGTCAAACAACAACAATAATAGAGTCTCAGGCCCTCTGAAGCTATTATACGTGCGTATTTCTCTTATTAATCTTTGACTTACATCTGTATATGTGAAAAGGGTTAAAGAAAAACAAAAAAATAAATGCCTCGTTGCTAGGGATGCACGCTACCTGTTTTTTAAAACCGATAAACGATAACTTTCAGCTCCTAAAGGCCGATATCGATAACACACAGATATACCTAAGATCATTACATCAATACTATGAACAAAATCAAAAATAGTTTTGACTTTTTAAATGAACAGATATTTCTTTTTTCCAAAGAGAAACTATTGTCAAGCCTCTCAAACATTTTCGTAAAGCTATAAAACAAATCTATTTGATATCTCACATCAACTTAAATAAGGTTCATTACTGACTGATATAAAAAATAAAGGCTCCTTGAACTGATGGAAATACATGCATCAGAATTACTAACTGAAAAAGATTAACATTTAAAGGATTTTGGCTTGTGGTTCCATTTAAATTAATACCTTTAATTAAAGTAAATGAGGTTCAGTAGTTTTTGTTTTTTATTTTTCAATCTCATGGAAGCTTTAGATGAGAGGAATGAGGGAGAGGAGAGGGGAGCATGTTAGCATTAGCTTCTGTTAGCTCACATTAGCGCTATTTCAAAACTCCATGGGAGCGATTGTTATGTTGTAGGTGGCTGATCAGGTTTTACGTATTAAAGCTTGTGCTTCCCTCCTCGTAGAATTCACTCGGAGGATTCGTCACAAATAACCACCAAACTATCTTCTTCTAAAACTTTAACGGAGTTCCACGCCGCCATGTTTGTTGTGATCAGTACGCTGTGCTCATGCTGCATTCAAGGTGTAACATAAATTCCCACGTTCCCTTGTTTGCTAGTCGTTCTTTCAGCCTTTTCTATTTTTTCTATTTTTGTGTAACATGTGGGAAAATACTGCGAATATCAATTCAAGTTAGCAACTACTAAAATTATGACCGAGTTAACGAGTTGTTTTCTGGCATGAGGGGGTATTCTTGATTTTCCTTATTGAGTAATCGTTTTTCTGATTATGCCGACGTCACTTGAAAATAACATTTACTGCCGGTCATTCAAGGCTCAGAGGGAGCGAGACACTGCTGTGTTGACAAAAATATATATATGTTATCGGGGCTGTTCGTCGTGATATTGGAGTTATCGGGATGACGTCATCATTTCCTGTTATCGACCCGATAGTTATCGTGCACCTCTACTCGTTGCAGTTTTACTGTACCCTGCACAGTTTTTTAGGAGTAATGATTGCGACTACGTGTCTGCCTCTGATTCAGCTCCATCTCTGAGCGTTATCAATTTTCTTGTCTAAATCTTGTCAAGAGAGAAATAATCGCATACTCAAAAAAAAAAAAAAAAAAAAATCCATCCTGTCTTTTAAAAAAGCCACATCCTCTGCCAACAACATCACAATTTAGCAGTGAAAACAGGACCTGGGTGTCCTCGGCGTATTTTGAAACAGCCCAGACTCTCTTAGCAGGTGTCCTGAGGGAGGCAGCCGGTGCCCCGACTCCTGCCGTGACCCCGACCCCGGCGCGACCCACATCCCGTAATGACACATGCTGCGCTGGCACCGCGGCTCATCCCCGGATCCTATTGTTCATTGTTTGTCTTCTCCAGTTTTTTCCCATGGGCCCCCGGCCAGTAAGAGGAAAAGGTCACTGTAAATATTGCGCTGAAATCCTCCCTCCCTCCCATTGAGCTCCTGAAGATGGAACAGGCCGAGCAGTGGGTGAGCACTTCCTTCCTGCGCAGGGCATTTCAACTGTAACACATCAAACGAGCGTGAATCCCTCCATGCCAAAGATCACTGCAGCGAGATCACATGTTCGGCGTTGGCGCCGCAGCAACCCGGGCAGCTCTCGGCCTTCTGGCGCGAGTATTAGACGCAAAACTAGATCCATTCAGCGCTGTAACTTCCTCTGTCTTCGCCAAAGCTGCTTCTCAGTCAGTCACATGACCAGTGATGTGTTTTTAATGATCCTACACAAAATCTGCCTGTATTACACGTCTCATAAAAAAAAAAAAAAGGAATAAAAATGTAGAATGAATGCTATGTTGCTTTAAAATCTTTGACCCAAGCGTGGCTAATCTGTAGCCCGTAGCGCTGCTGTCAATATAAGACGAGAAGATTCCAAATAAACCTCTGATATCTGGGTTTGTTTTGCTTCTGAGTGGCGCTTCGTCTCCCGTAGCTCCTCTTTCCTGGAGGAGTCCGGCTCTCCGAGCTCCTCCAGGAAATCCAGGACCGTTCCGGGCTTAGCTCGGAAAAGCTTCGAGATAAAGACAACGCAGGAGCGAATCTGGAGGGAGACACAGAGGAGGGCCAGAGTAGAGACCCAGAGGAGACCCGGAGGAGACACAGAGGAGACCCGGAGGAGCCCAGAGGAGGCCCGAAGAGACCCAGAGACCCAGAGGACCCAGACCCAGAGGAGACACAGAGGAGACCCGGGAGACCCAGGAGACCCAGGGAGACCCAGAGGAGACCCAGAGGAGGCCCAGAGGAGCCCAGAGGAGACCCAGAGGACCCAGAGAGGCCCAGAGGAGACCCAGAGGAGACCCAGAGAGACCCAGGAGGAGGCCCAGAGGAGAGAGACCCGAGGAGACCCAGAGGAGGCCCAGAGGAGACACAGAGGAGACACAGAGGAGACCCAGAGGAGACCCAGAGGAGACCCGGAGGAGGCCCAGAGGAGGCCCAGAGGAGACCCAGAGGAGACACAGAGGAGGCCCAGAGGAGGCCCGGAGGAGACCCGGAGGAGGCCCAGAGGAGACACCCAGAGGAGGCCCAGAGGAGACACAGAGGAGACCCGGAGGAGACCCAGAGGAGGCCCAGAGGAGGCCCGGAGGAGACCCGGAGGAGGCCAGGAGGAGACCCAGAAGAGGCCCAGAAGAGACCCAGAGGAGACCCAGAGAAGGCCCGGAGGAGGCCCAGAAGAGACACAGAGGAGGCCCAGAGGAGACCCGGAGGAGACCCGGAGGAGACCCAGAGGAGACACAGAGGACACCCATAGGAGACCCAGAGGAGGCCCAGAGACCCAGAGGAGACACAGAGGAGACACAGAGGAGACCCAAAGGAGGCCCAGAGGAGGCCCGGAGGAGGCCCAGAGGAGACCCAGAGGAGACCCGGAGGAGACCTGGAGGAGGCCAGGAGGAGACCTAGAAGAGGCCCAGAAGAGACCCAGAGGAGGCCCAGAGGAGACCCGGAGGAGACCTAGAGGAGGCCCGGAGGAGACCTGGAGGAGCCCGGAGGAGACCCGGAGGACACCCAAAGGAGACACAGAGGAGACACAGAGGAGATCCAGAGGAGACCCAGAGAAGACCCAGAGGAGACCCAGAGGAGGCCCGTAGGAGACCCGGAGGAGACCCAGAGGAGACCCAGAGGAGGCCCGGAGGAGACACAGAGGAGGCCCAGAGGAGGCTAGGAGACCCAGAGGAGACCCAGAGGAGACCCAGAGGAGACCCAGAGGAGACCCGGAGGAGACACAGAGGAGGCCCAGAGGAGGCTAGGAGGAGACCCAGAAGAGACCCAGACGAGACCCAAAGGAGGCCCAGAGGAGACCCAGAGGAGACACAGAGGAGGCCCAGAGGAGGCCAGGAGGAGACCCAGAAGAGACCCAGAGGAGACCCAGAGGAGACCCAGAGGAGACCCAGAGGAGCCCCAGAGGAGACCCAGAGGAGACCCAGAGGAGACCCAGAGGAGACCCGGAGGAGACACAGAGGAGACCCAGAGGAGACCCAGAGGAGACCCCAGAGGAGGCCCAGAGGAGACCCAGAGGAGAGGAGGCCCAGAGGAGGCCCAGAGGAGGCCCAGAGGAGACCCAGAGGAGACCCAGAGGAGACCCAGAGGAGACCCAGAGGAGACCTAGAGGAGGCCAGGAGGAGACCCAGAGGAGACCCAGAGGAGACCCAGAGGAGGCCCAGAGGAGACCCAGAGGAGACCCGGAGGAGACCCGGAGGAGACACAGAGGAGACCCAGAGGAGGCCCAGAGGAGACACGGAGGAGACCCAGAGGAGGCCCAGAGGAGACACAGAGGAGACCCAGAGGAGACCCGGAGGAGACCCAGAGGAGACCCAAAGGAGACCCCGAGGAGACCCCGAGGAGACCCAGAGGAGACACAGAGGAGGCCCAGAGGAGACCCCGAAGAAGCCCAGAGGAGACACAGAGGAGACCCAGAGGAGACCCAGAGGAGGCCCAGAGGAGACCCAGAGGAGACCCAGAGGAGACCCGGAGGAGGCCCAGATGGAGGCCCGGAGGAGACACAGAGGAGGCCCATAGGAGGCCCAGAAGAGACCCAGAGGAGACCCGGAGGAGGCCCGGAGGACACCCAGAGGAGATCCAGAGGAGACCCGGAGGACACCCAGAGGACACCCAGAGGAGACCCAGAGGAGACTCGGAGGACACCCAGAGGAGACCCAGAGGACACCCAGAGGAGACACAGAGAGACACAGAGGAGACCCAGAGGAGGCCCAGAGGAGGCCCAGAGGAGGCCCGGAGGAGACCCGGAGGAGACCCGGAGGAGACCCGGAGGAGGCCCAGAGGAGGCCCGGAGGAGACACAGAGGAGGCCCGGAGGAGACACAGAGGAGACCCAGAGGAGAGGCCCAGTGGAGACCCGGAGGAGACCCCGAGGAGACCCGGAGGAGACACAGAGGAGACCTAGAGGAGACCCAGAGGAGACCCGGAGGAGACCCAGAGGAGGCACAGAGGAGACCCGGAGGAGACCCAGAGGAGGCACAGAGGAGACCCAGAGGAGACCCGGAGGAGACCCAGAGGAGACACAGAGGAGACACAGAGGGAGGCCCAGAGGAGACCCGGTGGAGACCCAGAGGAGACCCAGAGGAGACCCAAAGGAGACCCGGAGGAGACCCGGAGGAGGAATAATCCACTCATGGACGTCCTTCTGACACCGTTCCCGCTCTGATCTGAAAGGTCTGATCATCATCAAACTAATCTGACTGTCCTCCATGAGGATCTTTCTCACCGTCGTTTGTCCATTTGTTTCCAAGTTTAAACAAAGACCAACAAGCCAAATATAATTAAGCTCTTAGGATGGATGGATCAGTGACCACGAGGATGACCATCTTTGTTTCTCACTGGGTTATCTACATTTTTATATCATTTTATTTTATTAATTTAAATGTGTGCTGTACAGTTTGTTTCTGGAGTCCGTGGTAGATTAAATGACTTTTATTTGCTGATTAGGTGCATTGAGGAAATACTTTTCCTATTACCTATTTTTAATTTAGTCCTGTATGCAGAATTATTTAAACATGCAAATGAAAATACAAATTTAACTGGTAAATGCAATTAAAAAATTGATATATGTATAATAGAGATGCACGATAATTATCAACCCGATAACAGGAAATTATGATGTCATCCCGATAAGTCCGATATCACGACAAATAGCCCCGATAACATATATATTTTTGTCAACACAGCAGTGCCTCGCTCCCTCTGAGCCTTGAATGACCGGCAGTGAATGTTATGTTCAAGTGACGTCGGCATAATCAGAAAAACGATTTCTAAGTAAGGAAAATCAAGAATACCCCCTCATGCCAGAAAACAACTCGTTAACTCGGTCATAATTTTAGTAGTTGCTGACTTGATTGATATTTGCAGTATTTTCCCACATGTTACACATAAAATAAGAAAAAATAGAAAAGGCTGAAAGAACGACGAGCAAACGAGGGAACGGAGGAATTTACGTTACACCTTGAATGCAGCATTGCATTACAGTGCGCTGATAAAAACAAACATGGCGGCGATTATATTGAACTTCGTTAAAGTTTCAGAAGAAGATAGTTCGCTGGTAACTTGTGACGAATGCTCCAAGCGAAGGAGGGAAAAACAGCACAAGCTTTAATACGTCAAACCTGATCAGCCACCTGAAACATAACCGTCGCTTCCATGGAGTTTTGAAATCGCGCTAACATGAGCTAACGTGAGCAAGCCAGCAGCAAGTCAACCCCTCCGTTCCTCTCCTCGCCATCATTCCTCTCATCTAAAGCTTCCATGAGATTAAAAAAAACCAAAACTACTTAACCTCATTTACTTTAATTAAAGGCATTTATTTGAATAGAACCACAAGCCAAAATCCTTTAAATGTATTTTCTGTTACTATGGAGTGCACTTTTTCAGTTTATTCACACAGACAAGTCTAACTTGTGTCAGTACATTATGCACTTTGCATTATTTTTTATTGTCATTTAGGAAGGCATTTTTTCAATTTGTAATTTTGATGCATGTATTTCCATCAGTTCAAGGAGCCTTTATTTTTTTATATCAGTCAGTAATGAACCTTATTTAAATTAATGTGAGATATCAAATAGGCTTGTTTGATAGCTTTACGAAAATATTTGAGAGGCTCGTCAATAGTTTTTTATTGGAAAAAAATAAATATCTGTTAATTTAAAGAGTCAAAACTGTTTTTGGTTTTGTTCATAGTATTGATGTAATGATCTTAGGTATATGTGTGTGTTATCGGTTATCGGTATCGACCTTTAGGAGCTGAAAGTTATCAGTTTTAAAAAACAGTTATCGTGCATCCCTAATGTATAATGGAGATTTATTCCTGAATTATCTGATTAGAATGTAAAAATGTTCTTTGTTTCCTTAAATCAGTAAAATAACAGAATCCTCATTAAATGTCTTGTTTCAGCGTTTGAGGACCACGAACAAAATGAACCAAAGATAAACCTCAACTGTAAAAATGCTTTAATTATTAAAGTGGGGATTTTAAAAAAAACCCTAAAGATGGGAGAATTTCTCAAGTAAGGAGCGAGATTTTGAAGAAATTGCAGGGTCAGAGAGGGTACAAAGGGGCATTTTCCCAAATATGTCGGGGCTTTTACCACCCAGGTTAACACAACATGTTCCTCGCCTTCTCATAACAGCGGTCCGCGGGCCCCCCCCCCCCCCCCCCCCCCCCCCCCCCCCCCCCCCCGGGCCCCCCCGGGCCAGACAACAGGCTACTGTGTCTCAGGAGGCGCAGTCCAGATCCGCTCTGAGCGCTGTGGAGAAACGCTCTCTGGGAAAAGTCTAGAGAGCTAAATGAAGAAAAAAAAAAAATCAACACAGAGAGACTGTTCTCCAGGAGGTTTCTGAAAACACGGCCTCGGATTTTTATTGTTTTATGTTCATCCCTGTTTAGATGAGAAGCGCAGCTCTGAGAGGAAACAGCTTTCATCCACGGGGGCGGGCCGAAGCCGACGCCACGGGCCCGTGATGAGAAGTGACAGGTCCGAGTTGTTTACGAACAGGTGGGCCTGGTTAACGCTGGGGGGGGTCACGGTGTTTGTCGGATGAACTCGTGCCAGTTGCAATCAGGAGGAGACTGTAATGAAACGTTCCAGCGGCCGGGGTGATGTCATACATCCCCGGCTCTGTTTTATGTTGTTGCTGGTCAGATGTTTAAGGTTTCATGCTTGGCATGATGTTGCCCGTCCTTCAGCGGACAGCTGGAACATTCGCTGTAAATCTAGATGTAAAATAATGTAAATGTGTATCTTTTAATAAGATTAAAAATTACTGTTTCGGGAGGATTTCTATCTTTAAAACTTCTGCAAACGTGTTTCTCGTTCCACCGCAAAAGAACGAGATCTGGAAAAAGAAAAAGACTTTTGGGAATAAACTGATGTGTCATGGATTAAAAATACTACGACACAAATTCAAGTCATGTGAAAAGAAATGGACTAAAGTCTCATGAGCCCTCTGAGGCCACATGTGGATTTTTTTTAAATCCTCAAACACCCAGAAGGACCTCAGAGAACATGATCCGGAGTTATCTGGCTCGGATCTGATGTGATTTAACAGAATATCTTTATTTACGTCACTGAATCGGTGACGGTAAAAATCCAGGCCTCCTCGGTCCTGTTTGAGGATTTGTGTGGCCCAAGTATTTTAAAACCCAAAATTAAAAGTGTGTGCAGCCCAGTAGGGGGCGCCGGAGAATGTGATTTCAAAACTAGGCCTCTCCGTGGAGAGCTCGCCTGCTGGAGGGGAACAAAGGTGTTCAGTCCACTGAGGAGACCTCATGCACCTGAGCCCGGCCGGAACCGGAACACCTGTCCCGACCCGATCAAGATGCACGAGTCCGGTATTAAAACCGACGCCAGCGTGGCCCAACATGAAAAGGACACAGAACAGTTAGAGGATCAAAGATTGAAGTAGAAACAAAAGTGAAAGCAAATTAAAAGACAAGAAAAGCTCATAAATCAAACTATAAAGGATGATAGAAACCCCTTATAAAGATTAAATACTGGGACTCGTTGGATTTATAGTTCAGGTTTGATCACCGGCAGGTGAGAAAGGTCATCTGATCACCTGATCTTCCGTTCAACCACTCATACGTTTCAAAAAGATTTTATAATCAATCCCAGACACTCACACCTAAATACATATTTGGTAAAAGATCTTTTTCCTTTCATGTCACAAAGAAGCCCGAGCTCTCAACATTAGATGTCGTCTAACCGGAAGAAATAAATAAAACTGTCTGAAAGGACATCAGATACTTTTTACCAGATTTCAGTCATAAAGTCTTTTTTTTCTTTTTTAGTATTTTCTACTAAAACTTATAACACATTGTCGCCGGTGTCGTGAAAGTGCTGAGCTTAAATACTGATCTCTCCAGAGTTCCCGGTTCAAATCCCGGCCGGGGCCTTTCTGTGCCGAGTCTCTCCGGGTTTTTCCTCCGGGCGTTCCGGTTTCCTGCAGGCCCGGCTGGTCAGTGGTTCTGAGCTGCCCGCGGTGGGATGGACTGGGTCGCACCACAGGCAGACCCTTGGACCGCCCCCCCCCCCGACCCGGACAGGTACGGGTCACGGGTCACCGGGCAGATACATGCAGCCATTTACATGATTTCAGTATGAAGAACAGTTAAACGCCGGGCACACGAAGAGATTAAAACCTTTAGCATCTCAGACGAGTAAAAAAAAAATACACAAATACTGTATGTGTGTGTGTTATATAGTGTGTGTGTGTGTGTGTTATACGGTGTGTGTGTGTGTGTTATACGGTGTGTGTGTGTGTGTGTGGTGAGTTGGAGGAGAAACGCTGTTTGTAGTGAAAACAGCAGAAAGAAGACTGAGAGGAAGCCAAACAAAGACTTGCTCTTTGAAGTGAAGAACGGGGCAATGCTATTGTGAAAAGGTTTTTTTTTTTCTTTTTCTTGTTCTTTTTTTTTCATACCGACTAACTGTGATAAATCACGCTGATTTGAGATCACGCGCGCCGCAGAGTTAATTCAGAGGCGGTAAACGGCAGCATTAATGGATCGGTGGCGGCGGCGAGAGATTTCCTGCGTTAAGTGGACGAGGCAGCGACGCGTACAGGAAGGGAAGTAAATGTGTGTCGTTCAGCGGGGGGGTGGGGGGTGTGCGGGGGGGTGGTGGGGGGGGCTATAGGCCTGTGTACGTTGGAAAAGGTGCAGAGTGCGCACCGGTGCAAATTGAGGTCAGTTTCAGGAGAGGCGCCTTTCAGCTTTGATCCTTCAGCTGAACTGGATGAAAGACATCCTGCTTCCCCTGCCAAGAAGCACCGGAGTCGAGAGGGGAGGTTTGTGTGTGTGTGTGTGCGTGTGCATATATGTGTGTGTGTGTGTGTGTGGAGGGGGGGGGGGCCTTCAGTACCTGATAAATATGGCTCGATGCAGCACAAACTATTTCCTCTATTACACAGGGATAATCTCTTTGTTTCATCTGACTCGCCTCTCCTCTGCTAAACTCTTGTCGCGTCCTCGCCCACACCGTTCTATAAGCGCCCCCCCCCCCCCCCTTTTCCTGCTAGTATAAATCCTGATGGGCATTATCAGTCTCTTTGTATTTCATTTTATTATCTGCTCTTCCCTGACTCCCTGTATTCCACTGCTTTCCTGTACAGTTCATTCAAAAACTGAACTTTGATCCTCCCACGACCTGCCAGATGCTGGACCCGGGGCCCGGAGCTATCCGCTATATATGTGTGAGTGTGTGTGTGTGCGTGTGTGTGTGTGTGTGTGCGTGGCCCTTTGTGTCTTTTCTCGTGTGCGAAAGCACCCATGTTGTCATTAATCACTGTGAGATAATCATACTGTTTATACTCAGTTCTGCGACTCAAACTTTTAATCTCATTGTATCTATGTACAGTGACAATAAAGGATTCTATTCTATTCTATTCTAAACAGGTTTAGTCAGTTTTAACTTAATTTATCTACGATACAAAGTAAAGGCAAACTCTCTCTTCACATAATCACCGTTTACAGGCCAGCAGCTTTACTTAAGCTTGATTGAAGGTATTTGCATGGAAACAAATGACGAGCTCGACAATGATTTCTTAAAAAACAGATTTTCTTGTGACGTCTATGTAGACAGGTGGAGGTCAACGCTGGGATGACGTCTATATAGACAGGTGGAGGTCAACGCTGGGATGACGTCTATGTAGACAGGTGGAGGTCAACGCTGGGATGACATCTATATAGACAGGTGGAGGTAACGGCTGGGATGACATCTATATAGACAGGTGGAGGTCAACGCTGGGATGACGTCTATATAGACAGGTGGAGGTCAACGCTGGGATGACGTCTATATAGACAGGTGGAGGTCAACGCTGGGATGACGTCTATATAGACAGGTGGAGGTCAACGCTGGGATGACGTCTATATAGACAGGTGGAGGTCAACGCTGGGATGACGTCTATATAGACAGGTGGAGGTCAACGCTGGGATGACGTCTATATAGACAGGTGGAGGTCAACGCTGGATGACGTCTATATAGACAGGTGGAGGTAGGTGGGAACGCTGGGATGACATCTATATAGACAGGTGGAGGTCAAACGCTGGGATGACGTCTATATAGACAGGTGGAGGTCAACGCTGGGATGACGTCTATATAGACAGGTGGAGGTCAACGCTGGGATGACGTCTATATAGACAGGTGGAGGTCAACGCTGGGATGACGTCTATATAGACAGGTGGAGGTCAACGCTGGGATGACATCTATATAGACAGTGGAGTCAACGGGGATGACAGGTGGAGGTCAACTGGGATGACTTCTATATAGACAGGTGGAGGTCAACGCTGGACGTCTAGGTTGGAGGTCAACGCTGGGATGACGTCTATATAGACAGGTGGAGGTCAACGCTGGGATGACGTCTATATAGACAGGTGGAGGTCAACGCTGGGATGACGTCTATATAGACAGGTGGAGGTCAACGCTGGGATGACATCTATAGACAGGGAGGTCAACGCTGGGATGACTCTATAGACAGGTGGAGGTCAACGCTGGGATGACGTCTATATAGACAGGTGGAGGTCAACGCTGGGATGACGTCTATATAGACAGGTGGAGGTCAACGCTGGGATGACGTCTATATAGACGGGTGGAGGTCAACGCTGGGATGACGTCTATATAGACAGGTGGAGGTCAACGCTGGGATGACGTCTATATAGACAGGTGGAGGTCAAACGCTGGGATGACGTCTATATAGACAGGTGGAGGTCAACGCTGGGATGACATCTATATAGACAGGTGGAGGTCAACGCTGGGATGACGTCTATATAGACAGGTGGAGGTCAACGCTGGGATGACGTCTATATAGACAGGTGGAGGTCAACGCTGGGATGACGTCTATATAGACAGGTGGAGGTCAACGCTGGGATGACGTCTATATAGACAGGTGGAGGTCAACGCTGGGATGACGTCTATATAGACAGGTGGAGGTCAACGCTGGGATGACGTCTATATAGACAGGTGGAGGTCAACGCTGGGATGACGTCTATATAGACGGGTGGAGGTCAACGCTGGGATGACGTCTATATAGACGGGTGGAGGTCAACGCTGGGATGACGTCTATATAGACGGGTGGAGGTCAACGCTGGGATGACGTCTATATAGACGGGTGGAGGTCAACGCTGGGATGACGTCTATATAGACAGGTGGAGGTCAACGCTGGGATGACGTCTATATAGACAGGTGGAGGTCAACGCTGGGATGACGTCTATATAGACAGGTGGAGGTCAACGCTGGGATGACGTCTATATAGACAGGTGGAGGTCAACGCTGGGATGACGTCTATATAGACGGTGGAGGTCAACGCTGGGATGACGTCTATATAGACAGTGGAGGTCAACGCTGGGATGACGTCTATATAGACGGGTGGAGGTAAACGGCTGGGATGACGTCTATATAGACGGGTGGAGGTCAACGCTGGGATGACATCTATATAGACAAGTGGAGGTCAACGCTGGGATGACGTCTATATAGACAGGTGGAGGTGGAGGTCAACGCTGGGATGACGTCTATATAGACAGGTGGAGGTCAACGCTGGGATGACGTCTATATAGACAGGTGGAGGTCAACGCTGGGATGACGTCTATATAGACAGTGGAGGTCAACGCTGGGATGACGTCTATATAGACGGGTGGAGGTCACCGCTGGGATGACGTCTATATAGACAAGTGGAGGTCAACGCTGGGATGACGTCTATATAGACAGGTGGAGGTCAACGCTGGGATGACGTCTATATAGACAGGTGGAGGTCAACGCTGGGATGACGTCTATATAGACAGGTGGAGGTCAACGCTGGGATGACGTCTATATAGACAGGTGGAGGTCAACGCTGGGATGACGTCTATATAGACAGGTGGAGGTCAACGCTGGGATGACGTCTATATAGACGGTGGAGGTCAACGCTGGGATGACATCTGTATAGACAGGTGGAGGTCAACGCTGGATGACGTCTATATAGACAGGTGGAGGTCAACGCTGGGATGACGTCTATATAGACAGGTGGAGGTCAACGCTGGGATGACGTCTATATAGACAGGTGGAGGTCAACGCTGGGATGACGTCTATATAGACAGGTGGAGGTCAACGCTGGGATGACGTCTATATAGACAGGTGGAGGTCAACGCTGGGATGACGTCTATATAGACAGGTGGAGGTCAACGCTGGGATGACGTCTATATAGACAGGTGGAGGTCAACGCTGGGATGACATCTATATAGACAGGTGGAGGTCAACGCTGGGATGACGTCTATATAGACAGGTGGAGGTCAACGCTGGGATGATGACGTCTATATAGACAGGTGGAGGTCAACGCTGGGATGACGTCTATATAGACAGGTGGGGAGGTCAACGCTGGGATGACGTCTATATAGACAGGTGGAGGTCAACGCTGGGATGACGTCTATATAGACAGGTGGAGGTCAACGCTGGATGACGTCTATATAGACAGGTGGAGGTCAACGCTGGGATGACATCTATATAGACAGGTGGAGGTCAACGCTGGGATGACGTCTATATAGACAGGTGGAGGTCAACGCTGGGGATGACGTCTCTATAGACAGGTGGAGGTCACGCTGGATGACGTCTATATAGACAGGTGGAGGTCACGCTGGGATGACGTCTATATAGACAGGTGGAGGTCAACGCTGGGATGACGTCTATATAGACAGGTGGAGGTCAACGGCTGGGATGACGTCTATATAGACAGGTGGAGGTCAACGCTGGGATGATGGACGTCTATATAGACAGGTGGAGGTCAACGCTGGGATGACGTCTATATAGACAGGTGGAGGTCAACGCTGGGATGACGTCTATATAGACAGGTGGGAGGTCAACGCTGGGATGACGTCTATATAGACAGGTGGAGGTCAACGCTGGGATGACGTCTCTATAGACAGGTGGAGGTCAACGCTGGGATGACGTCTATATAGACAGTGGAGGTCAACGCTGGGATGACGTCTATATAGACAGGTGGAGGTCAACGCTGGGATGACGTCTATATAGACAGGTGGAGGTGGTCAACGCTGGGATGACGTCTAATAGACAGGTGGAACGCTGGATGACGTCTTATAGACAGGTGGAGGTCAACGCTGGGATGACGTCTATATAGACAGGTGGAGGTCAACGCTGGATGTGGGATGACGTCTATATAGACAGGTGGAGGTCAACGCTGGGATGACGTCTATATAGACAGGTGGAGGTAGACGCTGGGATGACGTCTATATAGACAGGTGGAGGTAGACACTGGGATACATCTATATAGACAGGTGGAGGTCGACGCTGGGATGACGTCTATATAGACAGGTGGAGGTCAACGCTGGGATGACTTCTATATAGACAGGTGAAGGGTCAACGCTGGGATGACGTCTATATAGACAGGTGGAGGTCATATAACGGAGCTGGGATGACATCTATATAGAAGGTGGAGGTCAACGCTGGGAGGACGTCTATATAGACAGGACAGGTGGAGGTCAACGCTGGGATGACGTCTATATAGACAGGTGGAGGTCAACGCGGGGATGACGTCTATATAGACAGGTGGAGGTCAACGCTGGGATGACGTCTATATAGAGGTCAACGGGGATGACGTCTCTATAGCAGGTGGAGGTCAACGCTGGGATGACATAGACAGGTGGAGGTCAACGCTGGGATGACGTCTATATAGACAGGTGGAGGTCAACGCTGGGATGACGTCTATATAGACAGGTGGAGGTCAACGCTGGGATGAGATCTATATAGACAGGTGGAGGTCAACGCTGGGATGACGTCTATATAGACAGGTGGAGGTCAACGCTGGGATGACGTCTATATAGACAGGTGGAGGTCAACGCTGGGATGACGTCTATATAGACAGGTGGAGGTCAACGCTGGGATGATACGTCTATATAGACAGGTGGAGGTCAACGATGGGATGGACGTCTATATAGACAGGGTTGGAGGTAGACGCTGGGATGACGTCTATATAGACAGGTGGAGGTCAACGCTGGGATGACGTCTATATAGACAGGTGGAGGTCAACGCTGGGATGACGTCTATATAGACAGGTGGAGGTCAACGCTGGGATGACGTCTATATAGACAGGTGGAGGTCAACGCTGGGATGACGTCTATATAGACAGGTGGAGGTCAACGCTGGGATGACGTCTATATAGACAGTGGATGAGTCTATATAGACAGGTGAGGTCTGGGATGACGTCTATATAGACTGGAGGTCAACGCTGGATGACGTCTATATAGACAGGTGGAGGTCAACGCTGGGATGACGTCTATATAGACAGGTGGAGGTCAACGCTGGGATGACGTCTATATAGACAGGTGGAGGTCAACGCTGGGATGACGTCTATATAGACAGGTGGAGGTCAACGCTGGGATGACGTCTATATAGACAGGTGGAGGTCAACGCTGGGATGACGTCTATATAGACAGGTGGAGGTCAACGCTGGGATGACGTCTATATAGACAGGTGGAGGTCAACGCTGGGATGACGTCTATATAGACAGGAAGATAGACAGAAGACAGTGCAAAAACTAAGGGAAAAGTGAAATGCAGATATTCTTTCATTGCGTTTGTCAACAAATTTATGGGTTGAATGAGGAAACATTATCATGAAAGTGACTCAACTTCCATCGCCATAGCTTTAAAAAAAAGAAAAAAACATCTCTTTTGGACAGCTTTAAATGTTCAATAATGATATGGAGAAGAACTGGATTAATTTAGTAAGGAGAGAAGGTGTTGGAGGACCTACACACCAGTTTAGGGATTCAGATTGGCAGATTAAAGAGATTTAAGTCAACAAAGCCATATCATAAAACTAGTTACTTCAGTAACTACAGTACTTATATGTACTTGATGGTAACATATCCTGCATGTGGATATGTAATTAATCCCATGGATTAATTTAGTGAATAGCAACACCACAGAGGCGTGAAGGCTACGCATCAACTCAGAGAACCGAGCTGGATCTACCGAGCTGGATGCTCAGTAGATTGATCGTTTGCAGATTTATGGTGAAAGAAAATTATGCATGTAAAATAAATACACTCACACTGATGAGTTGCTTGTTAACACAGATGGCTACTCGGCCAATCACATGGCAGGAACTCAGTGCGTCTGGGCACATAGACATGGTCGAGATGCTGGAGTTCGAAGGGAGCATCAGAATGAGGAAGAAAGGGGACTCTGAATGTGACCTGGTTGCAAGGTTATCGTTAACGAAAATGAACAAAATAACGAAAACTAGAATTGAAAACACATTTTCGTTAACTGAAATAAAATAAAGACTAACTAACTGAATAAAATAACTAACTGAAACTGTATTATGTGTTTATAAAACGAACTAATATTAACTATAATAATATCAAGGACATCCTTCGTTTTAGTATCTGTAATTTTTTTTCTCATAAACGTTTGAAATCTATTAACTTCACTCCACCGTACAACAACAACCGCAAAATTAAAAAAAAAGTGATCAGCAGTGATGGCTGCGGCAAAAGTTGGGAGAAAGCGTCTCAGTCCTATTTGGGATTTCTTTGACTATGACTGTGTTAACGATAAAAATAAGTGCCTTGTTGTAGAAGCAGGTGATACAATGTGTGGAATACTTCTGAAGGAGAAAAAAACCCACAAATCTGAAAGTCCATTTGAAAAACTCACACAAGAAGGCTAACCAAGACTAGCTGGATAAGCTAGCCTAAGCTAGCCCCCAGGAAAGAGAAGCTACAACTGCAGGCCAGTCAGCGTTGGGAAGGAACGGGAGAAAACAGCAACTATAATGGACTGTTTCCACGGAGACCAGATAGCTGCTGGTCAGTAAATACGCAGGAACACCACAAGAAAAAAAAAAAAATAAAGAAGCATCATCTTCTGATGGCTGCTTCCAGCAGGATGATGCACCCCGTCACAAAGCTCAGATCATCACAAACCGGGTTCTTGATAATGACATTGAGCCCACGGTCCTCCGGTTGGCCTCCACGATCACAGGATCTCAGTCCAGTAGATCAGCTTTGTGATGTGGCGGATACAGGAGGTTCTCTTCATGGATGTGCACCTGCTGGTTGAATCCATGACACCAAGAAGTAAGGCAGACTGAATGGAAAAGAGGGTTTCATCCCGTCACTAGCAGGGTTATACGCAATATAATTAACACAATGTTCACTGGAACCACCGTCGACCTTCTGAGATTTCAGTAGTTCCCCAGTTCTCCAGGCCGAAAGCGCTGAAATTCTCCAGCTTCGGTCTAAAGCTCATCTTAAGTCTAAGCCTGAGCGCAGAAGTTGCTTTGGATGAATAAACGCAATGGAAACTTTGCTTCAGCGCTCTGTTGGTAGTCAAGAACTCCACAGGGAGTAAACCGAATAAAATACCTCCACAATGGACGAGGATATAAATATCAGCCGAAACCTGTCAGAGTAGGGTGTTGCTATTTCTCATTCATTTTTTTTTCTTACGCTCCATCTGACCTAACTTGAAATACTTCAAAGCAAAAAAACAAAACAAAACAAAACAAGAAAAAAAAAAAGTCCTCATGGAACATATATGACAGGATGGAACTATGAGCTGAAATACAATAGGACTAAAGAACAAAGAGGTGTAATAGAGGGCCACTTTCCTGTGTTTGACACTGGACAAGCAGATGCACAAATCCCCGGCATGTTCTTCATTTATTTGTTCTGGTCAGAGTGTGGTTGGTTAATGTGGAAACAAGGAAAACAATCATCTTGGGAAAGGGTTCAGGCAGTTGGAGTCCATTCATCACGGGCCCAATCGGACGCGCAGTAACATTTTGGGACGTTGTGGGAGCCGTGCGTGCTAGCGCGGGGGCCGATTCGAGAAGTGGGAGGATGCAAATGACGTCTGTGAAATAAAATGGAGCCCCAAACAAATCTTGAGAGATAATCTGTCCTGATGTGACATTATGGGAATAACTGAATAGCTTAGCTGATCTGGCGCCGGTCCATCCTGAATCCTCTCACACTGTGTGGGAACAGAAACTGCATGTCAGTAAACAGTGTGTCAGTAACGGGGGCCTTTGAATGGATATCGCCTGCGATAACTTAGGAAATACCATAGCAGATGTTAGATTACCTGCTTAAAAAAAACAAAAAAAAATACAGCTCTGCAAAGTAATGATGACTCAACAACAGAACAGAGACATGAAAGCGAACGATTCCGTTTTGGAAAAAACCAACAAACTGGCGTAAGCAAGGAACGATGTGACTAACAAAAGCAGGTTTCTGGCTGCGGAGCTTCACCGTGACTGATAGATAAGAGCTCTCACACCCAGAAGAAGAAACGAACGCGTCAGCAGCTGGCGGATGACCCTGTTTTTCCACTCAGGTGTCCTGCATCTTGGAAAGGGCAGGGAATCACCGGCTCCGTTGCATAATGGGACAAGTCCAAACAAATGAGGATCTCTGAGCTAATCTTCCCCGGCGGCCTCCGACACCTCGCCGGAGTCAGAAACGCGCCCAGCTAAGTCTGCGATTAATAACAATAGCGCCGGCGTGAGCGGGTGATCCGTGTAGGGAAGTTGTTCTTCAGCTTAAGGAGCATTAAAGTTGTGTATTCAATGTATGTGTGCGTTCAGTTAGACTTGCTTTATTGTTAGGGTTGGGCACCGAAAAACGGTTCCAAGTAGGAATCGGTTCCTAACGTCCGGTTCCGGAATAGTTTAGAACAGCCGTTCCCAAACTTCAGAATACCAAGGCCCAATTTGAAATGTGAAAAATCTCCGCGGCCCACCAGAACCTTTAATCACAACTGTGATCAACATGTTAAGCTCCACTGAAAACAAATTGCCAAATGTGCTGGGCACCCCGAGAACTGAGACACAGACCAGAGTTGTATTTACAAGAATCCAGAATTTATTTTCTTTGGGACCAGAATATTTCAGGTGAGGTGTTTGAGTGAGTGTTGGTGCTGGGAGTGAGTGGGGTGTGTTTGGCTATGTGTGAGAAATTATATGAATATAAGCGGAGTGAGGGGGATGAGGGTTGAAGAGATGTAAATGTTGAAAAAAGTGTTGAGAATGTGCTGCAAACCCGATGGAGAGATGGAGTCCGAGGTCCAGGGGAGAATCCAGGATCCGAAGGAGAGCGAGGGAGGGACTGGAGACACAGGACTGGAACTGAGGCTTAGTCTGGAGGCAAAGAGTGAGACGGAGATTAACAGTGGTCTGGATCACAACTGTGGAAATGGTGGAACAAGCGTTGAAGCAGGAATCTATGCAGGAAGATCTGGAGGAGCTTGGACTAACCACAATGGTCAACGTTCAAGCACCGGGCACCGGTCCTCAGCAGCCTTGTAGAGAGCTAGAGAGCCGCCTTGATTGTCGGCGGCTGCAGCTGGGCTGATGGTGAGTGCCCACACCTGTGCTGGCTGAGGTAGACGGGCCCTGGCTCAGATGGGAGGAAGAGGGAGGACCAGGAATCCTGCCACGACGTGGGCGTGGCCGAGGCACAACAGTACCCCCCCCCCCTCAGGGGAGGCACCCGACGACCGCCCAACAGCACCCGGGTGGTCCCGATAGAAATCATCCAGTAGGGAAGGGTCTGCAAGGTAGGAGGGGGGTACCCAGCTTCGATCCTCCGGACCGAACCCCTCCCAGTCCACAAGGTACTGGAACCCCCGCCCCCGACGGCGGACGTCAAGCAGCCTGCGGACAGGCCACACAGGGTCACCATCCGACAAGACGCGGGGGGGTGGCGGAACAGGACCAGGGAGAGACAGGGAGCTAGTGGCCACAGGCTTCAGCAGTGATATATGGAAGACGGGGTGAACCTTAAGTGATGGAGGGAGAACCAAACGGACCGCAGAGGGGTTGATGATGCGATCAATGGTGTACGGTCCCACATATCGGGGGTCCAGTTTACGGGTCGAGGTCTGAGAGGTCTGGAGGGGTAGATCCCGGGCCAGCAACCAAACTTTCTGACCGGGTCTATAGGCAGGGGCTGGCACCCGTCGCTGGTTGGCATAGCGACGGGCACGCTCTGTAGCACGAAGCAGCGCTGCCCGGGCAGTCTTCCAGGTGCGCCGACACCGGCGAAGGTGGGCCCTGGTGGAGGGGACAGCCACCTCAAGCTCCTGTTGAGGAAAAACAGCGGAGGTTGATAACCAAGTGAACACTGGAATGGGGACATGGTAGTGGCAGAGCTCTTCATGGTGTTAAGGGAGTACTCCACCCAGGGGAGGTATGTAGACCAGGAGGCGGGGTTGCTGGAGGCAACACACATCGGAGGGACGCCTCAATGGCTTGGTTGGCCCTTTCCGCCTGCCCGTTAGATTGGGGGTGGTACCCCGAGGTGAGACTGGCAGTGGCTCCAATTCCTTTACAAAAAGCCCGCCAGACTTTTGAAGTGAATTGGGGTCCACGGTCGGAAACAATGTCAGAGGGGATTCCGTGGAGGCGGACCACATGGAGGGTGAGGAGATCCGCGGTCTCTGCTGCCGATGGAAGCTTGGAGAGAGGAACGAGATGGACTGACTTGGAGAAACGGTCGACTATGGTCAGGATGGTGTCATACCCCTGGGATACAGGGAGACCGGTTACAAAGTCCAGGGCTATGTGGGGACCATGGTCGACTGGGGACAGGAAGGGGCTGAAGAAGGCCTGCGGGAGGACGATGGGAGGCCTTGTTACGAGCACAGGTGGTGCAGGCTGCTACAAACTCCCTGACGTCTTCACGGAGAGCGGGCCACCAGAACCTGCGACTGATGAATTCTGCTGTCCGGCGCTCCCCAGGGTGGCAGGCAACATGGCTGGAGTGACCCCATTCCAACACCTGGGAACGAGCGGTGGTGGGGACGAACAGCCTATTAGGGGGTCCATTACCTGGATCAGGTTGGGTCTGCTGGGCTTGCTCCACTAGCGATTCAATGGCCCAGGTGACGACACCTACCACCCGGGCAGGTGGAAGGATGGTGTCAGGACCCTGCAGAACGTCGGGTTCACCCTGGGAAAACTGACGAGAGAGGGCATCGGCCCTGACGTTCATGGAGCCCGGACGGTAGGTGAGAACAAAATCAAACCGGCTGAAAAACAGAGCCCAGCGGGCCTGCCTGGAGTTTAGTCTCTTAGCCGTCCTCATATAGGCTAGATTTTTGTGATCAGACCAGACAATAAATGGCTGCTTAGCTCCCTCCAGCCAGTGTCTCCACTCTTTTAGCGCCCTCATGGACTGCCAGGAGCTCCTTGTTGCCCACATCATAGTTTTTCTCAGCGGTCTCCAGTCGGCGTGAGAAATAGGCGCAGGGGTGAATCCTCTGGTCCTCTGACCGCTGAGATAGGACAGCCCCGATGCCTTTCGGAGGCGTCCACCTCGACAATAAATTGTCGAGAGGGGTCTGGATGGATGAGTACTGGAGCAGTGGAGAATAATTTCTTCAGCTTGGAGAATGCTGCCTCAGCCTCGGGTGTCCAGGAGAAAGGGCGTGAGGGGGAAGTCAAGGCATTGAGAGGGGCCGCAACTTGGCTGAATCCCTTGATGAACCGTCGGATGAAACCAGCGAACCCCCCAGGAACCGTCTTAATTGAGTCCGGTCAGTGGGGGAGGGCCACTCCACCACTGCTTTGATCTTAGCAGGGTCAGCCCGCATGCACCCTTCCTCGACCACATTTCCAAGGTATGTCACAGTGTTTGTGTGGAAGACGCATTTTTCGGCCTTGATATAGAGGCGGTTCTCCAGCAACCGCTCAAGGACCTTGCGGACATGTTGGTGGTGGTCTTCCAAGGATCTGGAGAATATAAGGATATCATCCAGATACACCACCACAAACACGTTAAGCATGTCCCTGAGAACGTCGTTGACGAGAGCCTGGAACACGGCAGGAGCGTTGCAAAGCCCGAAAGGCATCACCAGGTATTCGAAGTGGCCTAGGTGGGTGTTGAAGGCTGTCTTCCACTCATCCCCTTGTCGTATTCGGACTAAGTGGTAGGCGTTTTCGAAGATCTAATTTTGTAAAAACCCGGGCATGTGTCAGAGGTTCAAAAAGCGGAACTAAGAAGAGGAAGGGGGTAGCTGTTCTTCACCGTGATGTCATTAAGGGCCCGGAAATCAATACAAGGCCTGAGGCCACCGTCTTTCTTTGCCACAAAAAAGAAACCTGCTGCAAGGGGGGATGACGATGGTCTTATTATACCAGAGGCTAGGGACTCAGCAATATAATCACGCATCGCCTCCTTCTCTGGAATGGAGAGATTATAGAGCCGTCCTTTGGGAAGGACAGCCCCGGGAAGAAGGTCGATGGAGCAATCATAGGGCCGATGAGGGGGAAAGTGAAAGAGCTTTGTCCTTACTAAATACCTGGGCTAGGTCGTGATAGACTGGAGGGACCCCTGTGAGATCTGGGGGAGAGGACACAGGCTTAGGCTGGCTAGGTTGGGACAGAGCAGACCGCAGACAGGTGGCATGACAAGCAGTACTCCACCCTAAAAATCCGCCCTGAGGCCCAGGAACGTGAGGTTCGTGTCTCTCTAGCCACGGTCTACCTAACACCAGGGGTGCAGTGGGGCGTGCAGAACCAGCAGACGATGGGCTCTGAATGGTTACCCGAAAGAGTGAGGGTGAGGTGACGGTGGAGTGCAAAATAGGGCCCAAACGGTGCCCATCTATGGCCTGGGGAGACAAAGCGTGGTCAAGGGGAACTGAAGGGATACCTGCTTGGCGAGCCACGGAGATGTCCAGAAAGTTTTCGTCAGCACCTGAGTCAATTAAGGCACCAATAGAAAAGAATTGTTTGTCCCAGGAAAGGGTACAGGGAAAAAGACTGTTTGAGTCCTGTTTGGGCTGAGAAAAAGAAGCTTTGCTCACCAGGATCGCCCCTACTGGCGAGCGACTGTGTTTGGGCGAACTGGGCAGGTCTGGATGTAATGTCCTGCACCCCCACAGTAGAGGCACAGCTGGTTTCTCAGCCTCTGTTCTCTCTCTTCCTTGGAAAGACGAAACCGTCCGATCTCCATGGGCTCCCCTGATCCGGGAGAGGACGGCATCACCGGGAGCAGGCTGGGCAGAGGGGAAACAGGGGTTGAGGTAGCGGCGCGGCTGGGGGCTGAGCGAGGAGGATTACGGAGAGCTCTCTCCGCACGACGTTCCTGAAGCCGTGAATCAATCTTAAGTGCGCGAGAGATCAGATCGTTGAGGGATCCGGGGTTGTCATGGACGAGGAGGTCTTTCACAGCATCACTCAATCCTTTATAGTAGATGCTGAAGAGGGCGGTGTTGTCCCAACGGCTCTCCGTAGCCAGTATCCTGAACTCCAGCGTGTAGTCCGCCACGGAGCGAGAGCCCTGGTGAAGTGTGAGTAAACGGTTGGCGGCGCCCTGTCCGTCTGCAGGATGGTCAAACACAGCCTGGAACTCGGCCTTGAACTGTGAATAATCAGAGGAAAAACCAGGGTTATTTTCAACAGCTGATATGGCCCAACTGAGGGCCTTGTCGGTCAGGAGGGACATGATGAGTGCCACTTTAGATCCGTCCGTGGAGTATCTGGATGGTTGATGTGTGAACAACAATTCACATTGTGCAAGAAAACCCCTCAGTCTATTAAAGTTGCCATCGAAGGGCCTGGGACTGGCTAAATTGGGCTCTACTTGTAGCTGTGGGGGATGGGGTGGATCGGTGTGGGCACCAGGATTGGAATCGGGGTTCTCTCTAGCTCTAACTTGGACCGTGAGCGCCTTTAGGGATTGCTGAATGGCTGCCAGAGAAGAAACCACAGCATTGACCTGGTCTGAGAGATTACTCACAGAGGTGGCAGTCATCTGTGAAGAACCTTCTAGGGTAGCAATCTTTGACTGTAGGGCTGGGAATGCTTCGTTCAGTTCCACCTGGAGTCTGGAGAGGTCACCAGCCTGTTTGGCCACTGCCCGGTGTAGTTCGGTTGGGCTTATGTCCCCTCAGTTCCTGGGGACCCAGCTTGGCTCATGATGGCTTGAACGTTCTGTTAAGCTCCACTGAAAACAAATTGCCAAATGTGCTGGGCACCCCGAGAACTGAGACACAGAGACCAGAGTTGTATTTACAAGAATCCAGAATTTATTTTCTTTGGGACCAGAATATTTCAGGTGAGGTGTTTGAGTGAGTGTTGGTGCTGGGAGTGAGTGGGGTGTGTTTGGCTATGTGTGAGAAATTATATGAATATAAGCGGAGTGAGGGGGATGAGGGTTGAAGAGATGTAAATGTTGAAAAAAGTGTTGAGAATGTGCTGCAAACCCGATGGAGAGATGGAGTCCGAGGTCCAGGGGAGAATCCAGGATCCGAAGGAGAGCGAGGGAGGGACTGGAGACACAGGACTGGAACTGAGGCTTAGTCTGGAGGCAAAGAGTGAGACAGAGATTAACAGTGGTCTGGATCACAACTGTGGAAATGGTGGAACAAGCGTTGAAGCAGGAATCTATGCAGGAAGATCTGGAGGAGCTTGGACTAACCACAATGGTCAACGTTCAAGCACCGGGCGCCGGTCCTCAGCAGCCTTTGTAGAGAGCCGCCTTGATTGTCGGCGGCTGCAGCTGGGCTGATGGTGAGTGCCCACACCTGTGCTGGCTGAGGTAGACGGGCCCTGGCTCAGATGGGAGGAAGAGGGAGGACCAGGAATCCTGCCACGACGTGGGCGTGGCCGAGGCACAACACAACATACAGGACAAGGAACCATGATCCGATATTAATGTGAGGGGTCAACAAATAAAGTGACACTTGTCATATTAAAATAAAATGACGGTAGAATAACACTTAACTGGTTTGTTTTGTTACTTCTTAATGTTTTTAAATCATGTCGTTAATATTTTACAGTACTTAAAAACATATTAAAAAAAGAGTGAGGATTTAAAACATTAGTTTAATTTTAATGACCTCTCACGGCCCACCTGCAGTACCACGACGGCCCACCAGGGGGCCGCAGCCCACACTTTGGGCATCCCTGGTTTAGAAGATTTCTGAATTTCGATTCCTTTTTTCAGTTCCTAAATGTCTGCACTAATTTTTTTGTTTTTTGTTTTGATTTACTACACTAGTTTATTGATGTTACTCAGCCCGGCGTTCTCAACTCCGCGCTAGTGTCGACTTCACGTCCGTCGCCGACGGGACTTCACTCGCCACAACATGGATCCCAAGAGACGCCGCTCTCCAGTTTGGCTGCATTTCAGTCCGGGAAATGACGGCTACCTGGCGCAGTACAACACCTGCGGGAAGCGTGTTACTGCTAAAGGAGGGAGCACGACTAATATGGCAAAACACCTTCACCTGCATGGCATCACAAAAATAATCGAGTGTAGCGTATTTAATTCACTGCGTTGCTCCTAACGTCGCTTCTTCGACTGCAACAGAGTCCGTCTTCATCCAGAAACTCTTGCCTTCTCATCTACAGTGGTGCCTCTACTTACGAACGTTTCTACATACGAAGTTTTCAGGTTACGAAACGCATCAACGGGAAAATATTGCCTCTAGTTACGAAATAAATTTCAGGATACAAAAGGCAAAAATACAGTAGCGGTGCTACTAGCAGCTCCCAGAGTTTACCGAACGCAAACATACTTGTTAGCTGCTCTGCCATTGGCTATCGGCTAACATCTTCCTGGCATCCCATTGGCTAGGAGGGCCCCTTGTCTGTATGAGGTAACCCAGCAACCCAAGTAAATAAACAATTTTTACCTCCGCCAAGGAGGTTATGTTTTTGTCGGTGTTTATCTGTCTGTTTCTGAAAGAGCAGATATGATCATCTTCCTAAACAAAAACTGTTGATTTCGTTTTTTGTTGGGCAAAATGTATTTTGGAGGCCAACTGCCAACCGTAAGTTGTTTAACGTTTAGGCTGTAAGTAAATTCTGTGTGTGCATATGTGCATGCTAGCATGTCTACGAATAAAAATGGCCTGTCACCTGTGTAAATGTGTCAGTTTTTTTTTTTATGAAAAAATTCTACTGTTGGCTAAGTAGCGATCTGTTGACCTACACATCAAAGAATCGGAATAGAGAATCGTTTTGAACAGGAATCGAAACAGAGAATCGGAATCAGAATCGTTAAAATCCATTATTGTGACAGGAAGATGGGTCTTGAATCGTGCGTTTAATGCCCTTCTTTGTTTTGTTTAGTTTCCTACGGTCTCTGTGAAGCGTCGGCTCATCCCACTCTATCCCCTCCAAACGAGCCAGGCCTCTTCTGAAACTGGGTTTATGGCTTCGTGCCACTGACTTCCGGGTTTCGTCGACCGCAGCGTGATGCTAAACCAGTCTGAGACGAACGCGGGGGCGGGGTCTGTATAGTTCTGCTGCTGTCTGGGCCCGTGATGTCACCGAAAGCTGCAAATCGTTTACGTAACGTGACGACAGCAGGCCTCACTGGAGGTCACCTGAATATTTTTTCTATTATTTTATTTATTATTTTTGCTCTTTGTGAGTTTTTCCACTACGTTTTTTTTTTGCACTTTCAACGTAGCACACGTGGAAGTTGCAGCGCTGCGGTCTCAGACGCACCACCCTGGTCGCTACACGCCGTATCATGACGAACGATCGGGCCTTTTCACTTCGTGATGCTGTCATAACATTTCAGAGGTGGAATGTAACTAAACTTATTTACTCAGCTGAACTAACCGCATGTACGAATCTCAGTCTTTCTTTCTTTCTCCTTTCATGCCACTTCGTAGCCCACTTACTTTCCTCCTTACATTACACAACAGGTTTGGTTTATGTTTCTTACTTTACGAAAACAAATGAAGGACTCATTCCGTATATCCTAATAACATATCTTTCTCTTTTATTTTAGTTCATACAGGTGCAGCTGATACTGTCGCAGTTCATCAACTGACAAAACCCAGGCAGGTATTTTGATGAGTCTCTCCAGTCTACTCGAGGGCCTGTTTGGAAGTGTGATCCCACAATAAAATTAATAAAAAAAAAGATGATCAAGAACAACTTAAAATCTGCCTGTACATTAATACATAACTGACAGGAATGTGAAGATGACGCTCTTCTGAACTGAGTTCTTGTAAATGAAATAACTGTAGTATTGTTAGAGAATACCTCATAATTATAATGACTATATAAACAGATGTAGGAAGCAACACTGAGGTGGTCAGAGGATCATTTTCCATAATAGTTTTAGCTCTAACAGGCTGCAGTTTTAGCACCGACACCTTCTTCTTCCAGTACAGTCATGGCCAAATGTTTTGAGAATTACTCAAATATTACATTTTCACAAAGTCTGCTGAGTTTTTATCAGGTGTTTCTATGTAATGAAATACAATTAGAAGCATTTCATCAGCTTCAAAAGCTTTTATTGAGAATTACACTTAATTCATGCAATAAGTCAATATTTGCAGTGCTGACCCTTCTTTTTCTCTCTGGCATGCTGTTAATCAACTTCTGGACCAAATCCTGACTGATGCCAGTCCATTCTTGCATAATCAATGCTTGGAGTTTGTCAGAATTTGTGGGTTTTTGATTGTCCATCCGCCTCTTGAGGATTGACCACAAGTTCTCAATGGGATGAAGATCCGGGAAGTTTCCTGGCGAAGGGCCCAAAATCTTAATGTTTTGTTCCCCGAGCCATGTCGTTATGACTTTTGCTTTATGGCGAGGTGCTCCATCATGCTGGAAAAGGCATTCTTCATCACTAAACTACCCTTGGATGGCTAAGGACGTTCTGGTACCGTTCTTTATTCATGGCTGTGCTTTTAGGCAAGATTGTGAGAGATCCCACTCCCTTGACCTAAAAGCAACCCCCACACATGAATGGTCTCTGGATGCTTCACTGTTGGCATGAAGACAGGACTGATGGTAGCGCTCACCTCGTCTCCTCCCAACAAGCCTTCTTCCAGATGCCCCGAACAATCGGAAACGGGATTCATCAGAGAAAATGACTTTCCCCCAGTCCTCAGCAGTCCAGTCCTGTACCGTCTGCAGAATACCAGTCCGTCCCTGATGGTTTTACTGGAGAGAAGTGGCTTCTGGAAGAAGGCTTGTTCGGAGGAGACGAGGTGAGCGCTACCATCAGTCCTGTCTCATACCAACAGTGAAGCATCCAGAGACCATTCAAACTTTTAGCCATGACTGTATTTCTGATTTTCCACAGAGAAGTTTTTCATTTTTTTTTTCTTTCATTTGCTTTTGTACGTATCATAAAGTGTGAATCTGTCCACCACCTGTGATAAAAGGTTCTTGTGCTGCCTCAAGCTGCCTTCGTCTCTCAAGCTGAAGCCGTCATGACAGATTGAGACGTATCTGGACAAGCTGTACACTCCACTGAGGGAGATGTGGAAGCTCTTTTGATGGGTCTAATAAATACGAGTGGCTCCAAACCAAAGTTTATTAGAATCTCACAAAGTTTAGTTTAAAAATATATTTTCTTTTGCACCGGCTGCCACAGTGGATCATTGGGTTAGATATACTGCTTTAGCTTTGGTTTTTACCAGGGCTGGGCAAGTTAACTAGTTATTATCGCCCGTTTTTTTTTATTTTGTATTTTTGATCCAAGTCTAAAATCGTGAACTTTATTCAGGTATATATGTATATATTATATATATATATATATATATATATTATATATATATATATATATATAATATATTATATATATATATATATAAAAAAAAGGCTTTTTTCCCCCATTTTTTTGTGTTAGATTAAAAAATGAAAAACATAATAAAATGTCACTTTTTAATTTTTTTTTAATTTTTGATTGACAATTGAATGATACACGGACTGATAAAGTTACTGAACTTTAACATGGAAATTTTCATTTTAAAGTTCTCCCAGACGGAGGATTCAACAGAAACAAGATTATTTTTAACAACTGACAAGTTGAACTCCCCGTTAAAAGTTTCTGCTGTTACCTCAGAAATTACCTGTTTTAATGTTCTGATTGTGCCGAGACACAATCATTTTGTTGGATTTTGTTTGCAAAAATTTATTTCTTTTTTTTTTTTTTTTTTTTTTAGAAAAACAGGATGACATTAATGCCCTGGCAGTGACAATAAGCTTTATTTTATTTTACATTTTTTAAGATGAGATTTACACTAAATATGTGTTACTGACAAGTGCTGATGATAAAAGTGTTTGAACAACAAATGTTATGACACTTTAGTTCATATGGCAGCAGAACATTTAAATAAAAGTGACCTTTACACTACTTTTAAATTCATTATTTGATTTTCCGTATACCATGCGATTAATCGTGATTAATCAGGGAAATAATGCAATTAATTGCGATTAAAAATTTTAATCTTTTCCCAGCCCTAGTTTTTACATCAGATGCCCTTCCTGACCCAACCCTCTCCGTCCGGCCAGCATAAAGGTCTGGGAGCGATGAATGCACTGTGGGGGTCGGTGTCTTTCCCAGCAACACCTTGGCATGCGATGAGGCAGGATACTGATCCAGCAATAATCTGACACCGATTAATTAACTGTTTTCCCTGCTGCCTTTCAGCTGAGTGACTCAACTGAGTCTGTTGAGTCACAGCATAAGTAATCTCAAGGCCAGCACCAGTGAATTTCCAACAAGTGCAATTAAATCCTTAATTATTATCCATCTACAATCCCAGTTCAAAATAAGCTGGGACAACGTGTACGCATTCACCAGTTTGTGAATAATCCGTGTCTCCGTATTGTGGAACATTCTGTACTCAAGGTCATGAAAGGTTCAGAAAATGTGGAGAAAGACAGTGTTGTGGTCCTCCAGGACCGTATTACGGATTCAGGGAACGCTTCTGGGAAATCCCCGTGGAAGAAAACTGTTGGCTGCAGGTGTCGCTGTGTCTATGTAATAGGGATGTAACGATATGGAAAATCTGATATCTCGATTATAGTGACCAAATTATCACGGTTTACGATATTATCGCGATATTAAAAAACATACATTTTAATAATTTCACAAAATCTTGTGATTTTCTTGTCATATTAAAACATCAGAAGCCAAAATCTTATCAAAATGAAACTTTCACATTAAACGGAGAAACAACTGGCACAGAAAGAGGTTTTATTTTAAATGAACAAAATAAATAACAGGAACAAAGCTAATTTGTCTGGTGCAAATTTGAATACTTTAACAAACACTTTAACAACCATAGTAGGTCAAAATATGCAAACAATTATCAGGAACAAAAATTATAGTGCAAGTTCAAATGAAATAAACTTTGGACTTTAAGCTGAACCTGAAATACGTATAAATGACAATTTATATGTACAATTTCCACAATTTCCCTGAGGGAGACCTCCCAAGGGATTAATAAAGTTCTATCTTATCTTAAATGTGCAAATAAAGAAACAGTTGTTTAGGAGCCAAAAATGTTGTTCTGAATTGTAGTTAACTCTGTGTGTCTGTGGGTGTCGCTGTGTTGTTACCTGAGGGTCAGGTATAAAGGTAGCTGCCTGTTATTGGTTAGCTGTTGGACCCGGAAGGGCAAAAGGTTTTTGACCGCTGTGGCGCTAACTGCCGGCGTTATGGTTGTCGGAGTAGTTAATGGAATAAATTAGGAACATCGTTCCAGTCATTTTACGATGTCATTTTTCAACGTCCTGTTTGCTATCACCGCTTTCCGCCATGCTAACGTTACGACGCCGATGTTACAAGCTACAAATTCACGCGAAACACAGCCTCATTCAAGTATGTGAGCGACTCGCGACTGTGTTTCGCGTGAATTTGTAGCTTGTAACATCGGTATTGTAACGTTAGCATGGCGGAAAGTGGCACTAACTGCCGGCGTTATGGTTGTCGGATAAGTTAATGGAATAAATTAGGAACATCGTTCCGGTCATTTTACGATGTCATTTTTCAACGTCCTGCTTGCTATCACTACGCTTTCCGCCATGCTAACGTTACGACGCCGATGTTACAAGCTACAAATTCACGCGAAACACAGTCGCGAGTCGCTCGCAGACTTGAATGAGGCTGATATTACATATCCTGGTAATCGACCGCGATAATGAGATGAAGTCATACACAAACGGTAATCGTTATCACGTAAAATTTTACAGCGCTTTACCGTAATACCGATAACCGTTCCATCCCTACTCTGTAATCGTCAGAAAACATTTCAGATGTGAAATGAAAAACACGACGAAGAAGAAGAAGAGCCCGAACTGTTGCGGAGGCGACGTACACCAGACGAGGACGCAGTGAAAAGCTCATCTGTGGGACGGAAGTGGAAACTCCACATTTAATTACCTTCATGCATCCTCACCAGCCACCAACCACACTGCAGGAAATGGAGCGTCAGTTCATGCGTCTCACAAGCACAGTGTCATTATAGATTAATGATTTTTTTTTTCCCTGTTCTTTTTTTTTATTGTCTATTATTTGACTACAGGCAGCAGAGAATGAACACACACACACACACACACACATAGAAGTTTTAAGTCATAACAGATGCATAGCCACACGGAGGTTTGTGTAAGTGTAATTATATTTCGCTTTGACGCACACAGAGCCCGTCACTGCTGCGCACCAGTTTCTTGGATGTTTAACATCTCATCCAACCAGTTTGGGCTCATAAAGGGGTTGACGGTTGGATTGTTATCAGGCAGCCAAACAAAGGCAGGACTGAGCCATCCTGGCACCTCTGTAAGCTGCCCATTAACCCCGGCTTCAGCCCGGCTTCAGCCCGGCTCGCCCAGCCGCACCAGAGCCTCAGGTGGAACTATCTGGGCCGGTCTGAAGATGCTCTTAGGGTCAATGATTTACGTCTAGTTCGCTCCATCTTCCCAGGAGCAGCTGCACTTGCTGATGCGCTGATGGGGATGAGACTCAAACTGAGCGGTTGCATTAGCAGCATCTGAAATGTCGCCACCCTTCGCTTTCGCGCAGAAGCGAGGAACGTTTCTTTAATAGGCAGCGAAGGTCTCCTTCGGTGGCGTAAATCGGCCGCTCTGTTATCCGTTGCGGCGGCGGCGGGCCGCAGCTTCATCTGAGAGGCTGTGTGGTCCTCCAGTCTTCTGCTATTAGTTTGTTTACAGAAGTTAAAGATGTGAGCTGCCGAGAGCCCGGGGCCAGCATTCCAACGCCGTGGCTCATACAAGCACCAACAGGCACCCGCTGCAAACGCCGTCGTCTCTCAGTACAATACACGCAACCCGCAGCACCGAGCGGCACGCCAAAACAGCCGTTCCCCCTCTGCGGCGATCCGTCCCTCCGCCGCGGAGGCACGGCGAGGCGGAAAAACCTTCGTGCTTTCGCCCCTGAACGCCGTCCACGCGAGCGAATCTAATCACGGCCAGAGACGGGAAGTTCAGGCCCCTGGGTCGCTGTCGTCTCCCGCAGAGCTGCAGGTGATAGCTGTTGCATGTTGTAATGAGCCGTTACACGTGTATTTGAATGCACAGGTGAGATGTCTCCGGCTGATAGCGCGTCTGACACTAATAGTGCGCTTGTGTGCATCGTATACAAATGAGTAATCGCTGGCTCACTGCGGCCAACTGTCACGTAAAAAACTTCGCCTCGGAACAAGCCGGGTCTCCGGGGGCAGCGAGGCTAGCGGGTGATTGATGAGACGCTGCATGGGTGTAACTGCTTGCCGAACTGTTTCGGCCCGAGCGAAGCACACAAACACGCAGGGATCACGCAAAAAAAAACCAAAAAAAAAAAAAGCGAGAGGCACCTTAATACGAAAAGTGAATTCCCTCCATCTGTTACATCCTTCAGTGTACCTGCCACTCAAGTGCAAAGGCAGGAATGTAAATTGCTTTTGGGCGCCCATGGAGACAGACACACAATAAAACAGTAGTAATTAGCCGGGGTCAAAGGTTTTTCCAAAGTATGCGAGCTCTATTGAAAAGGCTGCGCCAGCTGCCTCTGGAATTAAATGGCTGTAAATCCGAATGCCGATAACGGCGTTATCTCCCCGGCTTTTTGTCTGAAGATTTCAGAAGATAAACCTGCGTGCTACGTATCAGCGCAGGTGCTCCAAATGTTGACTGGGGCCGAGATTTGAATGGTAACACGCCTGAGTTGTTGATGGACTCGCTGTACCTTGTTTAAACAGTTCTGGTTGTTGATAGGAGGCTTGTTCGCACTTAGAAACGAGAAACGGGGCATAGAGCTTATCTCCCGTTTTCCTCTGGTCGCATTTAAACGCTACGCTGCGCCGGACAGACCGCCGATGGACAACATCACGCGACACGCAAGCAGAAATTAAGGATCCGATTATCGTGGCGCCGTGCTTGGAGGACTTTTTTTTTTTTTTTTTTTTCCACAGCGGCTTTGTTCTCGACAGCCGTTGACCGCGTTGTGCCGCCGTTTTAATCGCCGTTCGGGAGTCGTAAAGCTGTCATCTCGTTTATGTTAATGCGGGCGCTTAGTCATTTGCACAAAGAACAAAGTTGGGCTGCGTGCGGACACACCCCGCCGCACGCCGGCGGCTCCAAACGCGTTTGGCTTCAGGTGTCGTCGCCATAAATATATTCATATTTCACTTTTGCCTCACAAAGTGAAAAATGTGGAGCGCCAGTCGGGATCTACCTTTGCGACACCTGAGACGCGTTTACGTGACCTGAGGAGGGTGAGGGCGATCCCGGCCCGACCGGGCGGCGCTCATTTACGCAACTCGGCGTGTTCACGTCGGCCGCCCTGTGCGTGGCGTGTCTTACGTAACGTGGATAATTCATATGACCTCTTGTAAGGGACACCCGAGGAGTCACTCAGAAGCTATGATTGTGTAGCTGTCATGTTCCCCGCAGTCGCCTTTGTTCGAGACGCTTCCTGGCGGTGTTCGTGTCGGCGTATCGCGTAACAGCGTCGTGTCCTGAGGGCCCCTCCTCTAAAATAACTGCATCTATTTTTGCCACTTTCTCTGCAAGCCAACGAGGTTTTTAGTTACAGGAAAACTAGGGCATCTCCTTGGGTCCACGAATGACACCTCCCTATGATGAAGAAGGAAAGACGAGATGTAACTGATGGTAAATTGATCAAATAAGTAGCGTTAATGGGAGAAGAAGGTCCCTCATCATAGGGAGGTGTCATTCGTGCACCCAAGGAATGAATGAATGACACCTCGCTATGATGAGGGACCTTCTTCTCCCATTAACACTAATTTGATCGATTTACCATCAGAGTTACATCTCAGCTTTCCTTCTTCATCATCATCAACTAAATCCCTAAAACATGAGACGTGAACTTCTATCGTATTTTCCGGACTATTAGCCGCTACTTTTGTCCCACGCTTTAAACCATGAAGTTTATACAGAGATGCGGCTTTTCTATGAATTATTCTTTAGCCCTCAGGGGGCGCTCTAGCAGGAAGTGCAAAAACCAAAAACAAACCAAGTAGTTAAAGGCTATTCTGTTTTTGTTCAGTAGCCTATGTTGGCTATGCTACTCTACATTCATTTTGTGAGCATCAATACCTGTTATTATTGGACAAACTGATTAATCCAGGTGTGTCTGACCATTGTAGCTACAATGGTCAGACACACCTGGATTTATCAGTTTGTCCAGTCAGTTTGTTGGTTCCCCAGTAGATTTCAGGGTTCTGAGTGGACCCGCCGCAGAGGTAAGGTTTTAATTGCAGAGAGAACTGGTTCAAACGGAGCGGTCCTCTGACGGACAGATGTGGGCAGAGCCTCTAAATCCAGCTGCTCCGTTCCTCCTAAAAAACTGAGTATTTTTCAATGCTAAAATGCTCTTGTTTTGTCGACCACGCTTGAGTTGAATCATATTTATTCATTTTTTTACACCTCCAATTAGGTCCACATGTCGGGGCATAATGAGGAAAAAACAAATAAGCTAATTTCTGTTCATAATCTTTAGCTCTCTTGACCTACATCTCCGCCCCTGAGCCCGAGGCTGAATAGTGAACCTGCTGAACCGCTGGAACGACACGTTTTCACGTAGCGTCCCTTTCCCTCCATCAGCCTGAGCTCCTCGCACTCCAGACGCCCTCAGACACACCTGACGGCCCCCCCAACGGAGAACGCCCTCGTACGGCAGCTCTCACGGTTCACCTGCAGGACACGGGAGTTGTGAACTTCTAGTCTCGGGGGTTGAACGGTCACGAAGAGGAGGAGGAGGTGGGTCCTTCACTGATTGAGTGACTGGCCAAACAAAAGCAGGAGGTAAAACCCATCTGTGGTCGTTGCTCAGATGTTTGGGTCTGATTAGGGAGGCACCATAACTGTTTTTAAAACCGATACCGATAACTTTCAGCTCCTAAAGGCCGATACCGATAACCGATAACACACACATATACCTAAGATCATTACATCAATACTATGAACAAAATCAAAAATAGTTTTGACTTTTTAAATAAATAGATATTTATTTTTTCTAATGAAAAACTATTGTCAAGCCTCTCAAACATTTTCATAAAGCTATTAAACAAACCTATTTGATATCTCACATCAACTTAAATAAGGTTCATTACTGACTGATATAAAAAATAAAGGCTCCTTGAACTGATGGAAATACATGCATCAAAATTACTAACTGAAAAAGATTAACATTTAAAGGATTTTGACTTGTGGTTCCATTTAAATTAATACCTTTAATTAAAGTAAATGAGGTTCAGTAGTTTTTATTTTTTAATCTCATGGAAGCTTTAGATGAGAGGAATGAGGGAGAGGAGAGACTGCTGCTGGCTTGCGCACGTTAGCATTAGCTTCCGTTAGCTCACGTTAGCACGACTTCAAAACTCCATGGAAGTGATTGTTATGTTGTAGGTGGCTGATCAGGTTTTACGTATTAAAGCTTGTGCTTCCCTCCTCGTAGAATTCACTCAGAGGATTCGTCACAAATAACCACCAAACTATCTTCTTCTGAAACTTTAACGAAGTTCCACGCCGCCATGTTTGTTGTGATCAGCACGCTGTGCTGCAGGCTGTATTCAAGGTGTAACGTAAATTCTGACATTCCCTCGTTTGCTAGTCGTTCTTTCGGCTTCTTCTAATTTTTTCTTTTTTTATGTGTAACATGAGGGGAAATACTGTGAATATCAATTCAAGTCAGCAACTACTAAAATTATGACCGAGTTAACGAGTTGTTTTCTGGCATGAGGGGGTATTCTTGATTTTCCTTATTGAGTAATCGTTTTTCTGATTATGCCGACGTCACTTGAACATAACATTCACTGCTGTAGTGATGGGAATTCCGGCTCTTTGCGGAGAGCCGGCTCTTTCGGCTCCCAAGTGGCTCCTCAGATTTTTTGTTACTTAAATTAATTTATTACCAAATTATGTGTAAAATGAATAACTAATGTTAAAAAAACATAAAATATAACACATGTATAGTATTTATATGTCTTTATTAATAAACTTAACATAAACATGAATACAGGGGCCTTTTGCATGTTCTCCCCGTGCTTGCGTGGGTTTCCTCCGGGTACTCCGGTTTCCTCCCACAGTCCAAAGACATGCATGTCAGATTAATTAGTGGTTCTAAATTACCCGTAGGAGTGAGTGAGTTAGTGTGAGTGGTTGTTTGTCTGCATGTGGCCCTGCGATGGACTGGCGACCTGTCCAGGGTGAACCCCTGCCTTTTGCCCGTAGACGGCTGGGATAGACTCCAGCAGATCCCCGTGACCCTCCGGAGGATGAAACGGGTATAGATGATGGATGGATGGATGGATGGATATACATGAATAAATTCTAAATTTAAAAAAAGACCCATTTCAATTTGTGAAAAAACAAAATCAACTAAACATCACTCAACAAAATATAAATTAAAATGTGCAACTATTTACAGTGAAAAACCTTCATTAGCAGAGTCCCTTGCTGGTCTTTTCCCCAACTAATTGCACTGTTGGATGATTAGTTTGAATATGCCTGTGCAGGTTGTTTGTGGAGTCTGTTCGATATGAAATTTCTATTTTACAAAGTGTTCACTCTGCCTTTCCGGAGTCTAACACTATAAAATGTGTCCAAATTTTACTCCTTTTCCTGTTGTCACTCATCTTTGGTGAAATGGTCAAATCCTCTTGCGCTCCTCTCATTTTTGTCTCTCTGCCTCCTGGTCATGTGCCGCCCCCCCCTCCTGAGCCGAGTGTTGTTGACTCTGCTCCCCCCCCCCCCCCCCCCCCCCCCCGCTCAGTGTAGTCACACAGACGCTGCCACAGCCACACATGTTGACCAATGCGGCTTTAAAAGACAATTAAAAAAATAAAAAAATAAAAAAATCACTCTCGACTACGAGCCGGCTCCCGTCGTTCACTTCAAAAAGCCGGCTCTTTTTGTTCGCGACCGACCCATCACTACACTGCCGGTCATTCAAGGCTCAGAGGGAGCGAGACACTGCCGTGTTGACAAAAATATATGTGTTATCGGGGCTATTTGTCGTGATATCGGACTTATCGGGATGACGTCATAATTTCCTGTTATCGGCCCCATAGTTATCGTGCACCCCTAGGTCGTGATCTGAGGTTGGTGGGGAGGGAAATGTGTTCGCGCACCGCTCGTGAACGCAGTCGCAACAGGATTGTTTCCTCAGATAAACAGCCTTCTTGTTTGATATCTCACTTTCAGCAGCCCATAAAGCTCCTGAACACGTACGAACGATGGCACGAAACTCCTGCTGCTTCTGGGGGGGGGTGGGGGGGGGGGGGGGGGGGTAGCACGACAAGCCACATGCCACTCAGAAGCCTCCCCGTTATTGTGAGAGCTAATAATGCCGCGCGCATGCAAAGCGGCGATGTCTCGTACCTTCATTGTGCTAACCGCGCGGGGAGTCACTGATGAGCAGGCCCGCCGCAGATTAGCCTGCTGTTACAGCGACCCTTGCTGCTAATCCCGCCGCGCGCACACACGGCATCGGCAGCGTTTCCGTTCCCGAGACACGGGTTCGGATTAAAGCCGGGAGATATCGACGCGTGTGCGGGGCGCACGCACACAAAGAGCCATTAACATAGAGAACGACACGAGCGGCTCTCCTTTTGTGCAGGGGCAGATGAAGCCCCGCCGCCGCCGCCGCCGCTGCTTCTGCGTAAACAGAAGACCCCGGCGAAGAGGAGCAGCGAGCGGCGGAACAGAAGGCGAGCGGTGACAAGGAGTCAAATTCGCTCTCAAACTCCAAACCGCTTTCGCGCAGAGGTGCCGCATTAAAATGACAAAAGGGGCTGGGAAACTTTGCTCTTTGTTGGCGCTGCCACCGCGCGCCCTCGTAAACTCGGGTAAAAACATCCTTTCATATTCAAAAATGCGACGCTCCCAATTTCCCCACGGGGATCATTTCACTTTCATCTCCCTCGCGACTTTCGTGCTCCAACAATAAAAGCGGTTATTTGCAGAGGAGACATTAAATATATTGGATGCTCATTGTTGATATAAAGTTGCACCTTCTCATTCTTTTTTTTTTTTTTCTTCTTGTAACTCTCAGGTTTCAAAGTTGGAGAAAAAAAAACAACAACATCTTGTTTTCTTGTAGTCTGGGAAACAATAACAGTTTAAGGAGCTGCGTGTTACGAAACTGGATTTTCTCAGTTATTTGGAAGCGTCCTGATGCAGATAAGTTTCTGCCTCAAACTGAGATCATGTGATTAGATCTGCAGCACTCAAAGAATTAGAAAACAATACGGGCCCAACAATGTCTGTTCAAGTAAATTATGCTACTTTTATAAAACATGCCAGCTGTTGTTGTTTTTTTTTTTTTTTTTTAATGAAAACCAGATGGAAACGGGAGGGAAAAAATAATGTTTGAAAGCTTATGCTACCGTCGTCTTCCTTCATTAGCGCCGTTGAAAGGGAAGCTGCTAATGTGTTAGACGTACACGTCTGTGCAGAGAACCGGTTCTCTACAGGAACTGGTTCCAGTAGAGAACCGGTTCCTGTAGAGAACCGGTTCTGTGTGTTTCAATTCCATGGAATCGTTTGGCAGTTTATCCAGCGATTCTCTTATCGATTCCAACCATCACGAATCTCATGTAATTTATGCAAGTTACTCACAGTCAATTCCAGAAAGCACTTACGTGATTAAGTTACGTCGGTTTAGCACGTTAGCATTGCAGTTGTAAACAACAATGGCGCCAACCAGGTTCAAACACTCCAAAGTTTGGCTTCATTTCACCAAAGAAAGATGGCAACAAGGCAACTAGCAGTCATTGTAAAGTGGAGCTAACAGCGTCGGGGGGAACACGGCTAACATGCAGAAACATTTGAACACACAACATGCGATAACGAGTGTCGTGTTTTTGACGCTTCGGACTGATGGATCTCAACCCAGCAGCAGTAGCCAAGCTAAGATCACCTCTGGTAACTCTGGTAAGTAGCTATCCCGCTGCCTATGTGCTTCTTTGTAAAACACGCTATAACATTAACGCTATGCTATTAAACGAATGCCTTCTGCATTACATTTAGAAGATGACCGTGACGAGAGAGAGAGTCTGGCTGGTTCAGAGGCTGGAAGACATGATTATTTTACTGCTAAAGAATTGTTAATTCTTCATAGTATTTGCAGATTTGTACTATGCACTGTTCTGCTGTATTTGATATCGTTCTTTATTATTATTTTTGAGTGCTTAGTGAGCTCATATATCCTTTTAAAAGGGCGATTTTTTTAATTTCTATTATCTATAAATCTGTTGGTAAAATGTTCCACATTCTTGTGTATTTGCACAGTTACATATTACAACAGTTAACACGTTATCCAGGCTTTGGGCCTCTTTTGACCTCGCTGTTCAGTTTGTAAGGTCGTGACTTCTAAGTTAAAAAAATTGATGCTAATAAAACTGTTAGTTCTCCTTTTTTCCCCAAATTAGAATCGATAAAGAATCGAATCGTTAAATGGTATCGATAATGGAATCGGAAATATCTTATCAATTCCCTCCCTACCCCCTCCACCTGCCTCCATCCTTGGTACCCGGCATCGAGGGTGGATCCCTCTTCGTCCTGACCTACCAGTCCCTAAGGGGGTCATTTCTCCTGTTTTAAGGCACCGATCTTGGTTTTGCACATTCGTGTATGACTAGACCTCGACTGCACTAAGAGTTGGGTTGTCATTCTTAACTTCTCGAGTCGTACAATGACTCTAGATCGACATCCCCAAGCACCACAGCTGCAGTAGAAGAAAACCGAGACCGCGACGCGTTACTTCATCTGTACCCGTAGGTCAATTTGCTCTGCAGCGTTGAGACAGCCACACAGCCAAAACACACACATATAAATATATCAGAGTAAAACTATTCTTCTACAAAAGAGAGGGAGAGTAACACATGACACATGGGAACAGGAAAGACATTAAAATCATTCTGCTTGTGAAAGTTTGTTAGCATGTTACCTGATGGATCTGCGTAGAGATCATCAGCTGAGTTTCCTCACCGCGACCTTCAGGCCTCCGAGCGAGTTCCCTTCAGAACGGGCGTGGCAGAGACGGCCGGTTGTGAAATAGCAGCTCTATTGTAAGCTATGTGTCATATCTGAACAAATAAACAGTTTTTTTTTTTTTTTTTTTTACACAGACAGCACCGACAGACAAAGAGCAACTTGTTAAGCTAATTTACTTTATAAAGCTTTAGAGCCACCTGACACAAAGTGAAACCTGCCCGGCGTGCTGCGGCCCACGCAGCCCGACCGGAGCCGGTCGCAGCAGGATCCGGAGCGGCGGCGGCGGCGGCGGCGGCGGCTCATCACGGCAGTCGCTGAGGTGGGGTGAGTTTCAGACAGCTCGCCAGATTAAAACCAACATCTTTGTTTACTTGTTTACAGCTGACAGGTTTTCTAGAAGTCATCTTACGGGACACGTGTGGGCTTGGATCCTGCAGAAAACTCTACACGGACTGTATGTGCAAAAAAAAACCCGCTAATCTTTCTGTGCAGCCGCTAATCTCACAGTAGCTTTAATGTTTAATGTCCAGTAAAACTGCAGTTTGTCACGAGCAGCATCAGACTGACACACAATGTGCAACCGCTGCAGTTAATCAGCCGGCTGAGTCGGCGCCGAGCTCCCGAGGCTCAGGAAACTTCCAGAGATCGCTGACTCATGCGGCTCGGCTGCAGTTGGACGCTAACGATGTTGTTTTCTTCTTCTCCTGCTTCGTAATCGTCCCCCTGGCCAGGCGTTGTGAAACCTGGGAGGATCCCAGCTTCATTAATCCACCTCCAAGAAAACAGCACGGAGAGACAGATGCTGGAAACGCTTGCGTCAGTCACCGGTCCGGACCAAGAACCCGATCGGGTCACGGGTGTGAAGTTTCATACCAGCTTAATAAAGGCTGAAATGACAATGCAGCTCCAACATCAAGTTAAACGTCCGACAAAAGTGTTAACATCAGGTTTTGAGAGTTTTGGAGGAAAAAAATAGATTTCTGTTAAATAGTTGAGAATATATCTACACACTGAGGACACATTCGCATTCGTTAATTTAAACCAAATTACACTTTTACATGAAAATGTCTCCTCCGTATTGATCATTTGCAGCTTAGATCCCTGTGATATTTCATCCAGGTAACCCCCGGACTCAGTCAGCTCAGGTGGTATGAATCACCCTTCCACTGTTTGTCTTGCCGTGAATTAATTTTGCAACCTAGATCTGGTGTCAACATCTGTATTTTATTTTTTTATATATATATATTTCTGAGAAATTGCGTCATAACCAAAGTTTCATAAGGTTTGCCTCCTCACACTGCAAGTATGCACATTTTGCAACTGTTGAGGATGCCTTCCTTGGTGCAGAGCATTTCTGCTGGTTTTGCCATAAGTAAAGATTAAATATTAGTTATTCAGCTGTCAGTGAACCACAGTGCTGAAGAATATTAAAAGCGGCATGAAGATACTGGAACTGAGACCAGAGCCATCTGCTACCAGGACGGTTTGGGCCCGATCTTCCCCCAGATCTCCTAAAGGCGCTATTAAGGGATAGCGGGTAGCGGGTGTAAGGTCAGAATTTTCTTAATTTTGTAGGTCCAGAATCAGTGCAGCTAGAGGGTCACATTTGTACACAAATACACATTAGTTACAAATTGGAAATAGTACTGTTATCTATAGTATTATTAATATGCTAGAATTGGAAACATAAATGACTCTTCCTCTTGGTTCATATCATACTGTTTATTGTTGCTCATTGGGTGTGTTTACATGGGAAGTTTAATTCCTCTTTAATTCAGAATTAAAGTTAAAGCCGAATAAAAGTTACCATGTAAACACTTAATTCCATATGAAAATGTCAATTCCGAATTAACTTAATTCCGAAGTAAGTGGCTGGTTTATTCCCATTTTAATTCCGCATTAAGTAATTCCGCGGTCATGTATACACTCATTCCTCTTTAAATTAATTCCCGTCTTTCTGCGCATGCTAGTTCTCTTGCCCGTCTGTCACGATGACGCTTATATTCCGGGTGCACGCAGTAAACAGTGTTCAAGAGCAGAGACGATTTATTTAATAAATAGCTTGGAGGAACTGGAAATAATTAAAAGAACAGATGGCAGGAAACATAAAAATTGTGAGCTTTTCAAAGCGGCCAGGTTAAATGAAGGAGGTTTCGTAGATAGAGACGCCACCCAGGTCAAAAATAAGTGGAATGTTGTTGCTAACCAGTTAGCTAAGTTTGTTTTCTTCCGGTAGATGTAAAGACGTCCGCCCCCCCTATCCAATCAGAACCCTTCCCAACCCCCAGACCTAAAGCGGAGTTGGATAAAGCCGAACTAACGTGTTTTTCATGTAAACCTTAATTCGGAATTACTATTTCCATGTAAACTCGAAGGAAAATAGTTTAATTCGGAATTATTTAATTCCTAATTTTAATTCCAAATTAAAAAACATCATGTAACCGCAGCCATTGTTTTTATACTGCTTTGTTTAATGAACCATATGTCCACATCACAGTGTCTTAGATTATTCTTAGTGTATGTTTTGCCTTCACTTTATATCAGAAATGTAGCAAACTAGGCTAGCTGTAGCCGGTAGAACCACGTGTTAGAGAACAAAGGACCTAGCCAGGTAGAACAGAATAGCATTGTGGGATAAGGTGATCACCTTCCTTTTTTGGCAACACCGGCAGTGGATTGGACAAGAGGAACCGACCGGCCAATGGGAGAGCCAAGTCTAAACTGTGGCTCCTCCCCATCGAGTGACGCACATTTCTGTATAAATTGTTGTGGTATCGTTAATTCGTCCTTCTTCTGCTAGAGACTGCCTCTGCCAGGGAGCCGTGATCACGTTATTGCAATTAAACATCTGTGTTGTACTTGTACTACCGACCGAGACTCTCCTTTCCACGCAGTTAGAATCTTTCAAAAAAAGATTCCCAACACGGGAGGGGCGTTTCTCCGTCTGCAAAGAACGCAATCTTCCACCTTCCTAAACCCGCTACCCTACCTGCGCTAACCCACAACCCGCGATCACAAGATACTGAGTTTGCGGAGAGAGCAAAAGACACGCCCATTGCTACACCTACAATGTGAGTAAGGGAGTCGGCATAACGGGTAGCGGCTTTAGGGAAGCGGAAAATTGCATCAGCGGTTAGCGGAGGTTCCTAAACCCGCAATTTGCGGGTAGCAGCTAGCGGGAGGTGTACGATCGGGGCCTTAGTCTTGACATACGTATGTATCAGGACCCGAAGGCTATCAGTTGGAATGACATCTTTATCGTTACCAACAGTGGGCTCAAAAGAAACAGCGACATCCGTGGAATATGTGACTTGCTCTATCAGCGTATCTCCATAAAATGTTGACTGCCGTTCACGGAAATGTTAGTCTTTAAAAGAAACGGCAACTGCTCCATCAGATCATCTGTAACAAACCCCAGCTGTGCTCCAGCTGTGCTCCAGCTGTGAGCAGGGACACAGGACAGGCCCATCACAGGGGCAAGCAGCCATTAAATGCTCCTGATTGATCCCTAAAGCCAATTTGGACTCACCAGCCAGACCGGCCGTTCATGTTTCTGGGCTGAGGGAGGAAGTCGGCGTACCTGGAGAAAACCCACACAGACCGCAGCACCTCCATGCCGACCCGAAACGCTTCAATCACCATGTTTGTTTCAAACATAAACTGTAAAGACAGTTGACAAGAATAAATCTCGTACTTTCAGGAAGTCCGGAGGCGAAACACAAGACGAGCAGGGTTTGTCCAGAAGCTGCCTACGCCTTTGGGGTTCGACAAGGAAACGCACCAGAACATTGACGGGATTCGCCGGCAGCAACGATGAAAATGTTGACATGTGGTGTGAAAGTCCTTGTTTTTATTCAGAGGGAAAATCGTCCATTTCTTACGGTAGGATGTTTAAAAAGATCTTTAGTTTAAATGTTGGTGTGAACGGTTATTAAGGGGTCGTGATTGACTCAAATTAAACTGTGAAAGTCAAAGGTGACGCCCCTCTTATAGACCTTTTCGGGCCAGCCCCCCCAGAAGTACCCCGTCCGCCATTGGTGGAGTGTGCCACAGAGCAACACTTTCACCGGCTCGCAGATTAACCAGTGTTTTTCTCTTTCTACAAATTTATATTTTTATAATGTCGAGTCGGTCGAGTGGGAATACATGATCCGTCATAAACTGTGCCAACAATGGCGTGAAAATTCAACAATGGAAGAAGAAAGTATGTGAAATACACAAGCCTTTACTGCACGAAGACTGCCTTGTTTGCAGAACAAGAAGTTAGGAAGACGTGGGTGAAAAATATCAACAGAAAGGACTTTGTTCCAAATGAATACAGCCGGGTGAGTTTTCGTTAACATTCAATCTCGTACTACTCATAGTCTTGCTGAGAGTCCCGGACGATTCTGGCTGAAAGAACAGCAGTATGAGGCTACTGTAGCCCTCGGCACTAGCACAAGCCTATAAATCAATGAATGAATGAATGAATTAGGAGAATGATAAAATAAATTAAATATAACATTAACACATAGCCTAATTTACCGCTAGCGTTAACGTTACAGTAGCATAATCTTTATGGCTTGTTGACGTTAGTTATAACCAGCGTTGCAATTTTTCATGTATTCCCACAGTTTTTAGTGTTTGGTTATGGGAATAGATCATGCTATTTCCATAACCAATCATTAAAAACAGCCATAAACTACCTTCATCTGTAACTGGAGGCCACTGCCTAACATCATCAATCCAAGACATGTCTGCGTTATCAGTAACAGATGCTCCACGCTGCTGTGTTTGGGTTAGTTGGTGGAGCACCGCACACTCCAGTTATGGCGGGGCCACTAGGGGGCGCATGTCCACAATTTTTAAGTCAAAAAGGTGTATAGCGCCACCATTTCCTCAGCGAATCACAAGACTGTGACCTCCGACCCCGATGAGTCACGTAGAACTTCTGCCAGACCTGGGCCACGTCCCAATTTAATCATTCAGTTGATATGACATAATTATTATGACATAATTATTACACGCAACAAAGATGTCCGCCTGACCGGGTGTTCAGCCGCTGGAGGGTTTTTTTTTTTTTTTTTATTTTTAGTAACATCATGACCCGGCATTTTCACACTATTTTATCAGACGGTTTGGCTGAACAGGCTGGATGTTGTAAAGTGGTATCAAATATTTTGATAAAGCTGTGAACTTTGTAATGTGCTAATTTATTTACTGGTGGTCACTAAAGCCATCTGTCATTCCTAATCGATAAAGTTGACACATGCACTGACTAAACTGTACTTCCTGCAGTTTCTAGTTTTTGATTGGATGTATTCTCTAAAAACTACATTTTTAACCTTCTTTTATATAAGAAAAAAAAAAAGAAATAGAGTATTGGTAAACACTCGTGAATTTTACACCCACCATCATAAGAATAATTTACTAAAACAAATCAATGGAGTTGCTATAACCTTATCAGATGCTGTTTGCCAGGATTTATGGCATTAATCCTCTGCGTGGCTGAATCGGCCTCGTGAACTCCCCGTATCAGTAAAAGATTATCTGCAGGTGGCAAAAATGTACGCTGGGAGAGAAATGTTCAATAAATATAAGCCGTGCTATCTCAGGCTGATTGCTTTACAAGTTTGTAATCAACGGTGAGTTTGTTTTTGCACCGAGGTGGCCAGATATGCCTTACGTAACTGCAGGGATGCATGTTTATTTTATAAAAATTTTACAAGACCATAAACTCTAATTTTGTATTGATCTGTGAAACGACATCCACCTCTCAACAGCAATAAAAGGTTCCAGTAACAGAGTAGCTGCTGATCGGGCCCACCGCCCAACAACCGGTCCGGGTTCGTTCTTTAAGTCCAGAGAAGATTCTGGGTCACCGGGCGTGACGTTTACGAGGGAGTCCACGTCCCGGACGCCGTTTGGTGTGAAGTAGGACGTGTGGAGAAGATCTTTCACACCCATTATCAGGAGCTTTTCAAGGAATCAAAGAGCAGAGTCGGGTCAGGTCACTAAAACTCTCACCGTGCTACTCTGACTGTAATTCCTATATGCTTATTTCCTTAAAGGCATGAAAATAAAAATGAAAATAAATACTGCAATTGCTCATTTTAAACCTTGACAAAAACAAACACTGAACACTGCATCCCTTTTCAAGCAGGTGTTGAAAAGTAAATCAGATTTAATGACATGATGCGTTTATTGCGACACTTGCAGACGGCTCACTGCCGGGGGGGGGGGGGGGGGCAGAAGCATCTCGGCGGCGCCGCCAGTGTCGCTGTCTTGGCAGCTTAAATCCTGAACCTGAAACAATCATTATCCCCAAAAATCTCCAAAGTCTCTTATAAAAGCTGCATTATTGAGGGTTTTTTTTAAAACGGCAATGACACAGCAGCCATCTTTGGAAAAGACCATCACGCATCACGACCATCAATTATGTATGTTCCCTCACAATTAAAAAAAAAAAAAGAGTCTGTCGAGTCGCATTTATTTAAAGTAGGGCAACGATTAAAATTTTTAATCGCGATTAATCGTATGATTTCCCTGATTAATCACGATTAATCGCATTGTATACGGAAAACCAAATAATGAATTCAAAAGTAGTGTAAAGGTCACTTTTATTGAAATGTTCTGCTGCCATAGGAACTAAAGTGTCATAACATTTGTTGTTCAAACACTTTTAACATCAGCACTTGTCAGTAACACATATTTAGTGTAAATCTCATCTTAAGAAATGTCAAATAAATAAAGCTTATTGCCACTGCCAGGGCATTAATGTCATCCTGTTATTTTCTGAAAAATAAAAAAAATCTACCAACAAAATTCTAACAGTCTAGAGGCCACAATCAGAACATTAAAACAGGTAATTTCTGAGGTAACAGCAGAAACTTTTAACGGGGAGTTCAACTTGTCAGTTGTTACAAATAACCTTGTTTCTGTTAAATCCTCCGTCTGGGAGAACTTTAGAATGAAAATGTCCATGTTAAAGTTCAGTAACTTTATCAATCCCTAATTACTGTGTGTCATGTGTTTTTTTTTTCAATTTTCAATTGTCAATCAAAAATTTAAAAAGTTAAAAAGTTTTTCTGTTTTTTTAATCTAACACAAAAAAACTTTTAGCAAAATTTTAGCAAACAGGCCACAGGACTGAATTTGTTTTTAATATTTTATTGTCTGGTTTACGTGACCCAGAAATGGCTTTGTTTTATAATCGAGGAACAGACTTTCTGTTGTCATTACACATCTGTGCCACTAGATGGAGCCGCACTGCAGTAACCAGCTAGAGAACAGCAGGACAGTGAACACATGGAGCAGATCTGATGGAACATGGAGGAATGACGCCATCGTCTTGAACAAAGGGGTTTGAAAGTTTTGTTTTCAAACAGAATTGTTAATATTGCTACCTGAGTTGCCACCTGAACTGTAAAGTTCACGGATTTTTACCGTTCTCCATGTCTGCACATGTTTACCTGCCAATTGTCTTCCGGTGACAAACTTTTCAAAACAAAAGTACACGAGCAACATGCGTTAACGCGTGATAAAATAAATGTCGGCGTTAATAAATTAATGAGTTAACGCGATAATAAAGCGTTAACTTGCCCAGCCTTAATTTAAAGTAAATCAGAAAAATTATTCCGGTGGAATCATAAAATAATTCTGTTTCAAAATTTCCACGTCACCCATGTCAGGCTTCAGCGGGAAAGGCCTGAAGAAAAATGCACTTCTTTTGCGTCTGACAGATGGAAAAAAACAAATATCAAAGATCTTCTGTCTTTGCAGGACTGAGCCAAGAGAAGGAGAGAACACATCTGAGTGCTTTACTTGCGGGAACTACTGTGCAATAATGAGCCACTGAGTTTGGGACGATGTTGCCAAACGAGCCGCCCGGGGCAAGGAATACCAAGAAACCATCAAGTTTGGTGGTTTGAGCTCCAGAAGGGGGAGTGATTGGTTGGGTTTACAGTGAAATCAGGGCAGATGGATGAGAAACTACTGTTTACATTCTAGGTGGACCGTTCTCCATATTTCCATCCACACCCAAAGAAAACCTAAGTCAACGACTTTTGAAAAATGCATCTTATAACTGGACGTGCGAAATGTGAAACAGAGGTTCCCCTTTGCTTTATTTGCAATTCAATATACAGGAATTACAAATTGCTCAACGGTTATTATGCCATTCAGGTCACCAGCGTGGAAAACCTTCAGGACTTTTAGAAAGGTCTCCTCCAACGTACCACTGGGTGTACACGCACACACAATCCAAGCTTGAGCAATGTTAAAGCCACTTATCTGCTTTTAAAGACATTATCCATCCTCATGCTGAAGTTTTTGGGAGTCAGAGAGCAGTACCGGGACCCTAGAGTAGAGTCACTGGTTTGATAAATACACTGCAGAAGGTGACCTGCCAAAGAAAAAAGGGACACAGATGGTCTCACCGATGCTCTCAACAGAGAGGATAGGACCAATTTCTAAATAAATGGAAAGTAAGATAAATGCAGAACACAGAAATGCAGAAGACGAGGTCAAACTTGAATCATGCAGCAAGTGAAATCGATCTATTTCAATTCAGTTTTATTTATATAGTGTCTGTTACAATGCAAACTGCCTCTAAGCTTTTTCAGAGCATGACCCTTAACCCCTTAACATTCCTGTATAATTTGCATAAAACGCCTATCCAAGGCATACCCAAAGTAAATTGAAAGCTATTCTTGAACCGTTTGTAGCACATGGATGGTTTTGGTCTCTTTTGAAAGGTAACACTCTGAAGTTTTTCCCACAACTGTCAGAATCACTGTAAGTGCTACTAGCATTGAGTAATCTAAGTTTGAACACACAGAAATTTAAGTTTTTTATTTCCGCCTGAATTTTTTTTGTAAACAGATGTCTGCAGATGAGTGCAGCTGTGACTTATTAGCTGGAAAACACAATGGGACCACAGCATGAAGCCTTACCTAGTGCAAGTTCAAATTTGATAACAATACCACTAAAAATGAGTATTTTACACACGTTTTTGTAAGAGTATGTCTAGGCGTTTCCAAAAATGGCACATTTGGAGACTCCAAAATGGCACTTGGATAAACATGGCCACATACCTCGGATAAAAGGACATAACTCTTGAACGCTTCATCGTACAGTCATAATCTTGGCCTCTAATGAAAGGTGACACTTAGAGGTATCCTATCCCACATTCAGATTCACTATCAATATTGCTGAAAAAAAGTTACTGAAACATAAAGCTAAATTTTGCATATAAAAAGAGTCAAAACAAGTGTTGTTGTGGAAAATGTAATTTATATTTAAAAAATGACAATCTTTTACAACACAGCAAACTATTCACATATTTGAACATATTTACAATTATAACCATTTACAGGTTGGCAGCATGCCAGTCACTGTAGCAATCTCTAGTCGGTATCAAGCACAAAGGTACATCACATGAGGAGCATTTCAACTGTGTTTTAGCTGACAGTGCCTGCACTTCAGCCTACCAGTAGTCCTCTGCCCACTGATAAAAACCAGTATGTGATGTACTCCACACGGAGCAGGAGGTGGGACAGGTCTGGCTGTGGAGAAGACCCTGCTTCTGCCAGCTGCTCGGTGAGGGTCTCCCAGAATGCCTTTGGTGCAGAGGGATCGCTCCTCTCCACCCATACACCTGGAACAACAATGAAAAAAATATATACAAAAAACATAAATATGTGCAACACAAAAATTGTTTCATTTCAAAATGAATACACAGTTGCCAATGTCCATCTGCACCTTTGTCCCTCTATGTGACCACTTGCTGACTGGCTCCCAATCCACATCTGAGTCCTCAGATGACTGCCCATTATGTGAAAATAAAGAAATAAGTCATTTACAAAATGTTCCATCTTTTCTGTATTGTACTACTTTACACAATGGACCCCCCCCCCCCACACACACACACACACACACCACCCCAACAAACAAACTCACACATACTCCTCCCCCCACACACACACACAAACAAAGGCTTTTGTATTTATTCAAAGTAAAACTTGTTTATGTCGAAATATACAGTAAAACGTAATAATAATATGAATAATACTACCAATTATGATACAATATATACGTAATAATATAATATAAGCTGTAATATAAGTCACAATTTAGTCAAATACTTACGTATGCAGAGCAAAAATCTTCTCCGAACGGAGGAAATGTCTTCTGCGCAGGCGTGCGCTCTGTTATCTGATCTTATCTGATCCCCTCTCCTGACACGTCACTTTCACGACGAGCAAATTCCTCCTCTTCCTTCTTGGACAGTCCTTTTCACCATTTTCTACAATAAATACGCTCCCAAACTGAAAAAAACGCTGAGAAATAAGCCACTCTGGTGCGTCCTGCTGAGGCGCAACAATGACGCGCGTTCACGAGACTATCTAATTAGCACTTACGCACGGATTTCTTTGTTTCCCCATTATCGCCACCCCCTCATGCGTCACATCGTTGTTTTCAGAATTTCATTGGCTATTCAATGCGTCAGTCATCAGCACGATTGATTCTAACTGGCTGTTTTTTTCCTGAAGCAAACTAGGACATGGCTTCGTTTCAACGTTGGCCCTTATTGGCTATTCTAGGGTGTCAACAGAACAGGGAAGCTGCTGTATGGCTGTATGAGGTGTCAATCGAAAGCTCAGAAGCCCCCCTCCATTTTGAGATCAGCCACACGTGCGTCAGCACAGGAAGAAGCGTTTTATCACGAAAAAAAACACGGAAGTTACTGAACACTGACCAGCTACCAGTGGCGTTTTTGTGGATACTTTCTGGTATAATAATGCATTTGGACTAAATACTTTACTGGATTAGATCGACTGGACCTTTGTGAGTTTAACCAGACCATTTTTGTGGGAATATTTTTGATCGGACGACTTTTATAACGCTCATAAGGTGAGTTGCGTCGATTTCGTGACTTCTTGTTTGTTTGTTTGTGGTGTGACAAAGGCATTGATTGTACCTGCTGTTATGATTATATCCTGAAATGCTTTACATTGCTTGAATCACAAGAATCTTAGCTTTCCAAAGATATGTCGCATGAGTGCCTCACGTAACATTTGAGCTGTGTAAATTACAGTTTAGTTTCGGAAACTACAGAAATTCGGACTGACGGCCCGCGGGCGGGCCGTCGGAACGTTAACGGGTTAAGCGAATATTATTAAAAGAGTTGGGCCGCACCGCATGTTATTAACCTCTAAGGATCTCTCTCTGCCTCCTGTAACCTCTAAGGACACTTCTTATACCTCCTGTAACCTCTAAGGACTCTATCTCCTAAGGAACCTCTAACCTCTCTGCCTCCTGTACCTCTCTTGCCTCCTGTAACCTCTAAGGACACTTCTATACCTCCTTGTAACCTCTAAGGATCTCTTCTGCCTCCTGTAACCTCTAAGGATCTCTCTCCTCCTGCCTCCTGTAACCTCTAAGGACACTTCTATACCTCCTGTAGCCTCTAGGATCTCTCTCTGCCTCCTGTAACCTCTAAGGACACTTCTATGCCTCCTGTAACCTCTAAGGATCTTTGTCTGCCTCCTGTAACCTCTAAGGACACTTCTTTACCTCCTGTAACCTCTAAGGACACTTCTATGCCTCCTGTAACCTCTAAGGATCTCTTTCTGCCTCCTGTAACCTCTAAGGATCTCTCTATGCCTCCTGTAACCTCTAAAGACACTTCTCTGCCTCCTGTAGCCTCTAAGGATCTTTCTCTGCCTCCTGTAACCTCTAAGGACACTTCTCTGCCTCCTGTAGCCTCTAAGGATCTCTCTCTCCTATAACCTCTAACCTCTAAGGACCTGTAGCTCTAAGGACACTCTCTGCCTCCTGTAACCTCTAAGGATCTCTTTCTGCCTCTGCTCCCTAACCTCTAAGGACACTTCTCTGCCTCCTGTAACCTCTAACACTTCTGCCTCCTGTAACCTCTAAGGATCTCTCTCTGCCTCCTGTAACCTCTAAGGACACTTCTATGCCTCCTGTAACCTCTAAAGACACTTCTATGCCCCCTGTAACCACTAAGGACACTTCTATGCCTCCTGTAACCTCTAAGGATCTCTCTCTGCCTCCTGTAACCTCTAAGGACACTTCTATGCCTCCTGTAACCTCTAAGGATCTCTCTCTCTGCCTCCTGTAACCTCTAAGGATCTTTCTCTGCCTCCTGTAACCGCTAAGGGCATCACTTTATTCCTCTTGTAGCCTCTATCGACCTCTCTCCAGCTCCTGTAACATCTAAGGACCCCTCCTTTGCTCCTTTAATCACTGAGGATCTCTCTGCCTCCTGTTACCTTTAAGGATCTTTCTCTGCCTCCTGTAACCTCTAAGGACCTCTCTCTAGCTCCTGTAGCCTCTAACGACCCCTCCTTGGCTCCTTGAATCACTGAGGATCTCTCTGCCTCCCGTAGCTGATCTCAACTACGACAACTACAGTGACCCAGTTCTCAGCCTTCTGTGAAACTGTGAGTAGACAGCAACTCTGGCATCTCCACTGTCCCAGGGCCTACTAAGAGCAACAAGCTGTCATCCAAATGTCTGCATTCCCCAGCACCACGTCTGAAGAGGCCTTCTGGTTGCCAAGAACCGGCAGCCACAACCGTCTGGTTGCAGCTGCGATGGAGAGGCCTGCTGATGAAACTGCAGAGAAAGAGTAGCTCGTACATGTCCAGATGACAACGCCTTCAGACCGACCCAGGACAGAAGACAGCCCAGCTGTTGCTGCTGCGTCTCCTTATCACCCACATGGAGAGAGAGAGAGAGAGAGAGAGGGAGAGAGAGACTCCTGGCTGCCAGTGAAGTGTATGTTTCATCCGTGGACAGATGTTGCTGGCGGTGAGAAGTCGTTCTGGTCTGCGCTTTCTCTTCTGTCTTACCAACAACACATGTGCGCTCCATCTTGGCCATAAGGCCTCAAGATTTCTTATGTTCTTCCGGCGCTCAGCTGCTCTCGGTACAACACAGTCACACTTAATCACATCTGCCATTTTTGTAGTCCATCACCACCACTTGGGTTGGAAGCCATCAAGTTCCAAACTCACATCTACAATTCCTCTGATACATATGTACAGTCATGTAAAAAATTATTAGACCACCCTTGTTTTCTTCAGTTTCTTGTTCATTTTAATGCCTGGTACAACTAAAGGTACATTTGTTTGGACAAACATAACGATAACCACAAAGATTGCTCATAAGAGTTTTATTTAAGAGCTGATATCTTACCATTTTCAATGGTTTTCTTGATTATAACCTAAATCACTTAAGTTTTTACATCAATAGCTATGGCGTTGTACTGCCAAAAACACTGCTTTTATGCATTCAGTGTTTTCTTTTCTGTCTGTTTTAGTCACATGATGACGTTTAGTGGTACCAGGTATTAAAATGAACAAGAAAGTGAAGAAAAAATGGTGGTCTAATAATTTTTTCCATGACTGTATATACATCAGTAATTGTATTTTTTGTTTGGTTATTTGTAGTTTAGTTGGCATTTAGTTTAGTAAATGTCATGATCTTAATCCAAGTGTTTGTTCATATGTAATATTGATGGAGACCTGTCTTTTAACTCTCACATAAGACAGCTCACAGAGTTAGCTTTCTTTCATTTGGATAACATTGGGAAGATTAAAAAACATCCTGACTCAGGAGGATGCAAAAAAATGAATCTGTGGCTTTGTTGCCTCCACTCTGGATTATTGTAACACTGCTTTCTTGCTTTAAAAACCTTCAGCTGGTCCAGAATGCTGCAGTACCAGTACTAACTAGCTGGGGCGCCGAAAAGGGGGGGTAAAGGATACGGATTATAGGGGCCCATGATTGAGGGGGGCCCAGAGAGGCCCCTAATGATGATCAAAAACAGCATCAACAAATTTTGCCGCTGTGTTGGGGGGCCCGGTAAAGATTCTTTTCATGGGGCCCAAAATCCCTAGCGGCGCCCCTGCTAACTAGTAGTAACTAACTAGTCATACTCATAGATCTATACTCCAGCTCTAAGGGTCTGTAGGTCTAGAAACAGTGGCTTCACAGACTTCCTCTCTATATTTGACGTTAGTCTTAAGATCTTCCTTCGTAATAAAGCTTTTAATTCTTAGCTGTGGTGACTCCCATGATGCACCGAGCATCTTCAACCTCTCTCTCACCTCAGTTTAAGATTGTCCTGGATCATCTAACGGCATTGACGTCGTCTCTCTTCCCTCCCTTTCTGCTGGTCCTACCATGGTGTCGCCAGCTCCCGCTGCAGATGCTGCTCCTGCTCCTCTTCTTCTTCTTCTTCTTCTTCTGTGAGCTGGATGACGGCAGCACAGTAGCGCCTTGCGTGGTTCCCGGACAAGAGCAGCGCTAAACGAGCACGTTGTCGTTGAGCTTCTTCCTAGACTGCAGCAAGCACACGGCACTCAGGTGGAACGACATTTTTAAATTTTACCAGAGGCTGAAAGGTCCCATACCGTGGAGTTCATTTTTAACCTGAATCATATTGATCAAATGTTTCAAAACTTTTATTTGCTGCTTTAAAAAAAACACAGAGGGCCGTTTAAAATGGCAGCTGACTAGGCTGCTGGACAGATGTAGGCATTTGCCGATTGTGCTAGTAAAAGTGGCATATTATGCTAGTGGCAGTGCTCGTTTTTTGCCCAAATTATGCTCACTTTTCAAAATTATGCTACTTTTAAAAAAAGTTATTCTGTGCACAAACTTCACAACTCACAAGACAAGTTTGAAAATGTATTTTATTAACCCTGGCCTGACGTTCTGGGCCTGGTTGTTCAAAACCTGGGTAACTTTATCCGGTGGTTAGGCCTATACGGCGGATAAATCTGCTATCCAGCGGATAGTTATCCAGCGAACAAAAATAGGTTGCACTAAGCCTGGATAGTGTGGTGGATAACTATCCGCGGATAGCTTGCTAACCATCGCGTGTAGCAGAGCGTGACACAGTTTGTGCAAGGTTTTGTACTCAAATGGCCTCCAGTTACCATGGTAAAGTATGCAAATTTCGAGTAAACAACGAACTGTGCGTGCACTAGCAGGACGCGCTGGGTTTCAAAACAAATAAAAACAAATACAGTGAAAACTAAACCATGCAGTTTCTGACAAAGCCCTGGATAACAAATTTAACATTGAATAATCTCGCTCGTTTCTGAACCACACAATCCGCCTTGACTTCTCTAATTCGTTCTCTAACAGTTAATTAGCGCTTGTTATATTGAAGCATCGCACTTGCTTGCAAGTAATGGAACCAACTGTTAATAGTAATCTATCGTTCTTAGTAGCTGAGATCTTCGTTTTCCTGAATTATTCTAAAATTGTGCTATTAAGACAAGAAAATATACGGATTATGCTAGCAGTGCTACTTTTGGAAAAAGGGCAAAAATTATGCTCAATTCCTCAGATTATGCCAAAAAATTATGCTAGCACATTCGGCAAGAGCCTAGACAGGTGACACGGTCGAGGCTGCAGTCCTGCTGCAGTGGACTCAGGCTAACACTAAGGCCATGAGAGACACAAAACCTGCAAAAAAAAAAAAAAGCAGCTGGATGGCCGTAAAATTGGGTGCGTTACAGTTTAAGTCAATTTTGAGCCTCTGAAAGTCACTGACTTTAAAATAGCAGTTAAATTTGACACAGATCTAACTCTGATTTCCATTTTGCTGCAAACACAAATACAACCGTTATAACTCGAAACAGCTTGAATGCGTTATTTATAAGTTTACTCCCCTCTACATCTCACAACAGACTTGTGGTTGTTTTTAACTCCAGACTGTTTCCTTTAAAGGACCCCAGTTCTCAAAGAGACGTCGGAAGCGACGTTTCACCCAAGAGACCGGGTGCCTCTTGAGTATCGGTGGGTTTGTAGCTGGTGAAGACGCGCCTCCACGAGCAGCGAGCGATGGCGGGATTTTCTCCAGGCCACCGGTTTAAATTAGGCAATCACACACAGAAGCTTCTGGCTCTAATGACGGCTGGTCTCAATCGCCGACCCTTCTGAGAGGAAACTTCTAAAAACTCGCCAACAGGTTTTTCAGGAAAACCGACGCCCACCGAACGTTATTGGATGTGACATGTGTTTGTTGGTGAGAGCAGGATCCGTGCACACATGGATGTGCTTTCACTGGTAAATAAATTAAGCACTTCCCAGGAAGCGATGCAAGCATAGGCGTAATTTACGAGGGGGGGGGGGGGGGGGGGGGTGTGCAACCCATCCAATAATTTAAACCAGCCAACCACAATATCATATCATAACTATTTAAAATGAATGTTAGGTATTATAAACATGACAATGTGGTAGATTTTCTCAATGGCAGTAAAAAATAAAAAAAAGTGACATTGATCTTGGTGTTTTGTTTTAATGTGTAAGATCTGTATCAGATCAAAGAAGGTGAAGAGAGACGGTTTCAGATGAGCAGGTATGACTTGTATTCTCTAAAAGGGCACACAATTTGAATAAAAAAAGTCAGAAATAAATATCGATATTGTCATTCTCATCCTCTGAAGCAGAGAGGAGCTTTAGTATCTTAGAAGGTTGAAGACTTACGTTCCACCATGACACAAAAAAGGCAGAACCATGTTGCCGTTTGCCGTAAACATCAAGATAAGTTGGACCTCTTAGACAGAAAGTCAGCAATTTAGTTAGCAAGTTCAAAAAATATACAATCCTGTTGGATTGTAAGATGTGTTGTATTGTAAAGTTGAGGTTTATGGTTAAAACCTTTGATACTTTATTATTGTGTGTGTTCTTTGGACAAATAAACCTAAACCTAAACCTAAATCTAAACGTACACTGTAAAAAAAATTGTAATATAACAGAATTTTACCGCCATTTTACTGATTTTTTCTGTATTTTTAAAATACCCTTTAATTTACAAAAATAGACTGTGATTTTACATGTCAAATGTAAACATTAAATCACTGTAACTGTGAAAACACACAATTATTCTGTTCTTTAACCAAAAAAACCCCATTAAAAACATATATATTTATTGTTAAAATACGTTCACAAATATATCGTATTTCACAAATATTTGTCTGTTATTTAATGGAATAAACTGTAAAACTGCTAGTGATCTGGTAGGTCCTTTTGGGTCGTTTCCCAGCATCCTTTGCAGCCCTGGTTGTTTACGTGCCAGGATTCACTACAATACAAAGACTCCAGTCCTTAAAATTGTAGCAATTTTAAACCCAATATCTAGTTTTTCAACAGTTTTTTGACATGTTTTAAAAGATAAATCACATTATTTTTTGTGTCATATACTATTATATTACATCAAACACAAATTATTATACAACTTTACATAAAATAATGTCATTGAAACCAATTAATAAATCACATTTCTGTAAATTTAAGCATTATTATTTGTAATACAGCATTTACTTACCATATTTCTAGGTAATTTAATTGTTTTAAAATGTGAAAATGTTTCTAATTAAATGTTAAAAACAACCTAAAAATAAGGCAAAATCTTGTTAAAATGACAACTACAAACTGTATTTTAATTATGGAAAAAAACGGTATATTTATGAGAAGGTAATTTTCTGTTATTTCTCGGTATTTTTCTGCTGCCGGTTTTTTTACAATATTTTTTACAGTGTAGTTGTAAATGTGATTTTGCTATATTTTCACTATTGATCTGTCTCTACCTGAGTGGCTCATGCAGCCTGTCACTCAACCCCCCAAATGTTCAACTCAAAGTTACGCCCTTGGATGCAAGTTTGCTGCGAATATGCGGAGCTGGGTTTATTTTTGGCAACCAGGTCACTCTTTTTATTCTTTTTCTTTTCTTTTTTTTTGTTAAATCACTCCAGGGTTGATGGTCCAGTATCTGGGGGAGGGGGGCATGGGAGGGGTGTTTGTTAGGAACTTGGTTTAACTGTCTCATGCTTGAATTGTCTGCTCTTTTTTGTTATATATTTGAAAATAAAAAAAGACCTTGATCAAAAAAAAAATCACTCCAGGGTTGCTGTCCACGAAGAGTTAACACCGTGTATTTCCAACCACTTGAAATAAAGACGTGGGTGTCCATTGTCCTGCCGTAATCTTCGTAGGTGTGACTCGGTGTCGGTGACAAAACGACCGCAGGGCGCTGTGGGATCTTAAATGGGATTGTTACGCAATCGCACGGCAGTCCGACGGGGGGGGGGGGAATCCTCCTCTCAGGAAACTGGAGACCCTGTCATGTAATCGGCCAGCAGCTGAACGAGGGACGAGCCACTCTCGTACTCACGACTCGGTCAGGAGAGGCGCGCCGGGTGGAGCGACTCCCCCGACAGACCAGAGCAGTAAAACTTTGCTTCGAAAACGTGGCGGCGATCGTTGACCGCTCTTCCTTTCCTCTCGCCTCAACCGGCCACCTGAGCCCAACTGGCATTTACGGCCGCGTTCAAAAATAATAGCAACGCGCTTAAAAAGCGAGCAAAGCCCAAAATCCTTATCACCTGTTTAACTTCTGGGCAGTTTGAAGGAGAAACAAGCGTGTAGTTCGGTCGGTGAGGTCATCGATCGAGCTTAAAAGCAGGTGCCAAACAGGTGACTCTCATTTAAGGACAAAAGCAGCAGATGTTGTTCATGCTGGTTACAGTGCATTTCCCTCTGAAAGTCAGAGTCAACTGGCTTGTTGCTCAGAAGAAGTATTTCGATCAAGAAGTTGATTGGAGAGGAGAAAAACATATAAAGACGTACAGAAATTGCGTTGATTTCAGAAAATGGCGAACCGAAACCTATATGGCAAATCAAGCTAAATAGCAGATCCGGGAAATTGCGTAAATTGCGGCTTCAAACTTTGGCTGAGCCGATCAACCCCGGAGCGGATCATTGGCCGAGGCTTTTACCATCTTGGCGAATTTGAATTGCAGCTTCCTGTTTCCTTCCAGGTCTAGAAGACCTGAAGTTACCTGTTGCCTTTAAAAAAAAAAAAAAAACAACCACACACACAATGTGGAGAGGTCACAAGGGTACCTGGACTGGAATACCTGTCCACAGGTGGCAAGAACTCATCGACTCCAACGACACGGATGCGAAGCGGCTCTCAGAAGAAGGCGGCAGGGTTATAGTTTGGATTTTCCAAAAATTCAGTTTTGGATTTTCCAAGCAGCAGTTTTTTAGTTTTTATTTTTATTTTTTGAAATTTTAGTTTTAGTTTTAGTTTAGTTTTTATTAGTTTCAGTTTTAGTTTTATTTTGTAAATTAGGGTTGTAATTTTGGTTGGAGTGAAGCACTGAACTTTTTGAAGGCTATCGAATCACATAGTCGTGTTTACATTCTGGTCTCAATAAACATATTTATCAATGCGTCTTCTCTCTTGTGGTGTTCCTGCGTATTTACTGACCAGCAGCTATCTGGTCTCCATGGAAACAGTCCATTATAGTTGCTGTTTTCTCCCGTTCCTTCCCAACGCTGACTGGCCTGCAGCTGTAGCTTCTCTTTCCAGGGGGCTAGCTTAGGCTAGCTTATCCAGCTAGTCTTGGTTAGCCTTCTGGTGTGAGCTTTTCAAATGGACGTTCAGATTCGTGGGTTTTTTCCACACATTGTATCACCTGCTTCTACAACGAGACACTTATTTTTATCGTTAACACAGTTATAGTTAAAGAAATCCCAAGTAGGACTGAGACGCTTTCTCCCAACTTTTGCCGCAGCCATCACTGCTGATCACCTTTTTTTTTTTTTTTTGCGTTGCTGTTGTACGGCGGAGCGAAGTTAATAGATTTCAAAATCATCGTCAATTCAAAAAATTACAAACAAATACAAAAACGAAGGACGTTCTTGATATTATTATAGTTAATTTTAGTTCGTTTCATAAACTCATAATACAGTTTCAGTTAGCTATCGTTTTTTTAAAAACTCTCGTTTTTATTTTAATTTCAGTTAACGAAAATGTTTTTTCAATTCTAGTTTTCGTTATTTTGTTCGTTTTCGTTAACGATAATAACCTTGGAAAGGCGGCATTAGTTCAGTGATTCACGACGACTAATGACTTGAACACAACTGTACAAACACTGAGGTCTTCCCACAGCGAGACTGTGTCATCTCAGGCCACGTCAGCGTTCAGGGGACAGTTTAACACCAGCGATTATTTTAATTGGTCTGCTTTTTTTTCCACATCGTTCACATTACATACATACCTCTGCATTTAACCATTACACACAGATATAAGTTATTTTTAAAGCGGCGTGGCAGAAACTTGCCGGAGCAGATCTTCCCTCGGGCCACGAATGTTATTTTCTTTTTAAATAATTTTTTTTTTTGCGTCGTGACTGACAAAACGTGGCTCACGTGACAACGTATATCGCTGCGGTTTTCGGTTTCAGCGCCTCCGTCGCGTTTCGACCTTTCAAGTGTTCGCCTGGTTTCGCTTGACGTGCGAGAAGAGCAGAAGAAGAGGCGAAGAGGTCGCGGATGTTTTCCCCGGAGAGCCCGTGCATCACCGGCAGGTGTGCGTGCGTACGCGCCCTGGATGACGGTGTCAGGCTCCATCAGGGTGTTGAGAGTACACAGAGGGATGGCACGCAAGTTTATTTATATCTATGTCTACCTCACTGTAATTCTTTTCTATTGTGCATGGTTGCACTCGTGTACGTACATGTGTATTTATGTGTGTGTGAAAAGCCAGGTATGCTCTGCCACCTCTAATTAACTCGGTGTAGATGTGAGTGACTCAGAAGCAGTTGACAGCATAATCACCTTGTGGCTCACCTGTTTATACGTGCAAACACACAACCTGCACCGCAGCGGGCAGGGCGAACCCTTTGTGAACCCCTGGGAGAGTTCTCGCTGTGCATCAGATTGAAACTCTTAAGTTGTGCATGGCAAATAAACGCAACTATAAAACGCAGGCTTGCCGTAACTCATCTCCGAAAGCCAGCTGACGTGCATTCCTGCCAGTGCGACTGCGAGTGTTTGTCTGCCTGTCTGATGTAACCTGGCAGCTCAGGTGCAAACAGAGGGCAACATGCCGTTCAGAGGTGGCAACCTGCAGCCGCAGGAACGCAAGGAAATGAACGTTCAGGGAAATTAATCATCAGCTATTCAGCCGAAATAAAACAAACAGGGTGTTTTCAGAAAGCAGGAAACTGCTTTTAATTTCCTCATTTCAAGGCGTTTTTTTTTTCTTTTTATTATTATTTTTATTTTCCCCTAAATTAATCCGGTTCGAGGCGTATCGGTCCCCGCTAATGACCTTCCATTATTTCAGAGTTAGCAGCCACAGTCGGCTGAGTAAAGCGGGGGAAGACGTGGAAACAACGTGGACGGCTGAAGTTGAACCTAAAAGCAGCTCGGCAGCATTTGTTCTGTTTGCAAAGGAGTTGCACGTTTGCGTAGTGGCTCCTGTGCACGCCAGGGTTTCTTCTTCTTTTTACATAACTGAAATAATAGTTCCAGCAAAGCAAACCTGGAACTCGTTCCAAAAACCTGTCCGACCGCATCAAGCGCTTGTTTTAAAGGACTTGCTCAGTTAAAGCTCAAATAAAGTGGTTTCATATTCAGTTGGAGAAGCTGGGTCATTAGTGGAATATGTCCCCAACTGCGCTTCAAACTGAAATTCGTTTCCTCCACACTATTTGATGCTTTAATTTGCTTCAAATTAAACTTTCAACAGAGTAAAAACTGTAAGTGAAGACTGAGTAGTCCCTAACCGTGGAATATATGCTTCTTTTTATCTCGTTGAGATCTCGTGGTCACGGGAACATTGCTGTCGGCTAAAAATCTACCAGTCGGGTTTTGGTGCTGCATTTGACACGGTTGACCATAACATCTGACTAGACCGGCTGAAAAACTGGGTAGGACTTTCTGGCACTGCAATAAATTGATTTATGTCCCGTCTAAAAGACAGGGACTCCTTTGTGTCTATAGGTAACTATAAATCTGAGCAAACTAAAATTATTATTACCTTTATTTAAACTCGGAGATACATTGAGGTAGAGACCTTATTTACAATGCAGCTGAGTGAAACAACAAAAGTAAAAATAAGGGCACTAAGACACAAAAAAAGCCAAAATGACCTGTGGAGTGGAGTTCCCCAAGGCTCCATCTTGGGGCCACTGCTGTTCAACATCTACATGCTCCCACTCGCTCAAATGATGAAAAACAACAAAATATGTTACCACAACTATGCTGATGACACACAAATCTACATAACCATCTCACCAGGAGACTACAGTCCGATCCAAACACTGACCAGATGCATTGATCAAATTAGAGACTGGATGTGTCAGAACTTCCTTCGGATAAATGAAGACAAAACTGAAATAATAGTTTTTGGAGCCAAGGAAGAATGATTAAGTCATCTCTCAGCTTCAAAGAGCGAAGTTAGAAACCAAAACCAAAGCCAGAAACCTGGGTGGAGTCACGGACTCAGACCTGAACTTCATTAAGTCACATTAAGATGGTCGTGAAGTCGGCCCAGAAACCTGCAGGTCTGATGACACTCTCAGCAGTTTTAAATCAGGGTTAAAAAACTTTTCTATTTGCCACCTTTTATCAAACTTATAACTAACTTTTATTTATTTTTTTAATACAAATAAACTTAAAAACCGAGGGGACATGTACGCTGAGACCGTACGGTTACCGTGGTACCGTTGACTCTGAGTTTCTGAAACGGTCCCCCGTTGATGTTTGCTGGTCCGGAGCTTTTGACTCCCCGACAAGTTTACCACGAGGTCAGACCGTGTTAAAAAAAAAAAAACACAAAAAAAAACAACAACCCAAAGACCCACATCTCAGGCTCTACGGCTCAGTGAGCATGTTAAATGTCACCACCCATGAAAGCACAATTAGAAGAAGACTGAACAAGTACGGTTGGTCTGGACGGGTAACAGCTGGCAGCGTTGCAACATGATTATGTTTTTTCTTCTTTTTTTTCTTTTGCCATTTTCCTGAAACAAATAAAAGCATCTGTAGAAAAGTCACCGCAAGGGACTTTCACAGAAATCACACAAACATCGTCGGGCTTTTTGGCAAAGCAGACACCCTCTCTTCCTTTAAAAACGGGCCTAAGCAGGGCTTACTCATGTTAGCTCATGTTAGCTCACGTTAGCGTGATTTCAAAACTCCGTGGAAGCAATGGTTATGTTTCAGGTGGCTGATCAGGTTTGACGTATTAAAACTTGTGCTATTTTTCCCTCCTTCGTTTGGAGCATTTGTCACAAATAACCGGTGAACTATCTTCTTCTGAAACTTTAACGAAGTTCAATATAATCGCCGCCATGTTTGTTAGTTTTTTTCAGCGCACTGTGCCGCAATGGTGCATTCAAGGTGTAACGTAAATAATTCCTCCGCTTCCTCTTTTGCTAGTCATTCTTTCAGGCCTTATCTATTTTTCTATTTTGCATGTGTAACATGTGGGAAAATACTACAAATATCAATTCAAGTCAGCAACTACTAAAATTATGACCGAGTTAACAAGTTGTTTTCTGGCATGAGGGGGTATTCTTGATTTTCCTTACTGAGAAATCGTTTTTCTGATTATGCTGACGTTACTTGAACATAACATTCACTGCTGGTCATTCAAGGCTCAGAGGGAGCGAGGCACTGCTGTGTTGACAGAAATATAAATGTTATCGGGGCTATTCGTTGTGATATCGGAGTTATCGGGATGACGTCATAATTTCCTGTTATCGGCCCGATAGTTATCGGGTCAATAATTATCGTGCACTCCTACTGAAAGGAGTTTCTTTTTCTTTCCAGGGTCACCTTGTGCCTGCTGAGGATGGAGGGCGGAGTCAAAGTGAAGATTTGATGCAATCTGTTGGTTTTCTTCTGTTTTTATGGAGCGACATCATTTGACAGTAGTTACAATGAATGAAATGAAAAGAAATCTGTTAACTGGAAGACTTATTTCCTTTTTGTAGTCTGAATTGAGCTGAACTTCCATCTCAAGCAAGCCTGTATCTTCTTCTTCCCCCAGAGATCTAAAAAAAAATCTGACTGCTTGAAGAAACAGCTAAATTATTTTAAATATTTTACGATTTGGAGTGAATCTGTGGCGCTGAAATCCAAATTAAACCAGTCGAAATGCAGCCGAAGCATCTGGGCGAGTCAAGTGGAGGGTTGGAAAAGTTCAGGAGGTCTCTGCGGTCTGGCAGGCGGGAACGACACCCAACGCCGCTGACGTTACAGATCGACAGGTGAAACAGACTGAGATGTTCCAGCTGAGGTTCACGACCTCCGCCGGCGTGCCGCAACAGTCCCGTCGCCGCCGCGCATCCTTCTCCTGACCCGGGAAATAAAAAAATAACAAGTGATCCTGTGCCAGGAGTGAATTTAAAGACATGCAGGTGGTGGCACAAAAGGCGAGATGTTGGAGGGAGATAACTCAAAGCCTCATTCATCTCCGGAGCTCCAGAGAGCTCTGCCTGTTATCTTCTGTGACATCATCACACCTTTCCCCGTCATTTTAACATGCTCCATATATTTAATGCAAACAAACTGTATGAAAGGCCAACAGCTCATTCGTTTGTTTCTCAACACCTGAAGAGGACGTGTAACAGATCTGACTCATCCCAGGGGGAACCAGAGAGCTTCTGTGGTTTCTTTAACAAAGAACGTTTAAGAGCAACACTTATTTTTAAGAGAATCTTCGTAACTATTCAGTCAGGATACGTCCTGATGGATGACTGTCGTCTAGATTTGTTAAACTATTGACAGTTTAGTGTAATCCTTTATGTTCCAGTCGCAGCAGAGCAGTTGTTAGTAGAGGTGGGCGGATCCATCCAAATATCGATAATATCGATATCAACGCTAGTATTGATATCGAACGATATTCATGTAAAAAGATCCATACTCAATTTTTTTTTTTCTTTCCAACAGAGAGCATCCAGGTAGATCAGAGTGTTCATCTTCAGCTTTAGTTTATATTAACTTTTAAAGTACATGTTACTTAAGTCATATGTTACTGGAGCCAACTCAAAAAAATATAGTTAAGACCTTAAAATAACCCAGAACATGTCATGTATCCCATTGAAAGGTGTTATTTAAGATAAAATAACATTAGATAATCCTTTGTTTATCCCGCAACGGGGGAATTTTTTAGAGTTAAAGCAACAGGAAAGTGCACACAGTGCAAAAAAATAAAAATAAATATACTGTATTGAAAGATATATTACAGTCAGGGCTTGACGCTAACTTTTTGGCTCACCAGCCACTGTGGCTAGTGTTTTTCCTCAGTCATTAGCCATTTAGTCTTTATGCTAGCCACAGTTTTGCTGTCAGTTTTTTTTCTTCTTTACAATATTTTTGCATTTACATTTTAAATACAAACAATTGGTACAACTATTGTGATGTGTCATATCAAAGAATAAGTTACCAAACAAAGTTGCTTGTGAGACGGAAATTGTTACTAGCCACAGCCAAATTTTACCAGTATTTGGCCGGTTGGCCGGTGTCAGTGTCAAGCCCTGATTACAGTGATCCCTTATTTTTCGCGGTTAATGGGGACCGGCGACCCCCGCATAAATCAAAATCCGTGAACTGGAGCTCCCCGACCCTCAATAATGTGATTAAAATATGTTTAAAACCGCAAAAAAGCAGCGAAACAACACAAAGGCTCAACTGTGGTCTTTCTGTTACCTTCACAGCCTCTGGTCTCTGAACCGTAGTAAAGAAACCGCTGGTATTGTGCTATTTTTGGCCTGTAATTAGCGGCTAACATGCTAACAACAACAAAAGAAAAAGTCTGGTTTTCTCTGCATGGAACGGGAACTTTATTCTGGCACTGCAGGAACTTGTAACATCACACAGGTTGTATTGTTGGGCTCCTGTCGGTTAACAGAGAATGTAAATCTATACACGCTGGGCTGCACACACACTACATTACCCATAAGGCCACTTTCTTAAAGGGGCCAGCATTTCTTCACTGTGAGAGAACGCGCACAACATCAGCAATTGTTTCGGCGATTTTAAACATTTTTTAAAATGATACTATATGTTTCTGAAAAATCCGCGAATAACTAAAACCGCGGAGCTTAAACCGTGAATTGGCGAGGAATCACTGTATAAAAGGGGAATTAGAAGAAAACATTATGGTCGGAAATTCAACTCCAAGGAATATTTACACAAAAATATTGAAGACATAAAGTTTGACGAAATTCAATTCTTGGCTTTAACAAACTAATCCAAAGACAAAAATCACAAAAGTTCATGATAAATTAAGCTTAATATGAAAAAGTATCAGTATCAGTATCGGCGATACTGGCCCAGTATTTACTTGGTATTGGATCGATACCAAAATTCCCAACTCTAGTTATTAGATGAAACTTTTCCAGGGTAAACAAGTTAGATGATGGACTTTAGAGGCGCTGTTTCAGGAAATCTGCCTAAACAAAACCTTTTTGGTAGTAGACTAGTTGTAGGAGAGTTATTCGACCCCTAACTGAAGCGTAGAGCTGATGGGTCGTGGTTTCCAGCGCCGATGTGTCGCATCATTTATGACGATCGCCTAAAAAAGACAAAGATAACGACTCATTCAAATGACGGGTGAGAAACGTTTGCAGGAGTGAATGAAACGTGGAAGCGCAACGGCATCACGATTTTTAATTCATATTCACAATCTAGGAGAGACAATGGGGAGGATGTAGAGTTTAAAAAAAAAAAAAAAAAAAGCTCACGAACCTGCTTTGAACAGGTGTGCTGCCACGACATCACAGCCGCGTCGTCCTCCCACGTTTCTGTGGCTGGGAGATAGACGGGAGAGATTTCTGAGAAGAGATGAACGGACAATCAACGGCGCAGACGGTTATCAGATACCATCACATGAAAGCGATAATTATAATCTAATGAATCAAATTAAATCAAATTAACCACAGCTTGTAAAGACCGGGCATCACAACAATGAGGCCTGTATGAGCGTAAATGTGGGAGGTGATAACTCCGGGGGGGGCAGCTGCCTTCAGAGACAGAATTATTTTAAACCGCACATTGCACAATGCCTCCAATTTGCATCAGGATGTATGATTGCACACCGACTGATCTTCAATGCCAAAACCATCAAACAGTTTTTTTTTCTTTTTTTTTTTTTTTATTGCATTTAAACTGGGGCCGAGACGAGGACGCTCGCTGCACACAGAAACTCCGGGTCTTGTGCAAATACAGCTGGGACACGCCCGGTGCAACGCACACAACAACCGGAGGGCCCGGACAACCACTTAAAACGAGAAAAAGAGGTGTTTGCAAGCGGCGTGGATTCACCGCAGCCCGGGTCGGGTCTGCAGACAATACCTGAACGGCAAAAAAAAAAAAAAATGTTTGGCTGTTTGATGTTTCCCCCCGCGGCTTTTCTTTTCTTTCTCTTTTTTTTTTTTTCTTAAACCTTCCCCTCAATAGAGTCAGAGATGTTAAAGAACACGGTTTGCCGCAGTAAAACCCGCGGATGACAATAAGCAGTTTTACACCGAGCAGGAATTCAGAGAAGTTGAGGGGAGAAACAGTGGGACAATAGTTGGCTGTGAAAGAGTGACGATCACCCTAACATGCTAAATCTCTGCCTTTGTGCTCCCGAGCTTTGATCCCAAACTTCCAGCGAGCTCCGCTGTTGGGTCTGTTTGCTCTCATTCAGATATATTAAGACTTTCCATTATGCGCCGACATCAGAAACAGCCTGCGGTATTTACTCAAAGATTAGTTTACTTAAAAGCCCCAAAAAGATGGTCCTTGGAAAAAAAAACAAACCTTTCCATTGACAGAGATGAGAGGTAATCTGTGCTCAGAGGAGTCATTTCAGGCCTGTTCTGGAGTGTCTCTATTTTTTTTTTTGTCATTAGATAAATATGCATTGAAAGTGTTGCGCTGAAAAGAAGATGTCACCGGAGCATAAACTTCTTCTTTCATAACGTACACATCATTTATTTATTTATTTACTCATTTTGTGTCACAACAGAAGGTGTTTGAACTGTAACAGCAACATCTTTGGGGTAGGGGTGTGAAAAAAAATCGATTTGGCAATATATCGCGATATAATATCGATTTTTCAGCTCATAATATCGATTTTTTAGGAAAATTGTTTAATTTTCACATTTAAATTGTTTAAAATTTAAATGTGCAAAAACACTAATAAACAATAAATAGGTTGTTTTGAAGCAAATAGTTTGACTTAATTCGCGATATCATGATAATATCGTATCGCGACCCAAGTATCATGATACATATCATATCACGAGGTCCTTGCCAATACTCACCCCAACTTAGGGGCTGTTTGAGCGGTTTGAAAGTCGTCTACTGCCGATCGTTGGGCGAGGAGTCGAGGTTCAGCTCACAGCAGTGTTGCCAAATGTTGAAAATGAAATGATCGTACAGAGACCCCAAAATTATCGTATTTTAGCCCAAACTATCGTACATTAAATCCAACCATGACGCGGCTAAGATTATATGCGCTTTGGCTGTGTTTGGTCTTTATTGTAGTGACAGGAGTTCTTCTTCTTTGCATTAGCATTACAGCAGTTGGCCTCCCAGTTTTGGCGCTCTATCGCCACCTTCCACTTACATGAACACATTTCACTTCCTATGGCCGCTTCACAATAAAAGTGAAAATAAAACTGTCTGATGCCTCTTCGGCATCAGACAGCGTGACCTCTTCAAGTACTCTGATGTATTTAAACGGATCCGTGATCCCCGGTGTGTGATGAGCCACATCCCCACATCATGATGCTTCCTCCACCGTGCTTCACTGTCTTCAGAGGTCTGTGGCTTGACTTCAGTGTTTCAGTGTTTGGCCCCGAGACCCCAGAAAGATCAGAAATCAGTCCATGTCTCTTCAGTTCAGTCTTTAATCAACTGTAATCTCTTCAGCACATGTGGTTTTATCAACAGTGGGACTTTTTGGGGGCTTCTTGCTGATATCTTAGCTTCGCACAGACGTCTCCTCATTGTTCCAGTCCTCACAGGTAACTTCAGATCTTCTCCGATTCAGATTTTCTCCAGTTTTGGTTCCATTTTAAAGCATTTCAGATCATCTTAGCCGAGCAGCCTCGTCCCGCAACTCCTCATACGTTTCCCTCTCTCCAATCAGCTTTAAAAACTGCAATTTTTAAATTCCACTTTTGCCTTCAGTCGCGATTTGCAATTCGCTTTCATGCACTGCTCATTGAGCCTTTAAAAAAAACAGCTTCAACCGTTTTCCGGCCCAACAGGTGCCGCCTCATCTCCTCAATGGACAGACCCGGTTCAGGCATGAAGGAAACCCGAGGATCCTGAGGCTGAAGACGCCTCCAGGGTTTGTTGGGAAAAATAAGGTCTCAAATATGCTCTTTACTGCTTTATATGAGTTAAAGAGGTGTTTAAATTCTGGGAGACTGTAGAGATGCAAACATGGGAAAGCGCCTCTCTCTGTGCTACCTGCCATTACTCTGATTACTCTGAGAAGGTATTAAGGTCATCCGTTACGTTAACTTCTACACTGTCAGAAACATTGTCAACTTAAATTAAGACTATATTGCTTGGTGCTGACGGCTGCAGTTCGGGCTTCTGTCACACTTTAAGCTGTAGAGGATTCAATAACAACAAGTAGCGTCCTCTGTTTTAACTGAAGATACTGCTACAGCAGGATAATCCAAAGTTACAAAAAACAAACCAACAGACATCACAAAAGACGGGCAGAAAGACAGAAACATACATGGACACACCTACGCTGGCCTACCTGTCTGTACTTAGGATATGTTGTTTTAACGAGGATGCGTCCGGCGGCGACTAATGTAGACTTCGGAGGGAAAAAATGTCCCAGCTCCTGCTGCTGCAGGGCGCTGAACGGATATTCCTGGTCATTATTTACTATTACATCTGCATACTGTGCATACATGCAGAAAACAACTCCAACATCACATGTGTGCAGGTTGATTAGAAATTTTAACATATGAGAAAAATAAAAGAACAACTCAGAAAGTCTCAAATGATGATTATAACTCAAACGTGTCATTAGTCGTCTGACTGCGCCGTAACTTGATGAACCACTGCATCGATTCTCTGACATTTTAAGCAACAGGTAACTAAACTGAAATGTGGTCGTGCGCCGTCGTCGTCATCGTGGGGGTTAAAGGTCGTGCAGGTCCCAGTCGTCCGTCATAATTACCGCGACAGCAGCAGAGCTCTTCCCGCTCCTCTCGGAGTCGCGGCTGACCTCCGTCCCGAGGACGACCTGCGTTGGTTCTTGACTGATGTGCTTGTTTGCTCCGTAATGCCCTCATCAATCTGTCAGCGGTTCAAACACAAGCAGAGGGGTGAGGGATGAAGGCTGGAGGGGGAGAAAGGAAAGAACTGATGGGAAGTGTTAAAACCAGGGACAACTGTAGGGATGGGAATTTATAAGATTTTTCCGATTCCATTATCGATACTGTTTATCGATTCGATTCTTTATCTATTCTTTATCGATTCTAATTTGGGGAAAAGGGAGAACTAACAGTTTTATTAGCATCATTTTTTTTTTCTTAGAAGTCACGACCTTACAAACTCAACAGCGAGGTCAAAAGAGGCCCAAAGCCTGGATAACGTGTTAACTGTTGTAATATGTAACTGTGCAAATACACAAGAATGTGGAACATTTTACTAACAGATTTTTCCTAATAGAAATGAAAAAAAAATCTCCCTTTTAAAAGGATATATGAGCTCACTAAGCACTCAAAAATAATAATAAAGAAAGATAAATACTATCAAATACAACGGAACAGTTCATAGTACAAATCTGCAAATACTATGAAGAATTAACAATTCTTTAGCAGTAAAATAATCATGTCTTCCAGCCTCTGAACCAGCCAGACTCTCTCTCTCGTCACGGTCATCTTCTAAATGTAATGCAGAAGGCATTCGTTTAATAGCATAGCGTTAATGTTGTAGCGTGTTTTACAAAGAAGCACATAGGCAGCGGGATAGCTACTAACCAGAGTTACCAGAGGTGATCTTAGCTTGGCTACTGCTGCTGGGTTGAGATCAGGGCTTGACGCTAACTTTTTTGCTCACCAGCCACTGTGGCTAGTGTTTTCCTCAATCATTAGCCATGTAGTCTTTATGCTAGCCACAGTTTTGCTGTCAGTTTTTTTCTTCTTCACAATATTCTTGCATTTACATTTTAAATACAAACAATTGGCACAACTATTGTGATGTGTCATATCAAAGAATAAGTTACCAAACAAAGTTGCTTGTGAGACAGAAATTGTTACTAGCCACAGCCAAATTTTACCAGCATTTGGCCGGTTGGCCGGTGTCAGTGTCAAGCCCTGGTTGAGATCCATCAGTCCGAAGCGTCAAAAACACGACACTCGTTATCGCATGTTGTGTGTTCAAATGTTTCTGCATGTTAGCCGTGTTCCCTCCCGACGCTGTTATCTCCACTTTACAATGACTGCTAGCTGCTTTGTTGCCATCTTTCTTTGGTGAAGTGAAGCCAAACTTTGGAGCGTTTGAACCTGGTGGGCGCCATTGTTGTTTACAACTGCAATGCTAACGTGCTAAACCGACGTAACTTAATCACGTAAGTGCTTCCTGGAATTGACTGTGCGTAACTTGCGTAAATTACGTGAGATTCGTGCTGGTTGGAATCGATAAGAGAATCGCTGGATAAACTGCCAAACGATTCCATGGAATTGAAACACACGGAACCGGTTCTCTAGAGGAACCGGTTCTCGATTCCCAACTGTTTACGTTTAGGTTTTCTTTTTTTCGGTAACTCCTCGACACTCCCAGACAAACCATGAGGCGTCGGTGAGGTTGCTCGGGCTCTTTCAGCCCCGTTAGTAAACCCGGGTACTTTAAATGCATCTGTCGTCCGTCCGTCTGTCAGGGCGCCCCCACCAGGACGTCCAGTCCCCTTCCAGATGGGTCCTTGACCCGCCTTGCCCCCTTGTGATTTCAGTGAGTGTGAGGCCGACTGCCACCGCAGCGCTGCTTCACATCTGCGGTGACCCCGAGGCAGGACCCGGGGCTTCCTTCTGCATCTACGCTTCAGCGAGGGTTTGCAACCAGCCTTCCATGGAAAAGTGAATGTGTGAATCCAGTAAATACAGACGCAACTTTTAGCGTGGACCTTCTGTAAGACGTGCAGATGTTGGTCCTGCAGCAGCTGCGATTCCCAGGAACGCCAGCGAACAGAAGAAGCCGACATGGGCCGAGTATTTCTCGTTTTCTACATTTCTACGTTTGAGCTAATCCTCCATGAATGAGCCGGGATGAGTGTCACGGTCTCGTCTTTGTGCTGACAATCAGTGGAAGCCCGAGACGCTCACGCCACGCGTTCAAAGCGAAGGTTCACGCCGTATACGAATGTGCATTTTCCTCTCAGTAAAGAAGCCAGCAGGTTGTGATATATTTATGAACTGGATTATCTTTGTCGCATGCATTCACTTTTGCGGTGATTTTGGGATGTTTTAGGTCACATTTGTGTCAAAAAAAAAAAAAAAAGAAGAAGGATTTTCAAACCTTCAATAACAACTTGAAATGTGCTCAGTGGATATTCAGAACATAATATGTTGATTAGTGCTTTGTAAATCCATTTCAGAAGCTCTGAGGCTCGCTGCTCTCGTAGATTAGCGGCTGCCAGAGGAGACGAGCCGGAGGGTTATTCTAAGTGCCGTTTCTGAAGTGAATGAAGTTTGTTATCACAGCTTGGCTCCTCTCGTCCTCCTCTTCCTCACCTCGTAGGGCCACGGAGCAAAAAACCCCGCTGCATTTGTCACGTTGCACGTATGCAACGCAACGCAGCAGAACACGCAAGCAGGGGCGCCGCTAGCGCTGCACGATTAAACAGCAACACAATTCAGCATATATTTAAGGTCCATGTGAAGTCCATGTAGTCTTATGTGAAGGATGCATACATGCATGCGCTTGGATTGCAGCGTTGGCACATGAATTCATGCGCGGATCAATCCAAAGCTAAGATAGCCCAGAAGGTGGAACCAGCCGGTTCATAAAGGGCAAGCAGGCGGGCCGGAGCCGGACCCGGATGATCTCTGGTCCCCCAGACAAGACAGTCATCAAGGGCTGGACTCATCAACAACTGATACGACCACGTGGTCCACAGATTAGGGATGTAACGATATGGAAAATTTGATTTCTCGATTATAGTGACCAAATTATCACGGTTTGCGATATTATCGCGATATTCTTAATTGCTGTATAAATGTCTAAAAACACATACATTTTAATAATTTCTCAAAATCTTGTGAGTTTCTTGTCATATTAAAACATCAGAAGCCAAAATCTTATCAAAATGAATCTTTCACATTAAAAGGAGAAACAACTGGCACAGAAAAAGGTTTTATTTTAAATGAACAAAATAAATAACAGGAACAAATTTAAATAAACGCTTTAACAACCATAGTAGGTCAAAATATGCAAACAATTATCAGGAACAAAAATTATAATGAAGTTCAAATGAAATAAATTTTTGACTTTGAGCTGAACCTTAAATACGTATAAATTAGGGATGTCCGATAATATCGGCCCACCGATATTATCGGCCCGATATTGGCATAAAAATGTAATATCTGTAAATATCGTTATCGGTTTTTTTTTTGCTTATAATGAAAACCGATAAAAATAATGCCTGGATTTCACCGAATAAATGCTGTATATAGGCCTATGGGCTCCCGAGACATTTACCGGCGCGCAAATGATGACCTCATCGGAAAAATGTTTCCTTTTTTGCACTTTACCTCAAGCCTAAAGTATTATTTATAGCTCAAAGAAATGTGCAGTTTTCAAAAATTGTACAGTATAGTTTCCACATTGTGAATTAATTCAATTAAGGTGATTGAGTTTTAGTTAAAGAAACAGTTCTTGAAGCATCCTACAAATGCAGGCTAATTTAACACTGAAAAAAAAAGAGTAGCCTGTTATTTTAGTTGGCTCTACATGCTGCTATGCTGCACATAGTTGTACAGGTACAATGTTTCACAATTTGTGAAGAAGTCAAATTTGCCCTATTTGTGGGGAGCATTGTCAAGATTATCTCAGGGAGAGTGTGATCCAAACTGTTGTTTGACACAATTAAAAAAAAAATAATATGGCACTTTTTCCATAACTTAAGTTGAAGTAGTTTTCTTATTTTGCACAGACAATGTTTACTTTTGGAAAGCCTTGTTGCCTTTGAAAATGCATCCAGTGGGGGCGTCACAATAAAATTAGGCATGTGTTAATTCCATTACAGGAGATATGTGACGTTACCTAAAATTAGTTTTGAGGAAAAATAGCCCGCATATATTGGTATTGGTAGATATCGGAATCGGAAATTGAGAGTTGGACAATATCGGCATATCGGATATCGGCAAAAAAGCCACTATCGGACATCCCTAGTATAGATGTGTAAATAAAGAAACAGTTGTTTAGGAGTCAAATATGTTGTTCTGAATTGTAGTTCACTCTGTGTGTCTGTGGGTGTTGCTGTGTTGTTACCTGAGGGTCAGGTATAAAGGTAGCTGCCTGTTATTGGTTAGCTGTTGGACCCGGAAGGGCAAAAGGTTTTTAACTGCCAGCGTTATGGTTGTCGGATCAGTTAATGGAATAAATTAATATTTTACTGCATCAGAAGAACATTGTTCCGGTCATTTTACGATGTCATTTTTCAATGTCCTGTGTGCTATCACTACTTTCCGCCATGCTAACGTTACGATGCCGATGTTACAAGCTACATATTCGCGAGACACAGTCGCGAGTCGCTCGCACACTTGAATGAGGCTGATATTACACATCCTGGTAATCGACCGCGACAATGAAATGAAGTCAAACATAAACGGTAATCGTTATCGCGTAAAATTTTACTGTCTTTACCATAATACCGGTAACCGTTCCATCCCTAGTGCACAGTGGGAACATGCACTCATACTGAGACAAATACGTCCTCCAGATCTCTTCTAGAAGGTGCTGATGTTCAACCCATTAACTGAAAGGACCATCGTGACTGTGATCAGTAAAAAAAAAATCTCATATCTGCAGGAAGAACAAGACAAAATAACTCTTGAAATACTCCACTGTCTCGTTAGCTTCAGTGTTGAGGAAAATCTAAATAAAAAAAAATTGTCTTTCAGGCCTGAAATGAAAAATTGTATATATGTTTCCAGACGAAAAGAAGCTCATGACACAAAACGTGCTTTTTTCCATTTTTTTTTTTTTTTCATTTTCGCATCGTCTCAAACTTTTTCTCATTCGTGGCTGTATAAACATTCAGAGATGTGTCTGAGGACGAAGCAGCCAATGGCGTGCGACCCGCCCTCCACCGCCACGGCCCTGCTTTCATGTCACTTATCTAATCTGTTTATCGCTTCAGCGGCCAACAAAGCACACGCATACCTCCGTCTGCGCACACACTTGTTTTGGTTTGTACCAATGAAACCGGTATTTTGGCAAGTGTTTGCCAGTTTCCTTAATCAGGATGCGATAAGGATGTGATAATCGCACGAGCACGCCACACCATCGGTAGAGCATGACCAGAGTCATTTACCCGGCTGCCCTCCTCTTAAAGTATGGTGGGAGATCCTTTTTTGCAGCATTTTTTACAATATTGCCTGAAAACCTTTTCACATTCCCATCGCACCCACTGAAATAGAATGTTTGCAAAAAAAACGAAACATTTTGGTCCGGTCTAGAGGTTATAATCAGAGGAAAACTCTGACCAATCAATGTACTGATCATCTTTATATTTATTGGCTGCCTAATACGTCCGTCAAATATCAATACTCGAGGACCTCCCTCAGCTCTGGCAATCAGGTGAGCGGACACAGCGTTGCTATTTGAAAGCCAGAAATCAAGTTAGCTCGCATGGATCATTTCGTTGCAACAATGGCAGAGAAGAAGACGTCAATTGGCAGCAAAATCAAAGGGAAAACTGTTGTTGAAAAAGCAACAGCCATGTGGAAGCTAACCGAAGCTAACCGAAGCTAACCGAAGAACCAAACAGAACAAGAGTGGTTATCGGTACGGCTTTCCAGCGCTGGCGCCAGCTAAAACATGAAAAGGGGCTCCAGACCGACGCCAAGGTGGCCCAGTTTCTACTGCATAGGTAAGATGATGCCGTTCTGATTATATAATATTTCAACATACTGATGGGTTATGGGTATTGTAGGACTGTTCACCCAGTCAGTGAGAAAATGAAAGGATGACAAAATTATTGTCCATCGGAGTGACATGACGAACATATTCCAGCATGTTTTGCTAAGCTAGCAACTCTGTCAACTAGGCTACAGTCCTATGTGTGACACCGTTAGCTAGGCTGTTGTTATCCTTGACGGAGAAGACGCCATGGCTTGAAGTTAGCCAGCCACTCTGATGCTACTTGTTGTTGTGTGACACCGTTAGCTAGGCTGTTGTTATCCTTGACGGAGAAGACGCCATGGCTTGAAGTTAGCCAGCCACTCTGATGCTACTTGTTGTTGTGTGACACCGTTAGCTAGGCTGTTGTTATCCTTGACGGAGAAGACGCCATGGCTTGAAGTTAGCCAGCTACTCTGATGCTACTTGTTGTTGTGTGACACCGTTAGCTAGGCTGTTGTTATCCTTCACGGAGAAGACGCCATGGCTTGAAGTTAGCCAGCCACTCTGATGCTACTTGTTGTTGTGTGACACCGTTAGCTAGGCTGTTGTTATCCTTGACGGAGAAGACGCCATGGCTTGAAGTTAGCCAGCCACTCTGATGCTACTTGTTGTTGTGTGACACCGTTAGCTAGGCTGTTGTTATCCTTGACGGAGAAGACGCCATGGCTTGAAGTTAGCCAGCCACTCTGATGCTACTTGTTGTTGTGTGACACCGTTAGCTAGGCTGTTGTTATCCTTGACGGAGAAGACGCCATGGCTTGAAGTTAGCCAGCCACTCTGATGCTACTTGTTGTTGTGTGACACCGTTAGCTAGGCTGTTGTTATCCTTGACGGAGAAGACGCCATGGCTTGAAGTTAGCCAGCCACTCTGATGCTACTTGTTGTTGTGTGACACCGTTAGCTAGGCTGTTGTTATCCTTGACGGAGAAGACGCCATGGCTTGAAGTTAGCCAGCCACTCTGATGCTACTTGTTGTTGTGCGACACCGTTAGCTAGGCTGTTGTTATCCTTGACGGAGAAGACGCCATGGCTTGAAGTTAGCCAGCCACTCTGATGCTACTTGTTGTTGTGCGACACCGTTAGCTAGGCTGTTGTTATCCTTAATGGAGAAGACGCCATGGCTTGAAGTTAGCCAGCCACTCTGATGCTACTTGTTGTTGGCAGATCGACGTGAGTGCTCCCGAAAGCTCGTGAACTTCCGTGACCGCTCGAGACGGTGTGAACTTTCATGTAGTCGTGAATCGTGTGAAGGCTTGGTTTCGAGGGGTGGGCTGAAGAGGAGGAGGCGGAGCCTTTGGGAGGAGGGAGGGAGTGTATATTTTCAAAATCTCACTTGAGTTAGATTGCTGGAACCGTTTTTTCAAACATCTCCCACCGTAACCTTTAAAAACAGCTTTAACTCTTCACAAACTCTTCTCACAAAGAAGCGGTTGTACTTGAATATTTACCAGATCTGTACAGCCAGGCTGTGCAGGAATGAAAAGAAAGTCAAAACAGTAGTTTTAAGAGTCTTAACAGGACTGACGCATGATGACCGGGGTGTTTTTTTTCAGCCCTCGGTGGTTAAAAACGTCTTCTCTGACTGAAAACAACAACAGCGACCGGAGGAGCAGGTGAGTGACGGATCTGTACATCACTCAGTGCTTTTGTGTCACTCCTGCAGAACATTCAGTCGCCAGTACGGAGGAATGTCTGGTTTTGCAAAAACAGCCCGAGCCTGCATACGTAAAGGTGGGGGGGGGAGGCTTGCTGGAACAACCGCATGTTTTTTTGTGCTAGCACGGTAGCTGCGGCGGGGAATGAGGCGCATTGTTCAGCCGGAGGACTGAAACAACAGAGCAGAGTACTGGTGAAAAATAAAAGTAGCTTAAGCCCCTCATTAGTGAGTCTTCAGCTCCGCGGAGACGCCGGGTTTCCCCACTGGAAGTATTTTATTTGTAAGATCGCTCGGCGTGATGTGGTTTCTTTTGCACCTGAACTGCGCCTGCGTTTTATCGGACGGCCGGGGCCGAGGGGAAAAAAGGTGGCCCCCAACATGAAATGGAAAGAAACGAAATCGTCCCTTGTGTACAGTGTTGTACCTCAACGCGTTCATTGAACGAGAGTTCACGAACTAGTTCATATTTTTTGCGAACGTGAACTGAGCGCGCTCTCTTTCTCCTTCACCAGCGGGGGGCGTGAACGAGTTCATTTGGGCAGTTGTGAACGACGCTCTTTCAAAGTTCACGCACGGTCAAAACCAGAGTGCGAATTATATAATGACAATTTGGGGGGGGGTCAACATTTTCTAGAGATGACAAAAATGACAATTTGTCCCTTCTTTAGGGGGGTCGAAGTTCCCCAACCCCCCCCATAATTCGCACTATGGTCAAAACCGTTTCAGGTTTCCAGCGAACCCCATTTAAAATCCACCACAAACGAGCCTGATATGTATCTGAGGAAAACCAATCAAACATGGCAACACGGCTGTCGCTGCTGTCACGCTAACAATTGTGTCATCAAACGTTTAAAACAAGCAGGAAGATGAAAGCTACAGTGACCCAGAGCTGGAGGAGAACCCCGACTGCTGGGGGGGATTGAAATATTGAAATGGGGGAAAAAAACATTTGGACCTTAAGGACCTGTTTCTGTCTGATAATAAAGACCATTTGGCAGCAAGTTTTTCCTCATATTTTTAATCTACTGTAGAGCAGTGATTCCCAAAGTGTGGGCCGCGGCCCCCTGGTGGGCCGTCGTGGGACTGCAGGTGGGCCGTGAGAGGTCATTAAAATTAAACAAATATGTTTTAAATCCTCGATCTTTTTTAAATGTGTTTTTAATTATTGTAAAATATTCATGACATGATTAAAAAAACATTAAGAAGTAATAAAACAAAACAGTTAAGTGTTATTCTACTGTCATCTTAACTTAATATGACAAGTGTCACCTTATTTGTTGACCCCTTACATTAATATCAGATCATGGTTCCTGGTCCTGGATGTTGATCACAGTTGTGATTAAAGGTTTCGGTGGGATAAGGAGATTTTTCACATTTCAAATTGGGCCTTGGTATTCTGAGGTTTGGGAACGGCTGCTGTAGAGAAAAACTGAAAGGGAAATGACAGTTTTACATGGGCTGAACCTTCAATGCTAATGCTAATGCTAATGTGAACCCTGGTTGGTTCAGGATTCAGAATTGGACCAATAGTTTTCGACAGATAAAATGGATAAAATAATTGCTGTTTGTGGTGGTGTAGTATATGGGCAGTGGTAATCACTTTGACGAATAATTGCTTGTAGCAACATTAAAAAATATTTTTTTTAAAAAGAACTAAAAATTTTTTGAAATGGTGAATCGAACTAGTTCATTTTAATTTCTATGAACTATGAACTGAACTAGTTCGTGTAGAAAGTGAACTTGCCCAACACTGCTTGTGTAAGAGCAAGCTACGTGAACGCGCAAGTAAAAAGAAATGCACGGCAAGTCTTAAAGCAGTGAAACTTTCTAAGAGAGCATGCGTTTTTTTTCTTAAATCAGTACACGTTTCCCGATCACAGTGTCTTGCAGGTAAAGAGAAACCAGTGGGTAGACTGGGCAGCTGCGTAGGCCAGACCAGTACAGTCCGCTGAGCTCCGCTGAAAAGGCCTCGGATGTCTGAAGCTGCTCTGATGCCACGACTGGTCGGGGCTGTTCGCTGGAAAGACGCAGTAGCTACCTGACATAACTCGCGCGTCGCCTTTGGCGCGCCGAGGACAACGGGCAAGGGACCAACTCATTTACAAGAAAAATGAGTAAACCGTGAGATAACAGGAGCGTTAGCGTTAGTCAGACAGGAAACAGGCAGTTTCTGCCTGTCAAACTCCCTTAGCCTCATATGTTGACTTACCTTTGCTAGTTAAAGGTGGTAAATAAGAGAAAAAAGGCTAATGTAGCCTAAAGGGTTCGACTTTGATCTCCAGGGTCCAGAACTGTCTCTGGACGGGTGCATGACCAGTCGAGAACGTAGGCAGAGCAACAACCAGACTGACATCCAAAACGTGGATGTGGACTGTTGTCTGGTTTTGCAACAAAAACCTGTCGGTCCAAACCGTCATAATTCTGCAGCCATCTTGGTTGCTTTGAATACTGGCTTTCGTAATGTCCTGCGTGAATCATCGCACTGATTCACTTTGATTGACAATAAAAATGGAGAGAAAGAGAAGCACTCCCTTTTTATTTTTTGGCACTTTATTGACAGTGAAGATGGACAGGAATGGGGGGGGGGGTTGGAGAGAGAACGGGGAGGACGTGCAGCAAAGGGTCACACGGGCCGGGAGTCGAACCCGTGACCACCGCGACGAGGACTGTAGCTTCTGTATATGGGCTGCCTGCGGCCCGAAGGAAGCACGACAGCTGGGCCGGGCCGTTTCAGAAACCGCCCCAGAAACCGGGGCGCACCGGTTTCGCCCAAACGCAGCGCGCGCCGTCCAGGATGTGAACGTCTGCACAATTCGTGGCGTGTGAGACGCGTCCAGAGGCTGCGCCGCTGCTGCAAAACCTCCAGTGTGCAGATGGACCAACCAGTCTGCCTCAAGCGCTGCATCACGTGACGCGGCGTGTCTCAGTCGTGGTCCTTGAGTACCGCCACGGGCTGCATGTTTCAGATGTTCCAGATGTTTCAGATGTCCACCTGCTTCAGCACACCTGGCTCACATTAGGAGGTCATCGACAGACTCAGGGGAACGCCCAGTACATGCGGGGCAGCGGTGCCTGAGAAACACACTGACCATGATGCAATGCACCGCCACTGCCTGGTCACATGACCAGGTTCCAGCTGTGGTGCAGCTTGGTTACTTATACCAACACTGACCAGCAGAACGGTGTTTATTCCATGCGTGCAGCGCTCATGTTTGCGGTTTTCTAACAGCGCCAGATGTGGATGAAGTCTTCAGGGGAGAAGCTCTGAAAACCTCCGTGGGTTCGAAAGCTATCTGGTGCAACTCGGTGGGCCCGGTCCTCGGCGAAACCTGAGTGAAAAAGCTGACTTTATTCTCAAGATTTTGACTTTATTCTCGGCATTTCGTCTTTATTCTCGACATTTCGTCTTTATTCTCGACATTTCGACTTTATTCTCGACATTTCGACTTTATTCTTGACATTTCGACTTTATTCTCGACATTTTGACTTTATTCTCGACATTTCAACTTTATTCTCGACATTTCGACTTTATTCTCGACATTTTGACTTTATTCTCGACATTTTCGACTTGATTCTCGACATTTCGACTTTTCGACATTTCGACTTTTCGACATTTCGACTTTATTCTCGTCATTTCGACTTTATTCTCTACATTTCAACTTTATTCTCTACATTTCAACTTTATTCTCGACATTTCGTCTTTATTCTCGACATTTCGACTTTATTCTCGACATTTCGACATTATTCTCGACATTTCGACTTTATTCTCGACATTTCGACTTTATTCTCGACATTTTGACTTTATTCTCGACATTTCAACTTTATTCTCGACATTTCAACTTTATTCTCGACATTTCGACTTTATTCTCGACATTTCGAAATTTCTCGACATTTCGACTTTATTCTCGACATTTCGTCTTTATTCTCGACATTTTGACTTTATTCTCGACATTTCGACTTTATTTCTCGACATTTCGACTTTATTCTCGACATTTTTGACTTTTATTCTCACATTTCAACTTTATTCTCGACATTTCGACATTTCGACTTTATTCTCGACATTTCGACTTTCTCGACATTTCGACTTTTTCTCGACATTTCGACTTTATTCTCGACATTTTGACATTTATTCTCGACATTTATTTTCGACTTTATTCTCGACATTTCAACTTTATTCTCTACATTTCAACTTTATTCACGACATTTTGACTTTATTCTAAAGATTTTGACTTTATTCTCAACATTTCGACTTTATTCTCGACATTTCAACTTTATTCTCGACATTTCGACTTTATTCTCGACATTTTGACTTTATTCTCGACATTTCGACTTTATTCTCGACATTTTGACTTTATTCTCGACATTTTGACTTTATTCTCGACATTTCGACTTTATTCTCGACATTTCGACATTATTCTCGACATTTCGACTTTATTCTCGACATTTTGACTTTATTCTCGACATTTCGTCTTTATTCTCGACATTTAGACTTTATTGTCAAGATTTGGAGTTTATTCTTGACATTTCAACTTTATTCTCGACATTTGACTTTATTCTCGGCATTTCAACTTTATTCTCGACATTTCGACTTTATTCTCGACATTTCGACTTTATCCTCGATTTCGACTTTCGACATTTCGACTTTATTCTCAACATTTCGACTTTATTCTCGACATTTCGACTTTATTCTCGACATTTCGACTTTATTCTCGACATTTCAACTTTATTCTCGACATTTCGACTTTATTCTCGACATTTCGACTTTATTCTCGACATTTCGACTTTATCCTCGACATTTCGACTTTATTCTCGACATTTCGACTTTATTCTCGACATTTTGACTTTATTCTCGACAATTTGTCTTTATTCTCAACATTTCGTCTTTATTCTCCACATTTCGACTTTATTCTCGACATTTCGACTTTATTCTCGACATTTTTTATTTCGACATTTCGACTTTATTCTCGACATTTCGACTTTATTCTCGTCATTTCCACTTTATTCTCGACACATTTTGACATTTTGACTTTATCTCGACATTTCGACTTTATTCTCGACATTTCGACTTTATTATCTCGACATTTTGACTTTATTCTCGACATTTCAACTTTGAAACTTTACTTTATTTCGACATTTCTTTATTCTCGACATTTGACTTTATTCTCGACATTTCGACTTTAATCTCGACATTTCGGCTTTATTCTCAACATTTCGACTTTATTCTCGACATTTCGAGTTTATTCTCGACATTTCGACTTTGTCAACATTTTAACTTTATTCTCGGCATTTCAACTTTGTTCTTGACATTTTGACTTTATTCTCGACATTTTGACTTTATTCTCGACATTTCGACTTTATTCTCGACATTTCGACTTTATTCTCGACATTTCGGCTCTATTCTCGACATTTCGGCTTTATTCTCGACATTTCGACTTTATTCTCAACATTTCGACTTTATTCTCGACATTTCGACTTTATTGTCAACATTTTGACTTTATTCTCGGCATTTCGACTTTATTGTCAACTTTTTAACTTTATTCTCGGCATTTCAACTTTGTTCTTGACATTTTGACTTTATTCTCGACATTTCGACTTTATTCTCAACATTTCGTCTTTATTCTCGACATTTTGACTTTATTGTCAACATTTTGACTTTATTCTCGACATTTCGACTTTATTCTCGACATTTCGGCTTTATTCTCGACATTTCGAGTTTATTCTCGACATTTCGACTTTATTGTCAACATTTTAACTTTATTCTCGGCATTTCAACTTTGTTCTCGACATTTTGACTTTATTCTCGACATTTCGACTTTATTCTCTACATTTCGACTTTATTCTAGACATTTCGACTTTATTCTCGACATTTTGACTTTATTCTCTGCATTTTGACTTAATTGTCAACATTTTAACTTTATTCTCGGCATTTCAACTTTGTTCTCGACATTTCGTCTTTATTCTCTACATTTCGACTTTATTCTAGACATTTCGACATTTCGACTGTAACTCGGTGGGCCCGGTCCTCAGCGAAACCTGAGTGAAAAAGCTGAGGGTTATTTTCCCTTTAGGAAAGAAAAAAAAAAAACTTGTGCAAATACCTCCAGGATTAGCACATTCTTCCGCCGTAGTACAAGAGCACGAGCATGTGGGGTTCACACCTGGACGAGGCTGCGCGGATCAACTGAGCGTGAGCGCACCTGAGAGACAAACTCGAGCGAATCGAGCCTGTCAGTCACAGTCCGGGTCGCCCTGCAGCGCTCTGCCAGTTCACATTAACCGGCCCGTTCGGGCTTAAACCTGAGCTCCCGTTCTTGGATCCGTCCTATGTAAACACGCAACCGCACGGTCTGCACGCTGACGTGGGTGTGTGTGTGCGCACACACACACACACACAGACGCACACACACACTCAGATTATCTTGGATGTTTATACAGGAAGACTCTAGCGCAGATCTGATAGGGCTTATCTGATCCGAGAGCGCAGCTCATTAAATCAAGTGTAAGAAATTCTCACGCACCTGGCTGCTTCACGGGCGACATGTGCTCTTCGCTGCGGCGGGAAAACTGACGTCGCATTTCTGCAACGTCGTTTGTTTTTTTTGTTTTTTTTTAAATTATGCATCCCAAGCCTGTTTTTTTGGTTTTTTTTAACCCACTTCATCAGTGGGATGAAGGATTCCTGCAGGATTCCTTTAACTCCTCCACGTCAGACGCAGACAGGAACATTTGTCAAACACAAGCATAAACAAAACCGGGGGAGCGAAAGACCGGCGAGATAACGGTGGCGTGCTGCGAGGCCTCGGTCTGCAGCCAATCTCGTTTCTGTTTCCTGGATCAGACGCGACTTTTACCACTTATGTGCATCCTTCCTGGGCCACTGGAAGCACCTCGCCCTCAGCAGGAACACGCTAGAAGCTGCCTGGGAAAAAGATTTCCACGGGTCCGTTCCCTGTAAGACTGGCCCGGACCCTCACGAACAGAAACACTGTCTGACGGACAGCTTTCACGTCGTGTATCCCGCCTTTTGCCCGGTGACGGGCAGGAAACTGCTCCCTGAATGGGACCGAAGCAGTATCACGTAAACACGTCCGAGCCCACGTGGACTGGAAACCCGCGACGTGCTTCCCAGCCCGCGACATTACAGGAAATCAGAACCCACGCAGCACGTAGCGGCGGATCGATCTGGCAGGAAGTCAGACACGAAGATGACACGGAGAGGCCGGTGGAGTTTCAAAATAAAACACCGGGCGCGGACGCCGACTCATGTTTCATGTTCCAGCCACGACACAAATCTGTGTTTTAAACGAGCCGTTAAATTATTCAAACCTGTTTGGAAGGACTTGTTGGACACATGCGGCGAAGAAGCTGAATATATCTGCGCCGACGCTGACAGTATGAGACGAGAACTAGTTTTCTTGTACGTCTACAAAGATGATCAGTACGATGGAGTATGAGGGTCACAGTGAGAAAAAAAATTGTAGACAATGATTTTTTTTTCTATTCCTCACTTAGATAATAAAGTGAAAATGTCGAGAATAAAGTCGAAATGCAGTTTCCAGAATAAAGATGTCTTAAAGATTTATTCAAACCAGCTTTACTCTACTAACATAATGTCTAGTGTTAATGAACTCGTGACCTTATACGTCAGACTGGGCTTTAGCAACAAGGAAATTATTTCACTTCTAGCACATAGACATAGTATTATAATAAGTATTCGTAGTTTGAAGAGATTGTGTCAGAAATTGCACCTATTCAGAAAAAGAAACTACCGATTCTGGAATTCTGGAAGCTGCATTTCAACTTTATTCCCGACATTTCGACTTTATTCTCAAGATTTTAACTTTATTCTCCACATTTCGACTTTATTCTCGACACTGACTTTATTCTCAAGATTTCAACATTATTCTCAACATTTCGACTTTATTCCCAACATTGACTTTATTCTTGACATTTTGACTTTATTCTTGACATTTCGACTTTATTCACGACATTTCAACTTTATTTGTGACATTTCAACTTTATTCTCGACATTTCGACTTTATTCTCGACATTTCAACATTATTCTCAAGATTTCGACTTTATTCTCAACATTTTTACTTTATTCTCGACATTTCGACTTTATTCTCGACATTTCGACTTTATTCTCAAGATTTTGACTTTATTCTCAACATTTCGACTTTATTCCCGACATTGACTTTATTCTCAAGATTTTGACTTTATTCTCGACATTTCGACTTTATTCTCGACATTTCAACATTATTCTCAAGATTTCGACTTTATTCTCAACATTTTTACTTTATTCTCGACATTTCGACTTTATTCTCGACATTTCGACTTTATTCTCAAGATTTTGACTTTATTCTCAACATTTCGACTTTATTCCCGACATTGACTTTATTCTCAAGATTTTGACTTTATTCTCGACATTTCGACTTTATTCTCAACATTTTGACTTTATTCTTGACATTTCGACTTTATTCTCGACATTTGGACTTTATTCTCAAGATTTTGACTTTATTCTTGACATTTCGACTTTATTCTCAACATTTCGACTTTATTCTCGACATTTCAACTTTATTCTCGACATTTCAACTTTATTCTCGACATTTGGACTTTATTCTCAAGATTTTGACTTTATTCTCAACATTTCAACTTTATACCTGACATTGACTTTATTCTCAAGATTTTGACTTTATTCTTGACATTTCGACTTTATTCTCAACATTTTGATTTTATTCTTGACATTTCGACTTTATTCTCGACATCTGGACTTTATTCTCAAGATTTTGACTTTATTCTTGACATTTCGACTTTATTCTCAACATTTCGTCTTTATTCTCGACATTTCAACTTTATTCTCGACATTTCAACTTTATTCTCGACATTTCGACTTTATTCTTGGCATTTCGACTTTATTCTCGACATTTCAACTTTATTCTCGACATTTCGACTTTATTCTTGACATTTTGACTTTATTCTGGAAACTGCAATTCAACTTTATTCTCGACATTTCGACTTTATTCTCAGCATTTCGACTTTATTCTCAACATTTCAACTTTATTCTCGACATTTCGTCTTTATTCTTGACATTTTGACTTTATTCTTGGCATTTCGACTAAATCCTGACATTTCGTCTTTATTCTCGGCATTTCGACTTTATTCTCGACATTTCAATTTATTCTCGATATTTCGACTTTATTCTCGACATTTCAACTTTATTCTCGACATTTCGACTTTATTCTCGACATTTCAACTTTATTCTCGACATTTCGACTTTATTCTCGACATTTCGACTTTATTCTCGACATTTCGACTTTCGACTTTATTCTACATTCGCATTGACTTTCGACTAAATCCTGACATTTCGTCTTTATTCTCGGCATTTCGACTTTATTCTCGACATTTCGACTTTATTCTCGACATTTCGACTTTATTCTCGACATTTCAACTTTATTCTCGACATTTCGACTTTATTCTTGGCATTTCGACTAAATCCTGACATTTCGTCTTTATTCTTGGCATTTCGACTTTATTCTCGACATTTCAATTTATTCTCGATATTTCGACTTTATTCTCGACATTTCGACTTTATTCTCGACATTTCGATTTTATTTTCGTCAATTCAACTTTATTCTCGACATTTCAATTTATTCTCGATATTTCGACTTTATTCTCGACATTTCAACTTTATTCTCGACATTTCAACTTATTCTCGATATTTCGACTTTATTTTTGACATTTCAATTTATTCTCGATATTTCGACTTTATTCTCGATATTTGACTTTAATCTCGACATTTCGACTTTATTCTCGACATTTCAATTTATTCTCGATATTTCGACTTTATTCTCGATATTTCATTTTATTCTCGACATTTGACTTTATTCTCGACATTTCACTTTATTCACACATTTCAACTTTATTTCTCGACATTTTGACTTTATTCTCGACATTTCGACTTTATTCTCGACATCTGGACTTTATTCTCAAGATTTTGACTTTATTCTTGACATTTCGACTTTATTCTCAACATTTCGTCTTTATTCTCGACATTTCAACTTTATTCTCGACATTTCACTTTATTCTCGATTTTCGACTTTATTCGACATTTCGACTTTATTCTCGACATTTCAACTTTATTCTCGACATTTCAACTTTATTCTCGACATTTCGACTTTATTCTTGACATTTTGACTTTATTCTGGAAACTGCAATTCAACTTTATTCTCGACATTTCGACTTTATTCTCAGCATTTCGACTTTATTCTCAACATTTCAACTTTATTCTCGACATTTCGACTTTATTCTTGACATTTTGACTTTATTCTTGGCATTTCGACTAAATCCTGACATTTCGTCTTTATTCTCGGCATTTCGACTTTATTCTCGACATTTCAATTTATTCTCGATATTTCGATTATTCTCGACATTTCATTTATTCTCGATATTTCGATTTATCTCGACATTTCACTTTATTCTCGACATTTCACTTTATTTCTCGACATTTCGCAACTTTATTCTCGACATTTTCGACTTTATTCTCGACATTTCTTTTCGACATTTCTTTATTCTCGACATTTCGACTTTATTCTTGGCATTTCGACTAAATCCTGACATTTCGTCTTTATTCTCGACATTTCAACTTTATTCTCGACATTTCGACTTTATTCTCGACATTTCAACTTTATTCTCGACATTTTCGACTTTATTTCTTTCTCGACATTTCGACTTTATTCTCGGCATTTCGACTTTATTCTCGACATTTCGACTTTATTCTCGACATTTCAACTTTATTCTCGACATTTCGACTTTATTCTTGGCATTTCGACTAAATCCTGACATTTCGTCTTTATTCTTGGCATTTCGACTTTATTCTCGACATTTCAATTTATTCTCGATATTTCGACTTTATTCTCGACATTTCGACTTTATTCTCGACATTTCGATTTTATTCTCGTCAATTCAACTTTATTCTCGACATTTCAATTTATTCTCGATATTTCGACTTTATTCTCGACATTTCAATTTTATTCTCGACATTTCAATTTATTCTCGATATTTCGACTTTATTTTTGACATTTCAATTTATTCTCGATATTTCGACTTTATTCTCGATATTTGACTTTAATCTCGACATTTCGACTTTATTCTCGACATTTCAATTTATTCTCGATATTTCAACTTTATTCTCGACAATTTGACTTTATTCTCGACATTTCAACTTTATTCACAACATTTCAACTTTATTCTTGACATTTTGACTTTATTCTCGACATTTTGACTTTATTCTCGACATTTCGACTCTATTCGCTGAGTAAGAAATTAAAAAAAAATCATTGTCCACAATTTTTTTTCTCGGTGTGGCCCTAATAATTTTGGAGACACAAACATTTTTTTTTTTCCGAGGAGGCACAGAGGAGGCTGTTCGAAGTGTCACGACTGAATCTGATCGATAGTTGGGCGGAGCGTGTTTTCTCATGGCCTGCTCAGGTACGTGCTGCAGCCATATCAGGTCTGCAGCATGGCCCCGCCCCCATGACGTCGGACGCCTCCCTGAGCGTGCCAGGCGGGGGGGGCACCCGCATACGCTGGCACGTTATTGTCGCGTGCATCGCGGCCCCGCCGCAGCAGAAGCCCGGCAGCGATGTGATGCGTGGGAGCTGATAGGCGGCGGCCCGCCGGCCTGCTGAGGAGGTGAGAAGGACTCTGATAACATTGTCGGTGCGTATCTGGTACTGATTGTTCGTGGAGCACACAGCTCTGAGAAAAACAGCGGCGCTGACATACCATCTCACATATTTATGTTTTTTTTTTTTCCCAGTTACATCAAAAGCTTCCTTCTAGTCAAAAAAAAAAAAAAAGATCTGAGATCAAAGGCAGAGATACGGGAACGTGTAACATGGAAGTCTGGGATAACAGAAGTGGAGAAGTGGGGGGGAGGAAGCTCCTGGAAGATAACTCAGTATCTCAGTCCAGGACCGCTGGACCACATCCAACAGTAGCTCTGCAGTTCTTGGTTTTGATGACGTCACCCCACCGGTCTTCTACTGGATCCAGGTCCAGGATCGGTTCAGTCTCGTTGGTCTGGAACCAGGATGCTGCTGCCGACTGGTGTGACTGGTGTGTTTGGGGTCGTTGTCTCGTTCAAACACCCATTTGCTCTTCGGCATCAGACGACGTGACCTCTTCAAGTTTATATTTAAACTGATCCGTGATCCCTGGTGTGTGATGACCCACATCCCCACATCATGATGCTTCCTCCACCGTGCTTCGCTGTCTTCAGAGGTCTGTGGCTTGACTTCAGTGTTTCAGTGTTTCAGCCCTGAGACCCCAGAAAGAACAATCCAGTGTCCATCAGTCCATAAATGTTCCTCCATGTCTCTTCAGTTCAGTCTTTAGTAAACTGTAACCTCTTACGCACATGTGTTTTGTTGTTTTTTCCACCACTGGGACTTTTGGGGGGGGGGGGGGGGGGGGGGGGGGGGGGGGGGGGGGGGGGGGGGGGGGGGGGGGGGGGGGGGGGGGGGGGCTTCTTTCTGATATCTTGGCTTCCACATAGAGGTCTTCTAATTATTCCAGTCCTCACAGGTAACTTTAGATCTTCTCCGACCACCCCAGAGCTGATCACTGGCTCAGTCTTGCATTAATTTGAGATCGTTGTAGCTGAGCAGCATCACTCCAAAGGAGTTTGTCCAAGCATGTGCTTCATGGACTTGGAGAACGCCTTGGACCGTGTCCCTAGGGGTATTCTGGGAGTTTGGGGTATTGGCTCCATGACCATGGGCCGTTCTGTCCTCATATAAACAGAATAGTAGGTCAGATTCATTACTGGAGGGAGTCAGGCCTTTGTTATTGACTCTGTTTATAGCGTTTATGGACAGAATTTCAAGCCTGCAGATGATGTGGTCGTGTCAGCATCATGGAGTCGTGATCTTTAGGTCTCGACATTTCAACTTTATTGTCAAGATTTCGACTTTATTCTCGACATTTTGACTTTATTCTCGACATTTCAACTTTATTGTCAAAATTTCGAGTTTATTCTCGACATCATGACTTTATTCTCAACATTTCGACTTTATTCAAGACATTTTGACTTTATTCTCGACATTTCAACTTTATTCACGACATTTTGACTTTATTCTCAACATTTCGACTTTATTCTCAACATTGACTTTATTCACGACATTTTGACTTTATTCTCGACATTGCGACTTTATTCTCGACATTTCAACTTTATTCTCAAGATTTTGACTTTATTCTCGACATTTCAACTTTATTCTCGACATTTCGACTTTATTCTCGACATTGACTTTATTCTCGACATTTTGACTTTATTCTCGACATTTTTACTTTATTCTCGACATTGACTTTATTCTCGACATTTCGACTTTATTCTCAAGATTTTGACTTTATTCTCGACATTACGACTTTATTCTCGACATTTTGACTCTATTCTCAAGATTTTGACTTTATTCTCGACATTCGACTTTATTCTCAATATTTCGACTTTATTCTTGACATTTCAATTTTATTCTCGACATTTCAACTTTATTCACGACATTTTGACTTTATTCTTGACATTACGACTTTATTCTCGACATTAACTTTATTCTCGACATTTTGACTTTATTCTCAAGATTTTGACTTTATTCTCGACATTCGACTTTAATCTTGACATTATACTTTATTCTCAAGATTTTGACTTTATTCTCGACATTCGACTTTATTCTCGACATTCGACTTTATTCTCGACATTAGACTTTATTCTCGACATTAACTTTATTCTCGACATTTTGACTTTATTCTCAAGATTTTGACTTTATTCTCGACATTTCAACTTTATTCTCGACATTTCAACTTTATTCAAGACATTTTGAATTTATTCTCGACATTTCAACTTTGTTCTGGGTTTGCAGGGAACAGGGAAAGCAAAGGTGGCTCCTTAAGAAGCCGCTGTTGCAGAGACCTTCATGCAGAAGGTCTGGGACTCCTGTGTTCAAGGAGTGAATTTCTAACTTTGAGATCTCTGGGACTGCTTCTTCCTGCGAGGAAACACTCGAGACTCCTTCCAGGAAGAGCTCGATGGAGCTGTGGCTGGTTTGTCATAACTTGTAACCACTATTTCAACACGAAATCACAGAGGAAGAGTTTTATATAAACAGTGTGTTCAAGTGAAATAGCGAGCGCTCAGAACATCGGGGGATGTCCAATTTAAAGATGACGGGTTCGTGCAGGGCTCTAATGCTTCTGGCGCTTATTACATAACCGCGACAAGTACAGTTTGATCCACGGCAGCGAGGGAGTGGTTTGTCTCTCCGGATAGTCTTTCACTGATGCTCTCATTGACACGCTGGTTAACCGTCGTGCCGTTAGTTTGATGTCGTCAGATGGCCGCCTGATTTATGAGTATTATTCCAGTCTTAAAAAAGAAAAATAGAAGCAGCAAACACCAGTAGAGCTACACTGAAGACGCTCTGAGTTGAGACCGAGTGAGAAAAATGTCAACTAACTACAACCGAGAGCGCAGAAGTAACAGGATCAGCCACAAAGTTGACTTCGTCCCTGACTTTGTTTACGAGACGTCTTGTTTTGAGGTAAAGTTCACGTTCCAAGAACGAGATTACTGAATGTGAAGTTTGCTAAAATTACATGTTTATACAATGTAGAAGCTTTTTTTTTTTCCCATCAGGTTTACAAAAAACACGAGAGGAAAGATCAAGGTCAGGAGCACGGCAGCCGTTTGAGGGAGATCTTCTGAACAAAAAGAACGACGTCGGCGTCTGTTATTACAGTCTGCTGAGTCATTGCTGATGTCAACCTCCAATTATTTTTGTCTGTCTCTGATGTAACAGGCTCTTTTTACGAGGGCACTCCCCGGTTCTTTCACATTTCACCTTCACCATCGGTCACCACACGATACTTGAGCTCCAGATTTGGATGAAAGGATGAGTTCGAAACTCGGACCAAGGCTGTGAAACCAGCACATTTAGGGGATGGAGGTTGGGGGCGTCAGGGATTACGGGTTTTTGCTCAGTCAGGGGAGGATGAGATGCCCTGGGAGGCGCCGCCTCAAGTGGAAGGGTTTAAGTGTCTGGAGGTCTTGTTCATGAGTAGGGTTGGCTACCGAAAAACGATTCCAAGTAGGAATCGGTTCCTAACGTCCGGTTCTGAAATCATTTAGAAGATTTTTGAATTTCAATTCCTTTTTTCGGTTCCTAAATGTCCGCACTAATTTTTTATTTATTTATTTTTTGTTTTGATTTACTACACTAGTTTGTTGATGTTACTCCGCCCGGCGTACTCAACTCCACGCTAGTGGCGACGTCACGTCCGTCACCGACGGGACTTCACTCGCCACAACATAGGATCCCAAGAGACGCTGCTCTCCAGTTTTGGCTGCATTTCAGTCCGGGAAATGACGGCTACCTGGCACAGTGCAACACCTGCGGGAAGCGTGTTACTGCCAAAGGAGGGAGCACGACTAATATCGCAAAAACACCTTCACCTGCATGGTATCAGAAAAATAAACGAGTGTACCATATTTAATTCACTGCGTTGCTCCCGTCGCTTCTTCCACTTCAACAGAGTCCGTCTTCATCCAGAAACTCTTGCCTTCTCGTATACAGTGGTACCTCTACTTACGAACGTTTTCTACATACGAAGTTTTCAGGTTACGAAACGCCTCAACGGGAAAATATTGCCTCTAGTTACGAAAGAAAATTTCAGGATACGAAAGGTAAAAATACAGTAGCGCTGCTACTCGCAGCTCCCAGAGTCTACTGAACGTAAACATACTTGTAGCTGCTCTGCCATTGGCTATTGGCTAGCATCTTCCTGGAATCCCATTGGCTTGGAGGTCCCCTTGTCTGTATGAACGTAACCCAGCAACCCAGGTAAACAAGCAATTTTTACCTCCGCCAAGGAGGTTATGTTTTTGTCTGCGTTTATCTGTCTGTTTCTGAAAGAGCAGATATGGTCATCTTTCTAAATAAAAACTGTTGATTTTGTTTTTTGTTGGGCAAAATGTATTTAGGAGGCCAACTGCCAACTGTAAGTTGTTTAACATTTAGGCTGTAAGTGAATTCTGTGTGTGCATATGTGCACGCAAGCATGTGTAAGAATAAAAATGGCTTGTGTCACAGTTTTTTTTTATGAAAAAATTCTACTGTTAGATAAGTTGCGATCTGTTGACCTACACATCAAAAAATCGGAATCGGGAATCGTTTTGAACAGGAATCGGAATCAGAATCGTTAAAATCCGAAAGATGCCCAACCCTATTCATGAGTGAGGGTAGAAAAGGGCAGGAGGTTGGCAGCATCTCTGCAGTGATTCAGGGTTAGTAGTGCACGGTCCAACCTGCACGTATGGCCACAAACTACCGCTGGTGACCAGAAGATTAAAAAAACAAAAAAAAAAAGCTGAAGTGTGGTTCTGCTGCACTGGACAGAGGGCAGGAAGTTCAGTTTTGAGGGAACTGGTTCAGGCATCTGGTGAGGATGGACCTCTGGACGCCTCCCTGAGGAGCTGCTTCGGGCATCCCCAACTGGGATGGGCCCCCTGGAGGCAGACCCGGGACCAGCTGGCCTGGGAACGCCTCAAGGAAGTGGTCCGGGCAGAGGGAGGTCAGGGCTTCTCTGCTCGGGCTGCTGCGACCCGACTCCTCGATGAGTGGATCCGGACGGGTGGCTCGGGCGTTTTCTTCAGGCCATGTGACCATGAGACCAAACTCATGGGAAGATGTGCCTGTTAGATGTCATCAGGTGAGACTGGGCTGGGCCGTGTCCCGAGGACGGCGCAGGTACGAGAGGTGACAATTTATCCCGAGCGTCACACCTCGCATACCAACGGTAGCACTAAAAATAAACTGCATTGTCCCGGGGGGGGGGACCATAGTTTCCATGAAGTCAACAGGTTTGCCGACACAATCGGATCGCTCCGCTTTGACATCACAGACAGCATTCCTGCTCAGATCTGACGGACTGACAGCAGTCACGCCGTAAATCGTCTAAATCACCTGGAGAGCACACAAACGCACCCACCGGAGAATCAGGGCAGGTGCTCGGACGGATAACAGGAGGAGGGAGTG